>CM042164.1:46907576-46910076 GCA_023376005.1 Doryteuthis pealeii | reverse complement strand
TAGATCGTAGAAGAAAAGGTTAGTTGGTTGAAGAAGAAGAGGCTGGTTGGTTTTATGGCATATCAACCCTTTTTGGGTCATCTAATGCTGAATCGTCATTTTGATATCAGGTTGCTTACAGTACCTGCTGTTGCTTGAATGGTCGCCCTATCTATTGAACAGCTCATCGCTGCTTAACTTCGGTAATCTAGCGGTAACCTGTGCTTTCAGCGTGACTTAACCGTGATCGTCTAGGTTGGTTTGGTTTGGTTACTTTGTTTAATGGCATATCAACCTTCGTAGGCTATTTAATGCCAAAAACTATCATTCTAGAACAATGGTACTCAAACAGTGCGCCCGGGTGCACTGGTGCGTCCCAGAACTTTTTCAGGTGCGAAACGCGAATTAATGATTAAATACAAAGAATTGTCTCTTGAAGCTTTTTGGATTTCTATAAAAAAAACAACATATGTCGATATCTAAAAAAAACGCTGGCCATTTTATTGCAATTTTCCACCTCATATTTATGTGAACTGGAATTTTCAGCCCTCGCAACAATTAAATGTAAAAAGAGAGGAACTCTTCAATGCATTGATGAAGAAATGAGAGTTTGTCTCTCAAACATAAGACCAAACATTGAAAAAATCGCAATGTCTCATCAAGCTCATGTTTCTCATTAACACAGGAATGAATAAACTTCATAGAGGTATGTTAAGTTTGCTTTTGTTAAATGTGTTATTTTTTATATATTTAACAGTTAACTTAATAACATATTAGTCTTATTTTGTATACAGTGCACTATCAAGTATCTGTAGTACTGTAAGTGTGCCCAGACTGTATAAAGTTTGAGAACCACTGTTCTAGAAGGATAGTAATGGTACTGTTTAATTCATAGCTGGGACATAAGGGGGTTCATACCTTTCCCATTGGTATTAGTCCGAAAGTAAACGTGATAGCGCGACTGGAGTTCGAACTCGCTTACTACGATGTCATAATCCAGCTCGTTAACCACTACGCAATGGGGGGGGTTCCCCTGCACGTTTAGGAAATCCTCAAAGGGCATTCCATCGTAGTGTAATGGTTACCAAGCTAGTCTCGCAGATACTTTACTTAATGGCAAGTTCGATCCTTACTGGATGCCCCATACTTGCGACATTGTGTCGAATCTTGCTCGCGACGAATGAGTTGGGTAAATACCTGCAAGGATGTGCTGAGAAGCTCTCGTCCAAACCAAGATGGGAATGAACTAGAATCATGTCCTGAGTAATATGATGGTGAGGCCTCAGGTCTGAATATCTGGAGATTTGAGGAGTGTGCCATTACTCCCAAGCCCACTCTTACCCAGAGTGATAGTACCTGTTAGACGGTAGAGTTATTTAATAAGCTTAGGTTAGTTGTGGCACAAGGCCAGAAGTATGGAGCACCCAATGAGAATCAAACTCACTAACAATTGTCTGCAAATCTAGCTTGCTAACCATTACGTCACGTGAGGTGCCCAATTATTTACCCTACGGGTATGATTTGACACAAGGCCACCAGTATGGTGCATCCAGTGAGGATCGAACTCACTATTCAGTTGTAAATGACCCGCGAGACCAGCTTGCTAACCGTTACACCATGACAAGATACCTATTAGACGGTATATGGGTCTTCCAACGAAAACTGACTATTCGATATATATATTTACCAACCCCTCCGCACGAGCAGGATGTGACACAAGGTCAATTTCTTAACCGGAGTTCAACAGGTTTTGAATTCAGAGTTTTCCTTCTCCTAGACCGGTTGCCTAACCAAGGTTAAAGAGCCTAGTCTGCCCTACTATTTATCCATAGCTGGAAGGAGAGTAGGATTCATACCTTTCCCAAGGGTATTAGCGCTTAGTGAAATGCAATTACCACGTCCGGGATTTGAACTCGGGGCGACGAGTCATTTCCCATGACTTTAACCATTACACCACGCGCTTCCATGACTATTCGATATAAGATTCTGCGACAGAGACTGTTTTGCATCTTTCTATTTAAGTGCTCTTCAACGTGATGCGAAGTAGAGTATGGCACACTTTTGAATTACCGTTGAATTACCGCATGACACCCAATCAAGAACGAGCCAACCCCCACCCCCTTTCCACACCCCATTCCTTCACTAGGGTCAGTGATTGGTCATTTTTCTGCATGGAATTATAATAATGGTCAATATTCCATTTCCTCTCCCATATTTCATAATCAAATTGCAGAAATGACTCTTACTCTTACAGCTGTGACCCAATAACCCAAAGAGAAGGAGGTCAGTGAAGTGGTTGGGACACTCGAAACAAACATAATTACAACATTGGTAATAATATATTAAAATTTGAAGGCAATACAATGCGTATAAAAAAAAACAAAAAGATGTTTTTTTTGTCTTAACGATTTCAAAGAAACTTTATCATCAGAGACGAAAATCAGAAATGGACGTGCTTAAGTTTTTTTTTTTTTTGCGTGGTTTTGAGAAGAGGTCAGTGAAGTGGTTGGGACACTCGAAA
>CM042164.1:46837576-46902576 GCA_023376005.1 Doryteuthis pealeii | reverse complement strand
ACACAAACACACACACACTATCAGAGAGAGAGAGAGAGCGAAGAGAGAAGGAGAGAAGAGAGAGAGAGAGAGAGAGAGAGAGAGAGAGAGAGAGAGAGAGAGCAGACTGGTTGCGTTACAAAGACATGAAGAACCCAGTCCTGCCAACTATTTACTCATAGCTGACAAATAATTTACAGTTGTATAACGGCAACATGTATTCTTGAGCATCCGAATATTTCTAAAAATTGAATATTTCGCCGATAACGAAAGCTGAACCCAAATCCAGTCACTAGAAATTTTATAACATACGAACCTTGTGTCCATCCTAATCCGTGCAAATGGTGGATAAATATCTTGGCGGGTGGATAGGTAATTAAGTTTATTAAAAGAGTTCTCATTTTTCTTCTCGTAATAACACGTTTATGATGGATTGGGTAATATGACGATATAGAGGCATTTTGATTCATACCAAAACTTTAAGCACTCGTTGAAGTGCCCAGTTCCTGAATGTTTGTCTTGAGCCCAATGGGTAGATGCGCAGATTATTGTATGTAACACAGCTAGGCAAACTAATGTTACGCGAATCCACACGCGAGAATGTACAACTATGACTTGTAGATATTTGAGATGACCCAATCGCGTACTATACGAGGGATTAAAAATGCACACTGAGAGAGACATATAGCAACTCCAACCTAACCACCTTAGGACATTGCTCTTTACTCTTTGAATAGTTCTCTCTCTTTCTTTTAATTTTAACATTCTTGTCTTATTGTGAGATAATTCTCCGCCAAAATTTCACGAATCCGGATTAAATGTTCACCGGGTATATAAAGTTGTATGCCGAATACCGCAGCTAGCTTCGTACCTTCAGTTCATCGAAGGCTAAGCTAATGACATCATTATATTCATATATATATCAAATTTATTTCAAAATCGCGTGTAACTCATTCTAATCCAGATTATGAGTGTAAAGGGAAAGCCGTCCCCCCCTTTAATCTTTTTTTTTAAAAATCTCTCCAGCATAAAATTGTTAATTGACTTAGGACTTTTTTCCGATCCATATCTCTGGAATTTTTCAAAAAAAAAAAAAAAAAAAAACAAAACAAAAAAGAAAAAAAAAAAGAATTACAGGATAAAAATCTCCGCTTTCATTAGCCGAGAAGATGGAAATCTCTGGAGATATTCTTAACTATTTTCCTGTTCCATTACAAGATCAAAATTCAAGAAACCTGTCTGAGGAAATGGTTGTTCCTGGGAGGTTCATTTCGAAAAGACCAGCGAAAGAAAAAGGAAAATAAACAATGATGGTAAATTTTGGAAACCAAGAAAGAAAGAAAGAAAGAAAGAATTTCAATTAGAAGGAAAGAAAAAAGAAAGAATGATTTGGTTATTTAGAAAGAAGAAAGAGAGAAAGAACGATGCAAGAAAAAAAAAGAAAAAAAAAAAGAAAGAAAGAAAGTAAAGAAAGAAAGAACTCAATTATCAGAAAAAGAAAGAAAAAGTTGTTATTAAAAAGAAAGAATGAAAGAAAGAATGAAAGAAAAAATGAAAAGAAAGATTTTGGATTTAGATAAAGAAAAAAGAAATAAAGAATGGCTATGGAGCGAATTCTTAGGGTGGAAGCACAATATTCGTACGTCGAGAGTGAGAGAGAAAATATAGATAAAAGACGAGTAAATATTTATTGTAAATTGAAAAGAAGAATAATGAGAAGAGAAAAATGAGAACAAAATGAAGACACCAATATTTTGTTCGAAAATGAAAACGAAGATGAAATAGAAATGTGTTTGAGTCAGCAATAGCTGAATAAAAGAAATAATAATAATATTGAAAAGGAGAAGTGCAGAGACTGTACTTGTTATAAGAATATATAAGACTATGAGAGAAAGAAAGAAAGAAAAAGACGAACAGAGGAGAAGGATTAACTAGAAGTAGTAGAAGAATATGGAATGAACTGAAAAAGAAAAGTAGTATATGCTGTCAAATTTTGGACATCCGAAAAGGGAAAAAGATAATAGAAAGAAAGGAAGAATGAACGACGTTATCTTATTTTTTTTTACTCATGGATAACGAAAATAGGAAAGAAAGAAAAAGAAAGAAAGAAGAAAAAGAAAAATAAGAAGAACGCAAGAAAGACAAGTATAGAAGAGTTGTTTATTGGAATGGAAAGAATGGAAAGAAATGATAGAAAATATTTAACTTAATACATAAAAAGGTAGGTCGAAAATGATACTTACTCATGGAAAAGGTCATCGAAAGAAAAGAAAGAAAGTAATGATCAGAAGAAGAAGAAGAAGCGAAGAGACGCAGAGAGAGAGAGTAGCAGTACGAGAGCAGTAGAGAGTGAGAGATGAGAGAGAGACGATGAGAGAGAGGAAGAACGAACGAAAAAAGAAATAAAATTCTCGCTTCTTGTGTGGGTTGGGCTTTTTGGGGGTTGAATGGAAACATAAGTTGGAAGGCAATTCGTGCAAAAGTAGAGGCTAAGATCGGTTGTTTGTGTTAGTTGTTGGTTTTGTGTTGTTGTGTGTTTTTTGCTTTAATGTTGATTGCTTGCTACTGGGTGGCTTTTGCTGCTGCTGTTAACACAAGAGGTAAAAGTGATATTTCAATCGGCTCACTTTAAATCAAAGAAAGTATATTTGACAAGAAGCAGAGATATCCATTTGGCTTTATGTTGTATAGTAAAGTCATGGTCTAATGAGTGCGCAAGTTGAAAATATGAGAATAAGATTTAATCCTTGAAGTTGAGCATAATAGGCATATGTGAAGCGAGAAGAGTATGTGAGTAACTCGTGTGACACTAACTATTAGTGTTTCCAGTAGTCCTATATATTTAATATACTATCATAAAGGTATACGGATATTTTACCGATAGTTATTTAATTAATTAATTATATATATCCGTCATCTGTTGATACTAGACGACCATCGCTGATTTGGTGTAGTGTGTGTGTGGTATGTAGTAAAACAGAAAGTAGACTAAAGACAGAGGTATAGAATCGGAGAGAGATGAGAGATATGGAAAGATTCTGTAGAGGTGGAACAATGAAGCAAGGAAGAATAAGGAGTAAAGAATGGATGAAAAAATTAGGTTATGAATACAACTCAAACCAAGATAAGTATGAAGAGAGAGAGATGAGAGAGATGAGAGAGAGAAGAGAGGAATAGAGAGAGAGAGAGACAGACAGACTATTGACATGACAAAACATACAGACCAGACGTAGCAAACTAAGTATACAGAGACGAGAAAATTGGAAAAGATCAAACAGTAAGCAATGAAAAGATATATATATATACGTATATATATATATAATTATATATAGTATATATTTATAGAGAGAGAGAGAGAGAGAGAGAGAGAGAGAGAGATAGAGAGGATAATGAAAAATGCAAGATTCTGGACGAAAGAGAGCACACTACGCTAAGAAGACTAACGCAGCAGATAGATAGATAGATAAGATAGATACAGAGAGCCACGAGAGAAGAGACAGACAGAACAGAACAGACAGAGACAGAGACTAGAGCCACACCAATTAATATGTCGTAAGAGAAGGCTTAGTGGTAGAAGAAAAAGGATATCTAGTAATTCAGTATAGGTAAACATGTACGTAAAAGCAATGAATAAGATATAATATTTATTTATAAATATAACTATATATTCATATAACGGAGGGTTTCTAGTTTGGAGGTTAGGCAATTATTTATTTCTTAATAGCATGTTGCAAACCACGTCGGGCCTTCACTTCACATTATCAGTTCCCGTCAATAATTTGTTACAAAATCATCATTGTAATTAACGTTCAAATACTAAAAGGAAACAGTCTAACTTTACTTAATGTTTGTCCATTTATTAGTGTAATGATAAAGGAAGGACAAATTCCATAAGTTTATGTGCATGTATAGCAAAAAGACAAATAAGGGAACCAATGTTCCTTTTAATAAAATCCTCACTTATTTCTATCGCATCTAAATAGTAAATTCATGTGGAATTTCTTTGTATTACCTATTTTCGTTGACAGTTTATCGCATGCTTGTATGTGTGCCACTATCTCTTTAGTATTCGGAGATTATTACTGTATTATCCTACTAATTTCTTTTTCTGACAGCAAAAACAGATTATTAATTTTAGGCATTTCCTATGATACCTCACGATTTAAGTCTCTCAACATTCTAATAATGTTAATTGAGCATGTTTTATTTAATACAGTATGAAGCCCCATGTTGCGGGTTGAAAAGGGGTCAAGCTGAGCCTTCCGGACCCGCATGGAACCCACAGAGTTAAAATTATTAATAAATATCGTAATAATCGCCTTAGACGAGATGTGAATTTATGTACATCAATCATTTCAATAATACGAGGAACCTTTTTCAACTGCAAGGCACGTTTATTATTACTACATTGGCTTTTACTGCGATAGTAAACGGGAGATTAGATCTTCGTCTTCGCATCTTCCAAATACAATGGACTAATTAAAGGGTGTTTGTGGCTTTGGTCTTCAAAACACTTCGCTTTTACGGAATGTGTTTTGTCAGCAGAGTTTATACAGTTACGATTAAGCAAGGCGTCGTTACGTGGGGAGATTCTAGTCTGACACTTGGGTTCTCTGAGTTCAACACTTTGCAACTCCGCTTCCCAGAATCACCATCCATGCTCTACTTCTCTTTTGGTCGCATAGCGTCTTTTCCCTTGTCCGATACTTGCACATAACCCTATGATCCCTAACCAGTATTTTCCCCAAAACCCATGAGTTTATTATTATACATTTCTCTTAGATCCATCCGTATATAGACAATGTTACGATAACATTTTTTTAATTCAACTATATTATTATTCAAAATTTTATAAATAAAATAGCGATATCTATATTATGATCATTGAATTTTTTACAACGATATTTTTATTATGATCTATTATATTTTTTCTTTGATTAAATGGGTCATAAGTATGGATCCCTTTGGTGCTGTATTTCTATTAATAGCGAAAAAGTGATGACTTTTATTTTACCATATTTAACAATTTTTTGTTTTATAAAACCTTCCGTGGAAATTACTTTAGCGATAATTTAATTGTAGACACAATCAGGCGAATCTTCTTTTTTTTTACACTAGGGTAGATGACCGTTTGTAGTTGATTATTGGTTGTTTATACTTTAGAAGAAAATTTTTTAATATTTTCACAAACAATTACAAAAAAAAATAAATGATTAAACAAATATCAATTTTTATTTTTTTTTTCTTTTACTTCTAGCGAAAAGATTTTTAAGTTTTAATGTTTAACAGATGCACGCCTATTTTCTCCAAAACCGATTTAGTAGCGACTTATCTTTTTTTTCAGCCTATGTCGTCATCCATTTGACAATTGTCTTTGTCTCGAAATGTGAAATTTATTTTTACTTTTTTTCATTTTGTCAGTTGGCTAAAAGGAATAAGGCATTTACCTCTTACTAAAGTTATGCTTTAGCGCGTTAATCGCCGGGTTTGGGATAATCTTCTCAATTTGCGTGAAATCAAAAATAACTCTAACGAACATAAATTTTATCTCATTTATCAAATACACTCTTTTCAATTAGTAAACTATCTATTATTTTCAACTATTCTAATAAGTTTCGATACTTTTATTTCTTTTCAGTAATCACCATGTTCTTTTGACCATAAGTATTTTGCTTATGGGTATAATTCGGATCTCAGTGTTAAGTATTATTCTTTCTATTCTTATAGACGGTTTTTCTTTGTTGGTTTCATCTTTGATTATTTTAGTCATGTACAATTTACTCTAAGTGATCTCACTCCTTGCCCTTTTGTTATGAGCCATTAGCGTTCCTCAAATGTTGCATATTTTTCTCTATTACTCTATACCGCCATTCATTTATCTTTTATATAAGTTGCTACATGGTACTTCTCTCTATTGTCTTACTATCTTCTAGATCAGATACTAGATTAGGATTCTACGATAGTCATTTAGAGAGAGAGAGAAGAGAGGAGCAGGAGAGAGAGAGAGTAGAGCATGAGTATGGAGTAGAGAGGCAGAGGAGGCAAGGAGGAGAATATAAGTATATTAGGACACAGATGGACATACAGCAGGAACATGTGTTTATGAGAAAGGGAAACATAGAGAAAATTCACCCTTAACCAAGAGAGGATGCAGACAAACCGTTTAGAGAAGCATTCTAGTTTAAAGTGCCAGAGAGGAGAGAGAGACGAGAGGACGACGATGATGGGTCACGTAGAGAGATGTAGCACCGACGAGAGAGATGAGAGAGAGCGAGGATGGCCGAGGGGGAGATTGGGTGGCGTCAGGGAGAGGAGTACCAAAGGAAGAGTAACATGATGATACACAATTAACCGGAGAGAGAACAGCGGGGGAGAAGTGGGTGCCTTCCTTTGGCAGCCGGAGCAGTGTCTCTAATGCTGAGATGATAGAAATATGAGAAGAAAGTAAAAGAAACAAATAATGAGCGGGAGAGTGAGAGGGGTGAGGAGAGAGAGAGAGAGAGAGAGAGAGAGAGAGAGAGAGAGAGAGAGAGAGAGAGAGAGTGTGTGTGTGTGTAAATCAAAAGAACATTTACCGTGGGAAGAAAAAATTTCGACTATTTAGAAAAGTGGAATGTGTTTCGCAAAAATAGAGCCAATGGCTATCTCAGCAAACCCGGCTTTTTTTATTTACTTTTATTTTTATTTATCTTTACTTTACTTCTATCAGGATATTTTTTTCTTCTTTTTTTTTTTAGGGTCTGGAAGCCTGACAAGAGGCCCGGTGAGTAGAGGCGGCTTGTGGTATTGAAGTGTCAAATCACGGTGGCCGACATCTTGTCCCTTAACTTTTCGACAACGACGACGACGACGACGACGTCGCACTTAACAGATTTTTTTGTCATGTGGGTCAAAGCTAAATGCTTGTTTGTGGTTCTGCCGTCTGGTTAAACTCTCTCTTTCTCACCCCCTCTTTCATGCGGTGTCTGGAGCCGCACCCGTTGAAAAGATGGAATTTAAGTGCCATTATTTAGAGCCAATTAAAAAAGCTACGTCCAAATATTCAACCTTTGATGTACAACTGAGCATGTACGTTGTTCGGAACGTCACACCATTTCGATTTATAACCTAATTTCTTTTCTACCACTGTTTATCATCTCTTTAAACACGTAAGGGTGAAAATATTTAGCCGTTCCGAAAGTAATGTCACATATTTGGAAATGGAATAAAAAGTTTATTTATCAATGATAATAATAATAATTCGCTTAGAATTTGAAATAGACGGATCACCTTATCACAGCCAGAAGACCAGACCTAGTATTAATTACCAAGAAAAACGTCAAACCATTTTGATTTATAACCTAACTTTTTCTACCACAATAATAATAATAATAATAATAATAATAATAACTATCCCGATCCAGAAAGACCCCCCCCCCCAACAAAAGTAACCGTCCCCAGCAACTATAGGCCCATAACATGTCTACCTATGAGCTGGAAAATACTGACCGCGCAAATAAAAGAAGAGATCTACAACTCACTTGATTGCCGCGGACTATTTCCGGAAGAACGAAAAGGAGGCCGCAAGGAAACAAGAGGAACAATTGACCTACTATATATAGATCAGAGCATCCTTAAAGAAGTAAAAACAAGGTAAAAAATGTTTTAGCCATGGCATAGATTAACTGCAGAAAGGCCTTCGACATTGTTCCACAAACTTGGATAATCGAGTGTTTAAAGATGTACAAAATATGAGACAAAATAATAAAATTCATCAATAAATCCATGGAAAATTGTAAAGTAGAATTGATCACATTATCACAGCCAGAAGACCAGACCTAGTATTAATTACCAAGAAAAACGCCAAACCATTTTGGTTTATAACCTAACTTTTTCTACCACAATAATAATAATAATAATAATAATAATTATCCCGATCCAGGAAGACCCCCCCCAAACAAAAGGAACCGTCCCCAGCAACTATAGGCCCATAACATGTCTACCTATGAGGTGGAAAATACTGACTGCGCAAATAAAAGAAGAGATCTACACCTCATTTGATTGTCGCGGACTATTTCCGGAAGAACAAAAGGTAATTTATGAGGAAGTACGTCCCGGTCTCCTGCCTCAAAAATTGCTACCCGGTGACTATTAAAATAACGACCCCAGTTACGGTGTTACTTGAAAGAAAACAACCAACTTAGGGCGTTAAATGTATTTTAGGGGGGAGGGCTTCTCTTTTTTGTCGTAATTCTTATTTATTTATCGTAATTTGTCGTAATTCTTGTTTATTTATCGTAATTTGTCGTAATTCCGGTTTAGATATGAAGATGGATATATAGTTTGGAATAGACTGAGATAGATAGATAGATAGATAGATAGATAAACAAACAAAATAACATAGATAGATATGAACAATTGGAGATGAATAGATAGATAGATATTTTCGACAAGTAAATTTGGTTGTTTTCTTTCAAGTAACACCGTAGCTGGGGTCGTTATTTTAATAGTCACCGGGTAGCAATTTCTGAGGCAGGAGACCGGGACGCACTTCCTCATAAATTACCGAACAAAAAGGAGGCCGCAAGGAAACAAGAGGAACAAATGACCTACTATACATAGATCAGAGCATCCTTAAAGAAGTAAAAACAAGGAAAAATTTTTTTAGCCATGAGATTAACTGCAGAAAGGCCTTCGACATTGTTCCACAAACTTGGATAATCGAGTGTTTAAAGATGTACAAAATATGAGACAAAATAATTTAAATTTATCAATAAATCCATGGAAAATTGGAAAGTAGAATTGACAGCGGGAGGACAGACCTTAGCAGAGGTGAAAATACAAAGAGGTATCTTCCAGGGAGACTCCCTATCACCACTGTTATTTTCATAGCAATGATGTCACTCAACCACATACTTAAGAAATGAACAGCGGGATACAAATTTACTAAATCACGGGAAAAATAAATCATCTTATGTACATGGACGACATCAAGATTTTTGCAAAAAATGAACAAGAAGTAGAAACCCTTATACAGACTAAGACAGAATATACAGCCAAGACATAGGGATGGATTTCGGCATTTAGTGTGCTATGTTAGTGCTGAAGAAAGGAAAAAATGAAACGGCGAAAAGAATAGAACTACCGAATCGAGAAGAAATTAGGAGAAAAAGAAAACTATGAATATCTGGGAAGCTGACGCAACCAAACAAATAGAAATGAAAGATAAAGTAAGAAAGGATACTTCAGAAGAACAAGAAAACTCCTAGAAAACAAGCTATGTAGCAGAAACCTTATCAAGGGAATAAACACATAGGCTGTCCCTCTCGTAAGATACTCGGGACCATGTACAAGAGAGGAGTGCCGGCAGATGAACCAAAGGACAAGGAAACTCATGACCATGCACAAACCATTACACCCAAGAGACGACATAGATAGACTATATGTGCCAAGAAAAGAAGGGGGAAGAGGTTTCGCCAACATTGAAGATAATGTAGATACAACAATCCGAGTACTTGACGAATACACTAATAAAAGTAAGGAAAGACTAAGCAGCAGCCAGAAATAGCAATTGCAACATATTGTGAAAAAAATCAACTACGTGTGTACTTCAAGCACCAAACCCAAGAGATATCCCATCAGAAGACATGGACATGGCTAAGAAGAGGAAACCTCAAGAGAGAAACTGAATCGCTTATAATCGCAGCACAAAACAATGCCATAAGAACAAACTATATAAAGGCAAAAATAGATAAGACGCAACAGAATAGCAAATGCAAAATGTGTGGAGATAGAGATAGAACGGTTAATTATATAATAAGCGAATGCAGCAAACAAGCACAAAGAGAGTACAAGACAAGACACGACTCAGTGGGAAAAGTAATCCACTTGGAACTGGGCAAGATATTCAATTTTCACCATACAACTAAATGGTATATGCTCAAGCCTGAACCTGTCCTGGAGATTGAGACATAAAATTCTCTGGGACTTCGAGGTACAGACAGATCACCTAATCCCGGCCAGGAGACCGGACATTGTATTGATCGACAAGAAGAAGAGAACCTGTCATCTCATGAATTTTGCCGACCCGGCCGACCACCGAGTGAAAATGAAAGAAAGCGAAAAGATAAGCAAATACATGGACCTTGCCAGAGAAATGAGGAAACTGTGGAACATGAAGGTGAAGGTCGTACCAATTGTAATTGGTGCCTTTGGAACGGTCCCCAAAGCTCTGGAAAATAATATGGGTGAATTTGAATCAGAGGAAGAATCGAGACCATCCAAACTACAGCACAGTTAAGATCGGCTAGAATACTCAGAAGAGTCCTGGAGACCTGAAGAGACTTGCTGTCACTCAGCCTCCAGTGAACCACCGGCTACGGCAGGTGTGATAATATACAACAACAATAATAATAATAATAATAATAATAATAATAATAATTACGGCAGCTAATAAAAACAGCTGCAACATATGGACAAGCAGAAAAACAACAAAAACAAGGAAAAAGAAATGGGAAGAAAAACAATTATGTGGAATCCCAAAAAGTTTGGGAAAAGAGACTGGGGGGGGGCTGAAAATCAGAGGAAGATTTGAGACCATCTAGACAACAGCATTGTTGAAATCAGCTGAAATACTCAGGAGAGTTCTGGAGAATGAGTGGACTATTTCTCACTCAGACTTGAGTAAAAGACCATCAGTTTAGGCTGGTGTAAAAAACTCGATAATAATAATAATAATAATAATAATAATAAAGAAGAAGAAGAAGAAGAAGAAGAAGAAGGAGATTTGTCAAAAATTAAAAAGAAATGGAAACCCATATAAACTATAAGAATCTACAGCCAAAAGAATTGAATTTACGCGTTGAATTGCCGGGGAGTGGTATCGAAACAGGAACTTTGCGTTTGAATTAGGCGGGTGCGCTACCGACTGAGCTAAACCGACACCGAATAGTAAAGTAAGTAAAGTCGTCGGGGCGGCTTTATCAGTCAATCAGCGAGGGAGTCTATACCCATTTCACTAGCGCCAGACCAAGGAGATTGTTTTTTGCGTCTGAGATGGAGCGCCACACCTACCATCAGCTCTTTACTTTACCGCACAGATCCCTGTGCTACTCATACGCTGAGTTGGCGAGGACCGGGATCGAACTAGGAACCTTGTGGTTTCTAGCCGAACGCTCTACTGACTGAGCTAACACGGCAGCTCAAAGGCATCAATAGCGTACAGAATTTAAAGATTTATTTGGATGATTTCATAAAAAATGGTAAGAAGGATGATTTAAGAGGGCAGATGAATTGCTTAACAAGATTTGATCTGTGTATATGTTCTGTGCTAAGATTCTTTTCTTTATTTCTATTTAAAAAAATTTTTTTTATTAAAGGTTGATGTGTGAAGATGGAAAAAAGGAGAGATGTCCAAGGAGACAAAACAAACAAATGAGTTGATAAATTCAGATTCGTGAAAAAAAAAAAAAAAAAAAAAAAAGAAAAAGAAAAAAAAGAAAAATTTTCTATGTAAGAAAAAGAAGAAATTTCTATGCGAAAAAAAAAAAAAAAATCTACGCAAAAAAAAAAAATGAAATGAAATACAAGAATTCTGGATTCCTGTACCTAAAAGTAAAATTCTGGCACAGATAAAATAAATTATGGTAGCACTGAAAATAGGGGGTGGTGGACAATTTATAGGATCCAAGATCAGAGAATTGTCGTTTGGTTCCAAAATTCTGAGGTAAACTGAATCCATTTGAATTTGGTTGCATGGAATTCACTGGAAATCCTCGTAAAGAAAATTATTGGGTTCTCACCGAGCTGAACCCCACCCCCACCCCACCAAAAAAAAAACCCGGCGCTGATTTAATAAACAACACACAAAGAATGGGATGTGGAATATCTCTTAAAATGCACTTTCTGCATTCTCATGTCGAAAAATACACAAGGACGACAAGCGGTTAAGAATTCCGGACGAGATTGTTTTGAAATTTTCTCCTTTCAAAAATGTTTGAAAATAATTCCTTAGAAACTGGAGTTGTTGCAAAGGCCAAGTAACAAGAAGAAAACCACACACCGTGATTTATGCACCAACAATGCCTGGATCGTTGTCAACCCAAAGCTGGGAAGGGAATAGGGGGAAAACGTGATAAAGTCTAGAATTTGAACTTAGCTAGCAGAGGAGTAATTCCATGTCAAATCCTCCAGAAAAAAGTAAAATTGTCACCCACCCCCTTCAATTTTTCAGAATTTTTTTCCAGGTGTGGGCTATGTTAACATTAGAAGATCCCCAAATTTGAGCAAAACCAATTTTTAGGAGTAGGGAAGCTCTAGAACTCATTTTACAGACAAAAATATGTTACAAAAAGACGCCATTTTTCGCGAACCCCCTCAAATTTGGAAAGATAAAAATCAACATAACCCCGCCAATTTTGGAAATTGGAAGCTCAAATTTTAGGAATTGGCTAACTTTATCATAATCCAAACTTGGACAAAATTTCAGAAAAATTGAAGTGGGTGGGTGACATGGCCTGGAGGATTTGACATAGAATTACTCAGAGTCTATTTCCTAATTACTCATAGTTGTAGTAGAGAAGAGATGAGTTCATGACTTTGCCATCCGCCATTAGCTCAGATTGAAACTGTTACGATTTTAGTGGGTCATTTTTAGGCTTCAAGGGAGAGATCCCTTGTGTTAAGCAGAGTGTGATCTTTAGTGAAGAAACCTTTCGTTGTTCATGGTGTCCCTTAGTGTTCCGTATGATCCTTTGGTTGTTCCTGTCCCTTAGTATTGGTAGAATCCTTTGTTTTCTGGGTGTATCTTATTGTTGGGTATGATCTTTTGGTTGTTCCATAGTGTTGGGTAAAAACCTTGCGTTGTCATTGGTTGCAAGTCCGTTCGTCAATGTCGAATAACGTGCAAAGAATGGCATATTCAATATCGGCAATTAAATAGTTAACTAATCACGTATTCGAGCTGTTGATTGGGTTTAATCCACGTGACCACGGCGAGTCTATAAGTTTAAGTGGTGGATTCCATCACACCTTATATACAGAAATAATGCAACAGAAACGCAATCAGTCTCATTCAGATTGATCGATTGACTGATTGATCTTAAAGGCATGCCAACCCGTCTAGGCTTATTTTATACCTAGACATTAGGAAATCGCGTTCATTGTACATTTATATTTACATTTTTTGTGAGGGGGAGTTCCCATGACGTTGTGGCTAACGTGCTGGTAGGCGAGTTCAAACTCCAGTCGCGCTACTGCGTTCACTTTCGGACTAATACCTTTGTGAAAGGTATGAACACCTCACCCCCAACTATGGGTTAAATAGTACGGCTACTGTTATTCTAGAAAGGTGGCTCTTGCTTAAATAACCCACGAAGGTTGATATGTCATTAAAGAAGCTGAAGGTGGGTTTATGTGGAGTCTGATTTTCAGCAATAAATCCACTGTAAGTTACAATAAAAAAAATTTTGTTTATCTTCCAAAATGTAGTAAAATCTGCATAGTGGCCTATTAATGGTATTATCCGAACAGCGAGTGAGTCTATCTCCTTTTCGCTAGCGCTAAACCAGGGAGATTGATTTTTTCTTTCTGCGGTGTTGGGCCACACCTACCATTCCATTCCTCGATGCTTGATTTGTTCCAACACGGCCACCATTTGCAGTTTCGTTGCTGCGCATGGGCGCGCACAAGCCGTTTTATTACCATCAGTCATTTGCATACGTGAACAAGTAGCTCAATAAAAGGCAACACACTTAAACAGAAGCCAGTGCGAATATGTAAGCGAGACGATATGGACGGCGAATTTGTTAGCGAGTCAACTTGGTCGGCGGATTTGTTCGTGAAATTAACTGCTACCAAGAACAGTATCGAACCCGGAACCTTGTGATTCACAGAATTGATCCAAACAATTTGCGAAAGTTTGGTTAGAATTGGACCAAAAACTGGCAAAGTTTTAGCTGGACGGACGACAGGAGAATAGGTGGTCAGACATTTGATGAATCATAGGATTTCACACACACACACACACACACACACACACATATATATATATATATATATATATATATATATATATGCGTATGTGTGAAATCCTATGATTCATCAAATGTCTGTCCATCTATTCCTACTGTCGCCCGTACAGCTAAAACTTCGCCAGTTTTTGGTCCAATTATATATATATATATATATAATATATATATATATATATATATATATATATATATTCTCCTTATCTTTTTCTAAGGGTTTGTTTGTTTATACAGTTTGTGTTTAGTGATTTATTACTTTGAATTTTAAGTAGATATGAATATTAGATACAATGAAACTGTTTATATAACTTGTCTAAAAAAACTCGGTCTCTATTTTCCTCTTCTTCCTTGACCAAATTTACTTGAAAACTTCTCAAAGCATAAGGTCTTCATTTCTTTCTTTAAAGTAAATCTGACAACCAATTCTCTCTCTCTCTCTCTCTCTCCTCTTTCCTCTCTCTCTCTCTCTCTCTCTCTCTCTCTCTCTATCTATCTATCAATTCACACACACTCTCCCTCTTTGTCTTTCTCTCTTTCTCTCTCTCTCTCTCTCTCTCTATCTATCTATTCGTTTCTCTCTCTCCTTCTTTCAATTTCGTTTCTCCCTTCCACATCGCTCTATTAATTCATTTCTCTCTCTCTCTCTCTCTCTCTCTCTCTCTCTCTCTCTCTCTCTCTGTCTGCATCTGTCTCTGTCTCTCTCTATTTATCTATCTATCTTTGAATTCCGTTATTCTCTATCAAACAATTCCGTTTCACTCTTTCTCTCTCACGTTCCTCTCTCTCTCTCTCTCTCTCTCTCCGTCTCTTTGTATCTATCTATCTATCTATCTATCAATTCTTCCAGCCCCCTCTCTATCTGTCAATTCCGTTTCTCCCCCTCTCCTATCTATCTATCTAGCTATACGTTCCGACTGTCCCCCTTTCTCTCTATCTATCAATTCCGTTTCTCCCCCTCCTTCTATCTATCTATCTATCTATCTATCTATCTATTCGTCTCTCTCTCTCTCTCTCTCTCTCTCTCTCTCTCTCTCTCTCTCTCTCTCTCTCATACTGGACGAAACAAGTTTAGGAATGAGAGACGTAAGCTGACAAAGATTGAATTAGAATTTGTTTAAAAACTTTGTTAAATAGGGGAAGTCAATTTCAAGTTGAAAGTCTGTTTAGTTGTTGTCAATAGTCCACCATTGCAATCTGCAACAATAGTACAGCAGTCCCTCACAATTCACTGTAGCGAATGAAATGGCCTACTTCGGAACTCAAAGCGGGCGCGAACGTATCTTCCGTGCAAAATGAGTGAAGGGCACGAAAGAAAAGAAAATATGGCTGCCTTAGCACTATAATTTAAAGAAACGCGATCTTGGAACCAGGAGAATTGGCGAGAATGTATTTGCACGTATGCCAAGTTTTTCGAGATCGAGCTATGCATAACGCACTAGACGCAACAGGGAAAAAGGCGAGACACTTTGGAGCGTGTTATTGAGTTTACCTTGGAGACTGCTGAGTTACTGTTGCAAGTGATATACTTTGTCGTCAGACTTCTTAAGTTGAAAAAGCCACTACGGTATCAGTTTATAAATACCACCCACACAATACTGAGTTCCAAAACACGTGCTCGCGCTTTCTTTTATTGTGTTGTTGATCTCGTGGAAATTTGCAAACGCCAAAAATCTAGTCTCGCCAATTCTCCTGGCTCCGAGGTCATGTATTTTTAATAATGACTTTGGAGCGGCCATATACCTCTTTTTGAGTTTTAAACTCTTCCTACACGTCAGGAATATACGAACACGCTTCGTTCCCGGAGATAATCCATCTCTTCACGTGTATTTTAGTATAACTGGTAAAATAAAGGGAAACATTATTCATAATGTATCACTCAATTGAGTGATCATTAAGAGATTAATCTATTTTAACATTTTATTTTTTCCTCTAATATTTTGATTTAGGCAAGTGACACTTGAGTTTTATCAATTAGAGAAAGATAGTGTAGCATAATTTAAAATAGTCGGAAGAAAAACCCGTTAAGTTACGTAAGTTTGATTGATGGATGATGACCCAAAGGTTGTTTGAACCTTGGCTTTATTGTCTCTTAAATTACAACTGTGGAGTGGCCATATTCCTCTTTCTGAGTTTTAACTCCCTCTGCACGCCAGGCATACACGAACACCCTTCGTTCCCGAAGGTAAGCCATATTCTTTTATGCACTTGGAGGTTATCAAGTACGACAGATACCTGATTTTACAAATATATTAATAAACTAACCTCCGTTGCCATAGGGTATAGAATATTTGCTGAAAGCTCAAATGCCTATAACCGAATCTGATCTTAGATTGACCAAATTCATAGGAACAAGACTGATGTCTACAGAAATTATTTAAAAAAATCACTGAGCGGGAAAAAAAGGCGGGAGTTCTAGAATGGGTCACGAATATTCCACTTTCATTCTCTTTCTTCTCTCTTTCTCTTCATTTCTCTCTTGCCTTTCTCTTTTTCTCATTTTTCTCTTCCATCTCTCTCTCTCTCTCTCTCTCTCTCTCTCTCTCTCTCTCTCCTCTTAGTAACTCATTCCCCTCTTTCTCTCATTTCTCTCTTGCTCTTTTCTCATCTCTTTCTCTTTCCACTCTCTCTCTCTCTCTCTCTCCTCTTAGTCACTCATCTCCTCTCTCTTTCTCTTCACTTTCTCTCTTTCTGCGCTTTCTCTCTTTAGTCTCTTTCCATCTCTCCTCCTATTTTTTTTAGTAGCAGAATTCTATATTCATGGTTCTTTTACTAGAAAGAATTGAAACTTATAAAAATCTTCTGATATAATTATTCAGACTCTTTTCTTTATAGAAAAAAAAAGTTAAAAATCGTTTTTTGTCGGTTCTTTTTTTCATATTTCATAAAATAAAATAGGGGGTAGACCTCGCGAAAAAAAATATTTTCAGACATATTTACATCAAAAGGTAAGCAATTATAGAAATTTTAGTGAAAATCGGACCATTAATTTATTTTTCATAGAATTAAAAAAAAAAGCCTCAAATCAAACTTGTTTTTGGCTACGTTAAATTTCAATTGATTTAACGGTGCAGAAAGGAAAACTTTTTTCGTTTATAATTTTCATTATTTCCGTAAGCTGAATTTTTTTTTTAAATCATCTGCAGTTTGTTTAATGTTTCTTCTTTCGAATGGACTAAAATTTTTCAAGATAATATTAACCTTTATGCAAGATTCATTGTGTTAAATATCAAATGCCACAGGGAAAATTGGTGGTACCTACCTCATTCCTTTCACTTTTCTTTCTATCCTTCCATCCTATCTTTCTCTTTTGTTTCATTCTCTTTCTTCTCTCTTTGTCTCTATTTCTCCTTTGCCTCTTTTTCCTTTTCTTTCTCTTTCTTCTTTCTATCTATTTTCTCTTTCTTCTTAGTTACTCACCCTCTTCTCTCTTCTCTTCCTCTCTCTTTCTCTCTCTCTCTCTCTCTCTCCTTCTTTTCTCACTACTCTCACTTTCTCTTCTCTCTTGCCCTCTTCTCTTCTCTCTCTCTCTCTCTCTCTCTCTCTCTCTCTCTCTCTCTCTCTCTCTCTCTTTCTTTCTCCGTTTTCTCTCTTTTCTCTTTCTATCTCTTTCTCTTCTCTCTCTCTTCTTAGTCACTCATTCTCTTTTCTCTTTCGCTTCACTTTCTCTTCTCTCTTTTTCTTTTCTCACTACTCTCAATTTCTTTTCTCTCTTCTCTCTTTCTATCTCTATCCATCCTATATTTCCCTTCTTCTCTCCTCCCAATTCTTCTCTCTCTAATTTCTCTCTCTCTCTCTCTCTCTCTCTCTCTCTCTCTCTCTCTCTCTCTCTCTCTCTCTCTCTCTTCTTGGGTCCTCTAGCCTTGATGAGAAAACCGGTCTTGGAGGACAATTCTGAATTAATAACCTTCTACCAACACATCATTGATTCTCTAACCTTGATGGAGAAACCAGTAAAGGAGAAAGACAATTATATACCCGTTATGTTTTTACATACAGATAAAATACGGAAGACTGAATGAAATGCAAGACCAGTTGTAGGAAAATTAACAAGGTTTTATTTAACACAGGTAGAGAATGCTTCTACCCTAAAAGGGACTTAACTAGCTCACACGTGTTGTGAGCTGCGTCCACTCAGTACGAACCCCAATCCAAAAGTGTCATGGTGGAAACCCCACTTCCGGGTTCCCATGAACCCCCCTACTGATCAAGGGAGCAACTCTATTTTCGTTAGGTCTGAACCTAACAATACCCCACCGAAGAAGAAGTGTTCTGAGTATGACACTATATATCATCTAATAGAGGCGTAGGAAATGGAGTCGTATCCCGAGTTCAATCCCAGACGAGGCTGCTTGCATTTCACATAGCATCGTAAGGTTATGAATCCAAATATTCTCCCTGCAGCTATGGGCAAATAGTAGGGCAGACTGGGCTCTTTAAACCTTGGCTAGGGAAAGCATGGGCTGCAATAGACACATTATTAATAATTTTTAAGAAACCGTAGTTGTATTAGTTCTAGTATACGGCTGCACCACTTGGACCCAGACCAAGCGCCTAGGAATAAAGTAAATGGGAGATGCAAAAGAATGCTGCAGATACTGGATGTTGAACAGAGGACCTCACGAGGGCGATGAATGATAGGGGCGGTTGGCAAGATATTGTCATGGATATCCATGCAACTATCGCGACATAATAATGATGAAGTATGAATAGACGAGACACAGACTCAACTTATAGCCGCTTGTTAGTTTCTCGCATATTATCGCCTATGGTTTGATGATCGCATTAGGCGAGATACTGACAGTAACCATGCGACCGTGACTCTGTTTCAACGCTATTCATTCTTAGACCTATATATGTTCTACCGTCGATATTGAGCACCATTCATTTTAGAAAACCACACACACATACACATTCATACGTCACGCACACATACACACATAGTATTTTGACTTTTTATAGCATTGAGAAGAAACACACACACACACACACACACACACACACACACACACATACATATATATATATATATATATATATATATATATATATATATATATATAAACGCTGTAGCTTGATTACTTTTTATACAACTACAGGAATGTATGAAAAGTAACCAACACCAGCAAAAGTGCTCAATACCCCCCACACACTCACACACACATACTCTCTCACACACACTACCATACATACACACATACTCACAAACTAACACACACACACATATATATATATATATATATATATATATATATATATATATATATATATATATATATACGCACTAACACACGCACAAACACATATATATATATAACTTTTTTGTAGCATTGAACATGTCTTAGACAAATTTTTCATACTTGTGTTTCATCTACATATATATATATATATATATATATATATATATATATATATATATATATATATATGTGTGTGTGTGTGTGTGTGTGTGTTAAGGCATGCGTGTGTGTGTTTGTGTGCGTGTGTGGTATTGAGTACTTTTGCTTGGTACGGTTTTATGCATTTCTGTGGCAAAAAAGTATAAAAGTAATCAAAGTTATAAAGCACTTTATATATATATATATATATATATATATATATATATATATATATACATATATATATGGTATAGAAGAAATTAAATTCATTTCTACTGACATCACCAGTTTTCATCTTCTATTAACGTCAATTCTAATTTTATAGAGATGTCTGTGTTTCTGTGTGTGTTGAAATAGTTCAGTCGCACACATACGCACACACACACACACACACACCACGCACGCACGCACACACAAATATATATATATATATATATATATATTTATATTATATATATATATGTATATATATATGCTTTGTGTATATGTGTGTGTGAGTGTGCGCGTGTATTTATGTGTGTGTGTATAGAGCATATTTATTTACATACATTTGCACACGCTTGACTTACTTGTCTGTGCTCACGTATACACACACCGGCC
Source organism: Doryteuthis pealeii (assembly GCA_023376005.1). Classification (NCBI taxonomy): domain Eukaryota; kingdom Metazoa; phylum Mollusca; class Cephalopoda; order Myopsida; family Loliginidae; genus Doryteuthis; species Doryteuthis pealeii. The sequence goes on along the minus strand of CM042164.1, from coordinate 46,882,616 downwards.
GAGGCGTACGTACACGTCTAATCGTATACATGGTGCCTTGACCATTTCAATCATGTATAAACTTCACCAATCTGCGCCATCTCTCTCTACCGGCTGATCCAAATAAATACGTCTCCGACGAACATATTTCCCTTAAAGTATATTGCAGACGGACTTAGAAAAAAAAAGGGGTTGGGAGGGGTAGGAGAAGTAAAAAAAGTAAAGTTGGTTAATAAACATTCGAAAGATGAGGAGAAGACATGGAAAAAAAAAAGTTTTTAAAAAGCGGGTGCCCGAGAATTAGGGGCAGAATCTAGGACGAAGATAAACGAAGTACTGATTCCACGATACCTAAAAAAAAAAAAAAAATAAATAAATAAAATAAATAAATAAAAAGAAAAAAAAATTCTTCTCCCTTCAACCTGAAGAAACAGAGTTTCTGTCCCCCCCCCCCAACCAGTTTACCTCTCTCTCCAAGTTGGCTATCCACCCCTCGTCTCCACTCCGCACCCCACACACACGCGTCACCCTTTCTTCGAGACAAGCAGCCAGGAGTCCGCTGCGATGATTCATTGATGACGTCATAGGCCTCCAGGAAACCCGGCCATTTTGATAGTTATCACGTGACATTTTTTTTTGCTGAAGAAACGAGGTGTATTTTTTTTTTTGCCTTCGCTGAACAGTAAGGATTGTAAGAGACGAATAAAAACAGATAAATCATTGATACAATTCGCAAGAGGTTAACAGTTGTAATAGTATTCATTAAGGCAGGTATTTGATTTAAATCTTCAAGCTTAAAATTGGGTCTTGATATTTTCCTTCATGTAACACACACACACACACACATACACACACACACATGCACGCCCCCGCAAGCACACACACACACACACACACACACACACACACATATATATTATATATATATATATATATATATATATATATAGGAGAGACATGAGATGACGCATTCTGAAGAAGGCAATAGCCCGAAACCTTAGGTAAATGCTCCCTAAAACCTCTGTATAAACAGTTATATTCAATAATAATAATAATAATAATAATAATAATAATAATACCAGCAAGAAGACCAGACCTAGTGTTGATAAACAAAAAGAAAAGAACTTGTCAACTGTTGGATTTTGCAGTTCCAGCAGATCACAGGGTGAAGCTAAAGGAAAATGAAAAAATGGACAAATATCTGGACCTTGCCAGAGAACTGAAAAAGTTATGGAATATGAAAGTAAAAGTGATACCAATTGTAGTTGGTGCACTTGGAACAGTCCCAAAAGGATTAGAAAAGGGTTTGGAAAATTTGGATATCAGAGGAAGGATTGAAACAATTCAGAACACTGCACTGCTGCAATCTGCCAGAATACCCAGAAGAGTCCTGGAGACCTGAGGAGACTTGCTGTCACTCAGACTCCAGTGAAAGACCATCAGCTAATGCTGATGTGAAAACTCAAAAGAAATAATAATAATAATAATAATAATAATATAATAATATTATATATATATATATATATATATATATATATATATATATATATATATATATTCATCCACACACAGTCCTGTTTTGACGTATCACGTCTCTTCAGTGCGACTAGACCCTGTAAGCTGCTTCAAACAGAGATCGAAACTTGCCGATTTTTCATCAGTCAGAGCTTCTAACCACCTGGCTATCGACACACCGACTAGCAGGAAGGGAATTTTTACTGATAAATACATACATATGTAAAGGTTACAAGAGATCTCTATCCGGTTTAGGAGAGGCTTGCAATTTCACCGGATATATATACAGGGTGTTCAGGATAAATTTGACAGTTTCATAAGGAAAAAGAAAAAGTGATTTGTAACTACAAAATTTAATGGATTGTAAAGAAATTCAACAGGCATGGAAATTAACACACACACACAAGTTTCTGTCAACAAGTTTCACTCAAAATAACTGCCATTAGCGTCGATCACAGCCTCAATCCTGCTCCAGAACCTGGAGCAAGCTGATGTTACAGTTTCCCTGCGAAGGGTCTCAATAACTACATTAATTCTGTCGACTAACTGGGCTTTTTTTAGTACTGGCACGGTGATTGATGTCTTTCTCAACAGCGCCCCATACATAATAATCCATGGAGTTAAGATCTGGGGAAGTTCGGAGGCGAAACATTGGGACTGGTGTAGTCGTAAAAATTCGCCGACAATCATTTTTGACTTTTCCCAGAGGAGTGACAGGGGGCCGAATCCTGCTGCCATACATATGGCCCACCATTGGCTACCCTTGTTATCCAGGGCTTGACTACAGTGTTTAGCAACTCCACGTAGGCATCTGAGGGTCCTCCACTTTTTCTGTAGATTTTCGAGGAATTCTGCTGTGGGAACGCAATCAGATCATCTGTTATGTTGCTTTCTTCTAGCCACAGCCTCGTAGTCTCCATTGCAATTCTCCAGTTCATGCCTGAATGTTTTTACAGTGTTCAAGCTGATAACTATTGTACAAATAAGGAACACAAGTATTAATATATAGAAGATGATCATATACTAACTAGCAGAACTTGTGGATATACCACAGTATGATAATTTAGTTATTACAACATTTGATATGTTTACTTAAGAGCTAATTGCAAAATAGTTCAATATGTAAAAAGTATAATAATCTTGATTTAACTCTCTTTCACTCTTTTTTTCTTTCTTTTCATTATGTTCGATTGAAACATATTAGCATTATCACTTCCACACACTCATCCCCTCTCTTTCTTTCTTATATTTTTCCTGTGTTGCATGTCCCTTTTCCTCCCTTTTCTTTATAATAAATAATGAAATGGTCCATTATTTAGCTGAAGTGATGGCATTCATAAGAAATAAGAAAAAAACTACATTATAGTGTTCCGAGACTGACATGCCAATAATATTATTATTACTGTAAATATATCACAGTATGATTATTTAATTATTACAACATTTGATATGTTTACTTAAGAGTTATTGCTAAATAGTTCAATATGTAAAAAGTATAAGAATATTGATTTAAATCTCACTCACTGTATCTTTCTTTTCTTCTTTTCATCTTTAACCTTTTGTTCAATTGAAACAGATTAGCGTTATCGCTTCACCACTCACTATCTTTCCCTTACTCTCGTTTTCTTTCTTTCTTTCTTTTTTGATATTTTTTCTGTGCAGTATGTCCTTTTTCTTACATTTCTTTATAATAAAAACGGAATGGTCCATTATTTAGCTGAGGTAACGACACACATAAGAACTAAGAATGCGGCGGATAATCAACACCAGATAATCAAGATTTACATTTTTACATTTCATCTTGTACGATTTGAATGGTCTTATGTGTAACCAGAGGGTGTTGCAAGATGATAACGGTCGTACAATTAAGGAACACGAGTATTAATCTATAGATATTGATATATATATCAATACTCATGTTCCTTAATATTCCGACCGTTATCATCTTGCAACACCCTCTGTTTAAAAATGAGACTGTTTAAATCGTCCAAGATGAAATTTAAAAAATATCAATCCTGATTATCATACTGTGGTATATACACTGGTCCTGCTAGTTATATATATTATATCATATGGTATAATACGACGGAGAGTCAAAAAGTAATGCCATTTTGTTTAGGACAGGTGTAATTACAAACACAGGAATATGTATCATACATCAAAATGAAGCTGGTCCTCTGTGGATCACATCCCTACTTTTTCACATAGTCACCGTTTCTCTCAATAGCAATGTTCCACCTTCAAATGAGAGCATGTATCACCACCCCGTAAAATTCCGTTGCCTGTTCTTTGAGCCACTTCTTTACTACAGATTTCACTTCCTTGTCACTGGAATAATGTTTGCCTCTCAAACCCTCTTTCGTGGGGCCGAAGAGATGATTGTCTAAGGCAGGGATACATGCTCTCATTCGAAGGTGGAACATTGCTATTGAGAGAAACGGTGAATATGTGGAGAAGTAGAGATGTGATCCACAGAGGACCAGCTTCATTTTGATATATGATACATGTGTTGGCAATTATACCTGTCCTAAAAAAGATGGCATTACTTTTTGACTACCCTCATATTATTTGATAAAACTAATTAAATGGTGGAATTTGAAAGGGTTCACCTAGTTAAATATATAATTAGTAAATCGTTTTTTTCTCTCATGTTTATCGCTCATCGTAAAGAAATATCGTTTTGGTAATATAAGCAAGCCATTCGAAGCGTGATAATAATTAAGATTATTAGTTACATATTTTTCTTATTAATTACTGAGAGACAAAAGTTTATGTGCATCCATAAAGAAGTGTGAGAACGAGTTGCTAAAAATATCCAATCCCGTCACTGCCTTGGGCCAGAAACCCCGTTAATTACGATTCGGTTAACTGATAATTTCGTTTAAAAAATTGTATTTTTCCTAGTCTAAGCTTAAGAAGTTAAAAATTATTATCTTTTAATATTTGAGGGTAGAGGAGAGAAGAAAAGAAGAAAAAAAGAAAAAAAAAAAAAAAAAAGAAAAAAAGAAATGGACACTTAATTCGAATCAATTTCTGGTTATTTCCTATAACTCCAACATAAACAAAGGGGAACCACTCTTGATTGATAAATTATTTATTTATTTTCCCATTAAACTAACCCTAACCCCGTATTATTTTTTCCTAGTAGATCAATAAATAAATTATTTATCAATCAAAGAGTGGTTCCCCTTTGTTTATGTTGGAGTTATAGGAAATAACCCAATATCTAATCATAATTGACAGGGCAGCTACAATATTGGCTCTGTAGATAAATAAACTTTTCAAGTAGGACATGTTAAAATATACGGTTAGAATCAAAATTAGTTTCATTAATTATGATTGTTTTTATTTATAGCAAAGAGACAAAGCAGAAGATAAATTATATTTTTTAATTTTACCAAAAATATTAAACATAAACAAGAAAATTCAGACATAAATACAAAATACATGAAGTTATCAATATTTCATAAATACAAAATTATTTAACTATTGCTTATGTGTAAACTAGTATCTACAGCAGAAGCATCAGCCTTTACTATGTCTGAGCTCTGTTGTCCGACTAGGAACCACGAGGTCCCGGGTTCGATACCGGCCCTCGTCAACTCAGCGCATGAGTAGCACAGGGATCTGTGCGGTAAAGTGGGGAGCTGATATCAATTGTGACTCTCCGTCTCAGTCGCCAAAACAATCTCCTTGGTCTAGCACTAGCACTAGCTAAAAGGAGATAGACTCCCTCACTGTCTGGCTGATACCGAATTTAGGTCACCCCGAAGACTTTACTTTTTATATATGTAAATTAACTGGTGTAATGATTAGAGTCTTTGGAAATTGACTCGTCGATCCGAGTTCAAATTTCGGACGATGTTACTTGCTTTTCACATACCGTGAATACCCTTGGGAAAGGTATGCATCAACGTACTCTCCCTCCAGCTATGGTTAAATAGTAAGTCAGACTGGGCTCTTTAACTTTGGCAAGGTAACCAGTCTAGGATCAGGAAAACTCTGAATTTAAGCCTGTTAAACTCCGCTTAAGAAGTTGACCTTGTGCCATATATGAAGGAGTTGGTAAATTTATATATGCAAATGAAAAAAAGAAATTAGAGGCCGGTGTAGCTCAGTCAGTAGAACATCCTCCTCGGTTTCGGAGTTCGATATCGGCTGTAGGTGAAATGAAGTCGGGTAAAAAATATCTATCCTTTGCTTTGTCTGGCACAAGGCCACTTACGAAAATCAAGTAGTGTAGAAAAGCCGTGTCCTTGTGCCTGATGTGGCAAAACTGGGGAAATATAGATGTCTTTTAGCTCAGTCGGTATAGCATCCACTAGAAACCAGGTTACGGGTTCGATACCGGTCTTTGCTTACCCTGTGCATGTGTAGCACTGCTTGGATATGTTCAGTAAAGTGGAGAGCAGATGGTAAGTGTGACGCTTCACCTCAGACGCAAAAACAACCTCCCTAATCTAACGCTAGTGAAAAAAAGGTCCTGCTTGGAATCATTTCTAACACCTATATATATATATATATATATATATATAAGTAAAAATATAACAAAAGACTTAGAGTTTTTGCATTATAGTCTATTTCAGGAAACTTAGACAAAGTGTTAACTCTCCCAAATCATCAGATGCAAATGATGAATTCTTTATTACTTTTAAGGCATTTGATAACAGATTTAAACATTTTTTTTATTGTCCAGTTACTCTCAGCTGTGGGGTAATAAAAAAGATATTTGATAAAAGATATATATATTATATATATATATATATATATATATATATATATATATATTGTTCAATATCAGCTATGAATATGTTATAAAATGTTTTCACTTTAACAGCATTTGATGGTGTTTTCATATCCTTTCATCTATACTTATATATATATATATATATATATATATATATATATATATATTATATATATAAAGTTATGGATAAGTTATGAATAAAAGATATATATATATATATATATATATAATATATATATATATATATATATATATATATATATATATATAGGTTAAAAGAAAGGAAATGAATCCGACGGTATGAGTATAGATGAAAGGATATGAAAACACCACTATTGTATAACTTTTTTTCTTTTTTACAACATCAAGGTTTTTGTTTTGAACTCATATGACTTTTGTCTCCGCTCTTAACAACACGGAGTATAAACAAGCTCTGAAGATGATTTTTATAAAATCGAAATACTGTTCAATATCAGCTATTAATATGTTATAAAATGTTTTCACTTTAACAGCATTTTGTGGTGTTTTCATATCCTTTCATCTATACTCATATATATATATATATATATATATATGATAAGTTGTAAACACGGTGTGTTTGGAATGGCTTTTTGCCGACAATTTTTGGAGAATAAGTGCTTAATTGGAGTCGTACCTAATTTTGAAAATATTCTCCAAATATATATATATATATATATATATATATATATATTATATATATATATATATATATAAAGTTATGGTGTCTTTGACTTTATGTCTACGCTATGCCCTCTACATTTTGGAGACCTTACTTTTGGGATTACCCGGGGTTTTTTATATGTTTTAATGATTCGTATCTAATACTTCTAATTTGACCTGTATAATAATGGCAATGAAGAGATATTACCATACTCACCGGAGCTTCAGAACTGGGACCTCACCACTGGGTATAAGACACTTTTCGATTTGGCGAAACGTGACTAAATATTGTATAATATTATTTGATTAGTAGCTGGACCTACGAATATACCACAGTATGATAAATTACTCATTACATCGTTTGATATGTTCCCTCGCTCTCTGGCTGATACCGACAATAGGTCACTCCCCAAACTTTGCTCCTTTTACTATTCCAACTTTATGGGACAAAACCTACTATCATTAGAATCAAGACAAATGCACTTTTTTTGAAGAAGCAGAACCTGATCCAACGGAAAACTTTAAAGGTAGAACAATCCAAGAACAATCCAAGAACCGGTTCTGCGAGTTCTCTAACTTTAGAAACTCGTCCGTGAGAGCAAGTTAAACTCCAGCTCTGCCCAGGGCAGGAGTGGCGAACCATTTTTTTTTTGGTGTGTGTGTGTGTGAGAGTGTGTCCATATAATCTTTTGACAAAACTCCCTCAGGTTCCCATAGCGATCCTTTTTTTTTAAAGCAACAAATTATCATTTTTATTATATTTCTATTTTACTAATTATTTAATGGAGAAAGAACAAAATGCCTGTAATTATTCGTAAAGATACTCGTTATGTAATGGTTATCATCTTAGGAAATGGACACAGTGACATGAGTTCAAATACTGGACAAGTCTGGCTGAATTTCACATAGCCATAATACTCTTGAATCGAACTATTCTCCCTCCAGCTATGGATAAATAGTAGAGCAAACTGGGCTCTTTAACCTTGGTATGGCAGCCGGTCTAGGAGGAAGGTTCTATTCAAACCTGTTAAACTCCGCTTAAGAAATTGAGCCTGTGTCACATCCCACACTGTCACATCCTATTCGTGCGAAATGAAACGTAAACAGCCGCACCCAGGATTTGAACTCGATTCGCAAATTCCATTTCTTGCGATAACCGTTACGCTTAGTGCGCTTTAGTAAAACGAATGTATAAATAACAGGGATAATGGATAATATTTACGTGTATTTATCTACTGTTAAATAGGTTCCTACCCTTGGTAGGGCGCCAGTATAGAAGAAATACAATTCCGACGTGTATATGACCAAAGCAATTAAAGCTGTAAAAATTACCTATTGTTGTTGGTAGTAACGTGGTAGTTGGTGAGCCATCAAGTTATGCATTGTTTCACACTATGTGCGATTTGGAAGTTGCACAGATAAACATGCAACGGAGTCTAATTCAGCAACTTATGCTTTACGAGTTCGGTCTGTTCCATAACGCTGTGGAAGTAACCAAAGACATTTGTTGTGCGAAAGGTGAAGTTGCAGTTGATCACAGTACAGTAACCAGTTGGTTTAAGAAATCTCGCTCAAGTTGCGAAAACGACGATCAGACTGTTCTCCATAGAAACAAATTCTTCTTTTAACCTTCTCAACTTCGTCTCTGGTCGTGCTGGGATCTCCTCGCGGTTTTTCTTCATCAGCTCTGGCCGTTTCGGGTGTTTAGATCCCTCTCCACTTCCATCTTTGTTAGTTCTTATTAAAGCAAGAACACGGAGACTTATTTCTTTTTAATGTATACATTATTATACATGTGTCAGAGACCCCATATTTTAACACACGTGCGTAGAATAATTCAGAGGACGTCATTACGCGTCCAACCCCAGAGTGCTCACTATCGCCGATCTCCTAACTTTCCCATAGATTGTCGCCAATTAACGGAAGTGTATGGCGAGTCGTCCATGGATGTGAAAAATGTCCCCAAGTAGTGTAGAGAGTTTGCAACGACGACAAGGTTCAACGCTTCCTTAACGACATGGCGGCGAGCTGGTATGACATGGGCATACAAAAACTGCCACAGCGCCTATAAAAATGCATTGACTGAAATGGCGGTTATGTAGAAAAATAGATAGATGTTTAAACTTTGAAATGATGAATTGAAAATAAACAATAAACGTTTCTATGATTTCTAAATATTTTGGAGACCTTACCTTTGGGATTACCCTCGTATATTGAGAATAAATACTAAAATCAATCATCATCATCACGTTGTCGATCTAGTAGCACGGATATCTTTGAAAATCTCTCGCCAAACGTTGCATTGCACTCGGGAGGTCCTCAGTGCAGCATACAGTATCCACCCAGAGAATTGTCAATGTAGGTATTTGCTTGGTGTCCTACACTGGCGTGCCCATGTGCTGATTTCCATTGGAGAATATAACTTATGAGTTCGTATTCGCTTCTCCAACAGTGTCCAGCATGTCTTGTTCGTCTCACTTGGATGGTCTGTGTGATCGGAGGCAAGTGGCCATACAACTTCTTTCTTGTAGGGTGTTGTTTCAATGATTCTTGTTCAGCTCCAATTTAGCTTATTCTCTATGCGATTCGTTAGTGTCCATGTGATGCAGCCATACAGTAGCACTGATACAACTACAGCTGGACCGAAAGTGATCGTAATAGCCCGATTGGAGTTTGAACTCCTTACTACGATGTTGCACTCTAGCACGTTAGCCACTACGCCACCCGAACTCCCCTTATAATCGATATAAATATTCTAAAGGGATTAACACCAGGTTAATCGGTTTTCAACTAACCGTTTTGTGGTTGACATTGAACGTCTGTACGCTTTGGGGTCTGCCCAAATGGAATTAATATAGAAGTATATTGTTTTTGATTTTAACGCATGAGGCGAAATATCAATTGAATGAAGTTGTTTTGTGTTTTATCCATATTTCCTCAATTCTCAATCACACACATATATATAAATATATATATATATATATATATATATATATATATATATATGTGGGTAAATATATGCCTAGCTTGATAAGTGAAACAGCTGAAGACGAGAATGAAAAATAAGATGGGGATTTGTATTATTATAAATAATACAAATTATCAAGCCTCATCTCAAAAAATTCAGATAAAAATGAGGATTATTATAAAAGTGCTCGATATACAAATATATGATAAGAATTAAAATATTGAAATATTAACCCTCAATTCTTCATACTGTGATTTTAAGTTTCACACAGCAGAGACCAATCATCAGACACAATCTGCACTTAATTATAGTCCAGGTTAAAAACATGGTAAGTGTAACCTAAAACCAATCTTTTTTTAAACTTATTTTTCCAATGCATGCATCGTTGGGGAACAATAATATTTATTATTATCGGATCGTTTGTGTGATAGGGGGCAAGTGGCCGTACAGCTGATTTCTGGTAGGGTGTTGTTTCAACGATTTGTTTGATATCACGCGCAGCATTCTTGTGCAGCTTCCATCTAGCTTATTCTCTAGGCGATTCGTTAGGGTTCAAGTGGTACAGCCATACAGTAGCACTGATACAACTATTGCTTGGAAGAATTGTCACTTTAACTTGTCAGTGAGATTGGATTTTCATATGAGTGATAATCTGTTTATGCCTCCCCTAGAAGTGCATTCATTTTCATTAGTCGCCTGCAAAAAAAATATTTTAAAAGACTGACTTCGGCATTAGATAACCTAACAAGGGTTGACATGTCGTAAAAAACAACCAGTAAGTGATACTATTGTGTTATATACCTCTAACATGTCTCAGGTATATAATGGTGAGAGAGAGAGAGAGAGAGAGAGAGAGAGAGAGAGAGAGAGAGAGAGAGAGAGAGTTCTCGGATATATAATAGAGAGAGAGAGACACACACACACACACAAATAAAAAGTAAGTAAAGTCATCGGGGTGGCCTAAAGTCGCTATCAGCCAGACAGCGAGAGAGTCTATCCCCTTTTCACTAGCGCTAGACCAAGGAGACTGTTTTAAGCGTCTAAGACGGAGCGCCACACCTACCATCAGTTCCTCACTTTACCGCACAGATTCCTGTGCTACTCATTCGCTGAGTTGGCGAGGACCGGTAGATATATTAGATGATAATAGTTGATTGTATTACTTGATTACTCTACTTCTACTTGTCGATCTTACTTTTCTTCAGGACTTCTGCTGGGGTTCATTCTTCTTTGTTTTGGGCTGGACATTGCTTGTTTTAACATTTAATTAAAATAACAAGACTTGGTTGTTTCTTGATCAAGCTTTTATTTTCAATCCTGCCCATTTTCCCACCGCGGTTGAATTGCGAACCCTAAAAGACATCCTCTCTGATAGGGTGCCGGCTCAAATCTGAATAAAACCTATTCCCACGCGTCCAATCGCGCGTTTCCAAGGGTCAAGTAAAAGGTCATTACACGTCACAAATGTCGGGTAACTTTCCATAGACCCCGTTATTTTTAGTTAACAGACCCTGATTCAAAATTCTAACTACAGGTACGTTCATAATTTATAACTGCTCCTAAATTATGTGACAGTTGTATTCATTCTTGGTAAAAGCATTTATCGACTTAGAAGGCCGTCGGATTTTGTTGGTATTTTGTTTTCTGTTTTTTTTTTTCTGTTTTTTTTTTTGTTTCTTTTTTTCTTTTCTTTTTACTATGGTAATTATGAAGGTAATTGTCACAAGAGATGGTGTCATTGTGGTCGTTATAATGGTTTACCACCATGGAATTTCCGTGTACATTGTAATATAATTAATGACATTTTGGGGTTGAACGAATGTCGTCACAACAACCGGACTTGTGTTTCAGATTTGAGCAACTCCGACGCCGGCAACACGCCCTGTCATTTTCGAAGCTTCTATTTTAATTAATTAGCCAGGTAATCAATTAACTTTTTTAAATTAATTATTGGGCTGCCACTAAAGGATTTGGTTCACTCGTAGTATGAACACCATTCCCTCACTCCGGGGGGTGGGGGGTGAGAAGAAAGGAGGAGGAAGTTGCGTTTAGTTGGAATTTATGGGTGTGGCTCAAATGATTGGATTTAATTCTTTTCTTCTTCTTTTTACTTCTCTTGTTTCACCTTATCTTTTTTAATGAATTTTTCTTTCTTTCTTTTCTTTCTTCCTTTCAATATTCTTTCTTTCTTTCTTTCTTTCTTTCTTTCTTTTCTTACTTTCTTTACTTTTTTTTACTTTATTTATACACCTCTGTTTCCTGTTTCACCTTATCTTTTTTAATGAATTGTTCTTTCTTTTTTTCTTTCTTTCTTTTCTATCTAAATTTATTCTTTCTTTCTTTCTTTCTTCTTTTTACTTAGATTCTTTATTTATACACCTCTGTAAGAAACATTATCTTTTTTAATAAGTTGTTCTTTTCTTTCTTTCTTTCTTTCTTCTATCTAAATTTATTCTTTCTTTCTTTCTTTCTTTCTTTCTTTCTTTCTTTCTTTCTTTCTTTCTTTTATACTTAGGTTCTTTATTTATACACCTCTGTTTTCTTGTGTCACCTTATCTTTTGAATGATTTTTTCTTTCTTTCTTTCTTTTCTTTTTTTCTTTCTTTTTCTATCTAAATTTATTTTTTCTTTCTTTCTTTCATTCTTTTTACTTAGATTCTTTATTTATACACCACTGTTTCTTGTTTCACCTTATCTTTTTTAATGATTTCTTTCTTTCTTTCTTTCTTTCTTTCTTTCTATATTCTTTCATTTTCTTTCTTCCATTCTTTCCTTTTTTTAAACTTTAATTCTTTTTCGTCTTTCTACATCCTTTCTTTCTTTTTTCTTTCTTTCGCTATTCTCTTTTCTGTCTTTAACTTCATTCACTATATTTAATTTTCCGTTTCTTTCATTCATTTCTTACTTTTTCTTTCCTTCTTTCTTGACCTTTTTTTTCTATTTTTATATCTTTCTTTTTCTTCTTTCTTTCTTTCTTTCTTTCTTTTCTTTCTTTTTTTTCTTTCTTTCTTTCTTTTCTTTCTCAATCTTTTATCTTTTGTATCTTTATATCTTTTCATTCTTTCTTTCATTCTTTCAATCATTTCTTTTCTTCTTCTTTCTTTCTTCTTTCTTTCAGTCTTTCTTTCTTTCCTTCTTTCTTTCAGTCTTTCTTCTTCTTTCTTCTTTCTTTTTTCTTTCTTTCAGTCTTTCTCTCTTTCTTTCTTTCTTTCATTCTTTCTCATCTTTTATCTTATGTATCTTTATATCTTTGATTCTTTCTTTCATTCTTTCAATCATTTTTTTCTTTCTTTCTTTCTTTCTTCTTTCTTTCTTTCTTTCAGTCTTTCTCTTCTTTCTTTTCTTTCATTCTTTCTCAATCTTTTATCTTATGTATCTTATATCTTTGATTCTTTCTTTCAGTCTTCTCAGTCTTTCTTTCTCCTTCTTTCTTTCAGTCTTTCTTTCTTTCTTTCTTTCAGTCTTCTTTCTTTCCTTCTTTCTTTCAGTTTTTCTTCTTTCTTCTTTCTTTCTTTCTTTCTTTCTGAATCTTTTATCTTTTGTATCTTTATATCTTTGATTCTTTTTCATTCTTTCAATCATTTTCTTTCTTTTCTTTCTTTCTTTCTTTCTTTCTTTCAGTCTTTTTTTCAGTCTTTCTTTCTTTCTTTCAGTCTCTTCTTTCTTCTTTCTTTCAGTCTTTCTTTCTTTCTTTCTTCTTCTTTCTTTCTCAATCTTTTATCTTTTGTATCTTTATATCTTTGATTCTTTCTTTATTCTTTCAATCATTTCTTTCTTTCTCTTTTTTCTTTCTTTCTTTCAGTCTTTCTTTCTTTCCTTCTTTCTTTCATTTCTTTCTTTCAGTCTTTCTTTCTTTTCTTTCTTTCAGTCTTTCTTCTTTCTTTCTTTTCTTTCTTTCCTTTCTTTCTTTCTTTCTTTCTTTCTTTCTTTCTTTTTCTTTCTTTCTTTCTTTCAGTCTTTTTCAGTCTTTCTTTCTCAATATTTTATCTTTGTATCTTTATATCTTTGATTCCTTCATTTCTTTCAATCATTTCTTTCTTTCTTTCTTTCTTTCTTTCAGTCTTTCTTTCAGTCTTTCTCTTTCTTTCCGTCTTTCTTCTTTCTTTCTTTTCTTCAGTCTTTCTTTCTTTCTTTCTTTCTCTTCTTTCTCAATCTTTTATTTCTTTTGTATCTTTATATCTTTGATTCTTTCTTTCATTCTTTCAATCATTTCTTCTTTCTTTCTTTCTTTTTTCTTTCTTTCTTTCATTGTCCTTTTTCTGCATCTTCCGTGTCTATGGCTCTTAATTTCCTATTTATTCTACACATGACCCTTCTTTTCTTTAGCGAAAAGGTCATTTGCTTAGCTCAATGGTTAAAGCTCAGGTTTATCAATGCAAGGTTCTCAGTTTACACCTTCAGCTGGCGAACCTCCAACGGAATCACCGAAACCAAAGATTACTTTTTGAACCAAGACAAAAACAGGTCTGTATTTAAAAGCCAAAAAAGCAAAAGTAATCTTCTTTCGACTGACCCCAACACAATGTGGTCTTCATATTTTTGTAGGTGAGAATGTATAGACAAGAAAACAAAAAAGTGATTTTCTTTAACGTGTCATGGGTGTGAAAAACAGGAATTTAAAATATTCTTCTTGTGTGGTTTAACAGGATTAGATTTTGTACGAACAACATCAGTTAATAACGTCTACTTCGTTTTAAAATAATTGTACTCTTAATCTTATTAAATAAAATTGCAGAGACTTTGTGCTGTCTCCTCCTCAATTTGCTTCGGTAAAGAGCTCCTTAGGATTTTTCTTTTTTTTTTATTATTCTTAATACACAATTTAATTTTGACTTCTTGACTAAAATTAAGTTGTTGCTGGGTTGGTTGGGTTTTACGGCATGTAAACCAATTGGATCATTTTATGCCGAAGACATTTTTGTTTTATTCACATTTTTTTTTAGCTCAATCTTTTAAACACTTTTTTAAAACTCATACTTTTCTATTTAACCCATTGATGGGATCCTAACAGGTACTACCACTCTGGGTCAGAGTGGACCTGGGGGCGATGGTGATGATGATGTGGCGTTATTTTCGTATTCGCCTGGGGAGTTGTCTGCCCGTTTAGTTTCGCTGGTTCCCGCTTGGGGCCTTTGATATTTAAGCGGCTGATTTGAACGTCTCTTTCTCTTTACCTGCCGACCTACGAGGCACCACTATGGGTTAGACTCTGTCTACCCCCTTCTCGTTGGGGCTTCGGCCCTTAACACTGGCCACTCACTGCTAGTAAGTCTCGTATACGATATGTGACTATCCTTTAGACATGTATCCGTAACTAAGTTTTTATGTACATTTAGGTATCTCTTTGATACCTAAGTATCTTGTATTTTACCATTCATGAATGTGTCATTATCTCTACTCTTGTATATGTGTTTATATTACTTATGTATGTATGTTTATGTACACCTCTACTTTTGTATGTACCTGTTTATTCTGTGCTGTATATAAAATGTTTGGTCTATCAACCTTTGTCGGAGTTTTATCTTCAAGTATTATCACTTTGAATCTTACAACTGGTGATCTCGACGTGATGAAAACGTTTTGTGAAGGCTTTGTTTTGCATTTGGAACATTAATCCTTACAATGAGGTACTCAACACTTCTTAGAGCTCCCGAATTGAAGCTTCACCATTAGATGTAGTTTAACATCATATCCAGGACGTTAAGAGCCTCGGTCACCGCTTTCTAGTACATATAAGATAAAAACGGTTGGTGGATCACCGTAAGGGCAATAGGGCCGGAATAATCATTATTTTAAACTCATTTCTTTCTATTCCCATAGATGGGACCCTAACAGGTACTACCATTCCGTGTCAAAGTGGACCTGGAAGTAATGGTGATGAAGGGGTACTTTACATTTCCCAGAGCTCCAGAATAGGAACTTTACCATCAGATAGAGTTTAACGTCATACCCAGGGCATTAAGACCCCCCCCCCAGTTACCACTTTCTAGCACATATAATATGATAAAAGGGTTGGTGCTAGCCATAAGGGCATTAGGGTTGTGACAATCATATAGGTGCTAGGGCTTGAGGTGACTGTTCAGCCTCCAGGAGACATGGACTGCCCAGTCCCCAGGAGATATGGACTGTTCAGCCACCAGGAGAAAGGGCTGGCCGAAGTCAGCCTTTTTCAATGATAATAATTATTTGTAAACAATTATGTCAAAGTGATTATTATTTATAGAAATGATTTATGATATTACGCAGTATTTTTTAGTTGGGGGTCTATATATTTATCCAACCCTTCTGCCACGGTTCGTATGCGACACTATGTCAATTATTAAACGGAGGATACCTGGTTTAACTCTTTGCCTACTTTAAACCGCCCACAGCGGCTCTTTCACCACTGCTTTTTAGTGCATACCACTCCCAGGCAAAGTATAAAAACCGATGGTTAGTTTATTATAATTGAGCAGAAAGACTCAGATTACATAATAATAATAATAATAATAATAATAATAATAATAATAATAATAATAATAAGGCTTTTATTTGAATAGAATGAGTCCTGGTGGAATAAATAGTGAGATTTGAAATATCCCTTATATAGAACAATAATCCATTACCCAGAAAACCATTCTCGATCACTTTTGCCCCTGTTCTTTGAACAGGAGAGAAATTGTTCCAGATTTTGACTGGGACCGGTAAAGCTAAGTGGTTATTTTACTTTCCTTGGTCAAGTAAGCCCTTTTTCATTGTTGAACCCCTTTCACATACTGCTTGTTCGTGGAAAAATATGTGTATATTTCTAGTTTTTGCGACACGTTTCTGTATTCTTTCTTTTTTTTAATAGCATTGTTATGTATATTATATACCATATATTGTCGAGTAATGAACGACTTCGTTTAATGAACAACCTTTAAATGTTGGCTATGCTAGCCTACAAAAATATTTTTCAACACCGAATGCCTCAATGAGAAAGCATACAAACACTTATCCATACTTTTAAAATTATTGTAATACAATTGAAATCAATGCATTACCATAAATAATTTATGTAGTCTAGACCTTGATGTAGCTTACAATGTTTACTTAGTTCTTTCAAACATACTAAGTAAGTAAAGTGGGTGGAGTTGCCTATTGTCGATATCAGCCGGACAGTGAAGAAGTCTATCTACTTTTTGTTAGTGCTAGACCAAGGAGGTGGAGCGCCGCACCTACCGTCAGTTACTTACTTTACCGCACAGATCATATTAACAAATGTATGCTACTCATGCAGGGACCGTTATCGAACCAGGAACCTTGCGATTCCTAGGCGAGTGCTCTATCGACTGAGCTAAACTGGACCCTTCTAAACATACTAAAACCCGACTACCGATACACAATAGCATTGATAATATAGAAATTCCATGTCAAATCATCCGGAAAAAAGTAAAATCGTCACGCCCCCCCCCTTCAATTTCTCTGAACTTTTTTCCATGTGGGGACTTGATTAACGTTGGATTTAGATTCCTTCAATTTTTAGGAGTAAGGAAGCTCTAGAACTCATTTTACAGACAAAAAGTCGCCATTTTTCGCGAACCCCACCCCAAATTTTTTTTGGTCAAAATCGATATAACTCTGCCAATTTTTGGAATTGGAAGGTCAAATTTTGGGGATTGTCTAACTTTATCATAATCCACACCTGGACAAACTTTCAGAAAAACCGAAGTGGGTGGGTGACATGACCTGGATGATTTGACATGGAATTACCCGTATGTGCTTAAGTACGCTTGGGAAACATTATTTGCTATATTTTTTTCTTTTTCTTTTCTCGTTTTTCTTTTTTAATTTGATAAACAAACTCTTTGTTGGACAGTTTGGATCTAAGTTACGACAAGTTTAGGCTTAGAAAAAACTTATCTCGTGTAATGACCGACCCCCTTATTTTTTTTTAGGGAAAAATTGGTCTTAAAGTCGTTTATTACACGAGTATAAAATTCAGCCATTATAACGACGATGTCGTTCGTTAGGAAAGAGTTATCTCCCCTGACACTTTCAAAATCATATCTCATATAATGAACGACTCCTCTTTTTAGGTGAAGAATTGGATTTAAAAGTCGTTCATCATACGAGAATATCAAGTAAATATAAAATGAAATGTTCTTGTCACTAGAAGACAAAGCACTCAAATCTGTTCTGCTCTTAAAAATTGACCTTGTGGCGCACCCTGGTAGAGGCGTTGGATAAATATAAACAGTCGCTTCCTTTTTTTTAATAATCTTCCTCTGTAATTTAACAGTTGGACTGTATCTTTTTACATGTTTCTATCTTTTTGTCTCATATAATTGTAAACCACCCTCTCTTTAAATTTGATATTAACTCACTCACTCTCACTCATTGACTCATTCATACATTTACTCTCTTTCTTTTACTCAATCACTACTCACTCCCCCCTCATACATTACTTCTCTTTCACTCACTCACTCACTCACTCACTCATACATTTACTCTCTTTCTTTCACTCACTCACTCACTCACTCATACATTTACTCTCTTTCTTTCACTCACTCACTCACTCACTCATACATTTACTCTCTTTCTTTCACTCACTCACTCACTCACTCACTCCCACATACATTTACTCTAATTCTTTCATTCACTCACTCACTCACTCACTTACTTATACATTTATCTCTTTCACTCACTCACTCACTCATACATTTACTCTCTTGCTTTCACTCAATCACTCACTCACTCATTCACTCATACATCTACTCCCTTTCTTTCACTCACTCACTCACTCACTCACTCATACATTACTCTCTTTCTTTTACTCACTCACTCACTCACTCATCACTCAGACATTTACTCTCTTTCTTTTACTCACTCACTCACTCACTCATATATTTACTCTCTTTCTTTTACTCACTCACTCCCTCATTCACTCACTCATACATTTACTCTCTATCTTTCACCACTCCCTCACTCACTCACTCACTCATACTTTACTCACTTTCCTTTACTCACTCACTCACTCACTCATACATTTACTCTCTTTCTTTCACTCACTCACTCACTCACTCATACATTTACTCTTTCTTTACTCACTCCCTCACTCACTCATACATTTACTCTCTTTCTTTCACTCACTCACTCACTCACGGACTCACTCATACATTTACTCTCTTTCTTTCACTCACTCACTCACTCACTCACTCATACATTTACTCTCTTTCTTCACTCCCTCACTCACTCATACATTTATTCACTCACTCACTCACTCACACTCATACATTTACTCTCTTTCTTTCACTCACTCCCTCACTCCTCACTCACTCATACATTTACTCTCTTTCTTTCACTCACTCCCTCACTCCCTCACTCACTCATACATTTACTCTCTTTCTTTTCACTCACCCGCTTTTCAAATGGGCGGTGTTTCTGTGACCCGATTTTAGTCTATTCATCATTTTTTTAAAAACTCTCTTAACGTATTTCACACGGATCAAATCATTACTGCTTTTAAGTTATGAGTCATAAAACCATAAACAAAACATTATATAATAAGATATACATGATGAGCGCCCCCCCCCCTGTAACAATTATTGTCATAAGAAATTAATTCTTTGCCTATTTTAAGCCGCTCACATCCACAATATCCTAATATTTCGAGTACATTGACGATTTTCAAAGGTTTCTGTAGACTGACTGTTTTTATCTATTCTATTAATTATGAATGATTTTTAGGGGTCACGTGTCGTCCGAGTGGTTACATATATCTATAAAGAAGCATACGTGGGTTCCCTAACAACATCATATATATATATATATATATATATATATATATATATATTAGTTTTAGGGAGCACTGAACCGGATAATACATACTTGCAGGTTTCACCAAAGGGAACATCATGATAATTCTGACAGGCTGTTATATACATATATATATATATATATATATATATATGTGTGTGTGTGTGTGTGTGTGTGTGTGTGTGTGTGCGTGCTTATATATATACATGTGCTTATATATATATATATATATATATATATATATATATATATTATTTATATTTTTGCTTGAAGGCAATTACAATGCACGCATCGCATAAAATTCGATACTTATAGAAAGTAATCTTGACAAGTGAATCCCGGCAAAGGATCGCTCGGTGTGTAGAACATTGTACAGACTGTTTCGACTTTATTAAGTGTCATCAGCGATGTATACTAACGATTTCCCTCCGACAGAAATCAAAACCGGGACAGGGAAATCGTTAGTATACATCGCTGATGACACTTAATAAAGTCGAAACAGTCTGTACGATGTTCTGCACACCGGGCGATCCTTTGCCGGGATTCACTTATCAAGATTATTTTCTATAAGTATTGAATTTTATGCGATACGTGCACTGTATCTGCCTTCAAGCAAAAATATAAATAATAATATATACTTTATTCAACAATGTTTCTAAAAAACAAACATCCAAAAATTTATATATATATATATATATATATATATATATATATATATATATATATATAGGTGGGGGCGGTGTGATCCGGATTGAGTGAAGAAATCTTCCTTACGACGTGGGAGTTTTTCAGTTGTCGTAATTTACAGAGCTCAATGTATGCTCTAATTGTCAAAGTCACAGAGAAAATTATATTAGGAAAAAGTAACAAAATATTTAGGTTGTAAGCATAATAGACTAATTTTGCATCTGATGATGGGAATGTCTAGATAATTCCACTACGTTCCCTGAAATAGCCTAATTTTTTTTTGTTATTTTATATATACTAGCAAATATATGCACCCTCCGGGTGCAAGTATTTAAGTTTTAATGTAATAAAATATTATATCAAATTAGAAAGGCTAATGAAACTAAATAAGAATGCAGATAAAAAGATTTGAAACATAGAACAACTGAAACTTACTCGTCCATCACTTCCATCTTTCATTGCTCATTTTTTCTAATTTAACTATTTAGTTAAAATAGGAAGTAAAGAATAAAATTACAGTTATTTCTTCTTGTTAATTGATTTCTTTTAAGATTTATTGAAGAGAATTTTGCTCATATTCATTAAGATAAAATCAAACAATTAGAAATCAATAATACTAAACACATATTTATTAAAATCAAATTTTAATATCAATATGCAAATTAGCTTTCCCGGTCACATTGTAAACCGCTATTTTGTTGTATATAAATACAATTGAATGTTATCAGTATGTAGATATGGTCAACAGTATTAATAATGTAAAACAATTTTATTAATAATTGAGGTTTAAGATAAAATGATAATCATGGAGAATGTGACGTAAATAACTAAGGTAATTGTCACTTGTGTAGGGATATAGTTTCGGTTACAGATAGAAACACTCACAATCTCCATTATAATAAGATATGTATATATCTGTACTTTTATATATGTGTTTGTCTGTTTAAATATATATTTGTGGGTCTGTGTATGTTTCTAAGAATTAGCAATGTATTTATTGTTTTTAAAGCATATAAGGGAAGTGCCAATTATTTTTATTCATTTATTATTTGAATCACATTTATTCATATGTCAATTCATACGCATATATATATATATATATATATATATATATATATATAACAATAGGACATTTCCTGTCATGCCGGTTTTCAAAAGACAAAAAACATGTTGACCTTTGCTGAGTGATGCAATTCTCAAATCAATTCATCACTCTCAACTAATTCTAATTAATTACTTCAAATTTCAATAATTTTTTTTTTAAATTAATATCCATTATGTATATAGCCTATACTTAAAAAAAAGGCTATGAATTTAAATTATATTGTTTTCATTTAAATCTTTGCCTACTATTTCTTTGTAATTTTATATTTAGTTAACAATCAATCTATCTCAGTCTGTTTATATATATTTAGTATATTTGGTATACCCATGATATACTAAATCTCTATTTGACCCATAGATGGGGGCGTATCAGGTACTACCACTCCGGGTCAGAGTGGACCTGGGAGTATGACAATGAAGGGGTATTCCACACTCCCTAGAGTTCCAAAATTGGAACCTCACCACTAGATGCAGTTTAGCCATACACAAAACACTAATATAAGTATGCTTATTTACTAAGATATGGAACAAGGCCAGATTATGGGATACCTAGTGAGAAACGAACTCACTAACAATGGTCTGCGAATCTAGCTCGCGAACCATTACACTACGTGGGATGCTTACACTAATATAGGTATAAAGGTACCTATGTAATGATTGACTTTTTCAAATAAAAAACGACATTCAATATGTGCGATAGGTTTTTGAAATGTTGAAGTTTACTTTTTATTCTAGGTATAATCTTGCCGTAACTTTGATCTAAAATTTCCACGCATAGTATGTACCTAAACAAAGGCTATCAGGTAAGATAACAAACGATTTCTCGTTTTTTTAAATCAAAAATAATTTATGAAAAATAATTTATCTATTTCTCTTAATTTTTTAGATGAGGCTTGATAATTAGTATTTTGTATTATTCACATAATAATAATAAGGTTAAGACAGTTCTAAGTGACAGTTATCTCTAGACTGCAGGTTCAATCCTGGTCAGAGGCAGCAGTAACATAGAATAATAATCAACACAGCTTAACACCTGTACCCCAGCTATGGTTAGCGGAATGAGAACAGTATACCCTCGTGGACTGAATAAAGGGTTAGGTTCAAAGTTCCGTGTTGGCTCCCGATTACGACAAGAAGGTTCCCGACCCCGAGAAGAAATACCTGAAGAAAGCCGGAGGGCACATCGGTCGAAACGTTGTACAGATAACAATGAAGATGAGGACAATAGTCCAAATAATACAAGTAATGCTAATAATTTATCATTGATTAAAATGCCTAAATTCATAAAGCCTACAAATATGTCAATGAAAATATTTAAGAGACATACCATATGGCAATAGCATAATCTTTACAGATCATTGCGGTCCCTCACAATCCCACAACTCCACCACCAGAACCCTTCCTTACATGAGTCCTCAAATGACTTATCAAACCTGCTGCAGATCCACAAAGTTTGATGCAAATATGACATTGAAAATACTTCCTTCCCGTTGAATGAGATGATTAAGATGAATCAGATGAATCAGATGAATCAGATGATAAAATTTTATGCTTATGCACCACCATATGTCTCTTAAGACTAGAAGCCGACTTACAGACCTTGCCACAGATAGCACAAGACGAATTGTTTGCTCCTGGAATCTGCATGGATTGACCCAGGTGAGACTTCCTATGATTAACATATCCAACCTTAGAAAGCAAAACTCGACCACATACCATATACATACGTATATACATACGTATATGGTTTCTTCGGAAACTTGTGTCCAATAGTTTCGGCCATTGGTTCTGTACAGAATATAATCTTAGCGTGACCGCAGGGGAGCCACCCACCAAGCTATACTTGCTCTCTCGTCGCCATCGAAGAAGATCCTTGCGTTCCTGGGCGCATAACCTGTTACGAATTTAGTGTCCATCCTTTAGGCTTCAAAGCAAGAGCGCTTGTCCAGCGGAGATCCTTTGTGTTAAGCAGAGCGTAGTTTCGATCTACGGGTAAAGATTACTTCGGCTGTTCCTTGGTGTTCCTAACAACATCATAATATATATATATATATATATATATATATATATATATATATATATTATTTATTTATTTATTTTACAATGTTTTCATAGATCAATGTTCATTATCAACGACCGCGGTTTCATGCCGAAGCAATCATCAGGTTGAAAAGTAAGATCCAATGGTGTTGAAACCGCGGTCGTTGATAATGAACATTGATCTATGAAAACATTGTAAAATAAATAAATATTAGCTCTTACAAACTGTGATTGAGCACTGTATTTTCTTTGTTTCATCGCAAAAGAAATTTTGTTTTTACATATACCTATATATATATATATATATATATATATATATATAGTATAACCGGATAATACATACTTGCAGGTTTCATCAAAAGGAACATCATGATAATTCTGACAGGCTCTTATATATATATATATATATATATATATAATATGTGTGTGTGTGTGTGTGTGTGTGTGTTTAAATATATACATGTGCTTATATATATATATATGTGTGGGTGAAAATATCTTCCTTACGACGTGGGAGTTTTTCAATTGTCGGAATGTCTTACATGTCCTTCGTCAATGATTGCAAATGGATGTCTCTCAGTATCAGTGATTAAGTAGTCAACCAGCCACGCATTCAGGCTGTTGATTGGCCGAGGTTTAAACCACGTGACCTCGCTTAGTCTATAAATTTAAGTGGTGTATTGTAGCACACCTTATATACCAAAAAATCCCAACAAGAGCAGGGCTGGGTTTATTGCCCAGTGCATGAGGTACCTCAAAAAAGGAATTTCGAAGGTGATTCACACAATTTTTAACACTAGCCCCGCATGAGCTTCGGTTTGTGCGTGGTCTTCCACGTTAATGATCCTTGTGTTCAACAGACATGGTGGGATTTCAGTAAATAACCACCATATACACAGGTGGGGGCGTCCCATTGTGGTGTAATGGTTAGCAAGATAGTCTCGCAGAAATGTTACTGCTGAATAACGAGTTCGATCCTAGCTGGATGCCACATAACTGTTATCTTGTGTCATATCCTACCCGTTTGCAAACCTATTGGGTAAATACGTATATCATATACACGTGTAATGAACTGCTTAGTCTATACATTTAAGTGGTGTATTGTAGCACGTCATATATGCCACAAATAATACAAGACTTTTTTTTTCTTTTTCTTTTTTAAGAACATGATCAATCAATCATGTTAGTAATAACTGATTCATTTCCGTCTATAAATCACTTGATTATTTTAATTGCCGTTTGGTATTCGACCTAAAAAGACGGCATAAAACAAAGAGTAGCAATCAAAATTTGATAATAAAATTTGTAATTATCAAAATTCCGGACTCACGGCAAAAAAGTGTATGGGATGCAACAGTTTTGTCACGATAATCACCACGTGGTACAGTGACGTCATTGTTTTTTTTTTTTTTGTTTTTTTAGACTTACAAACCGATAAATTTAATTAAGGGGAATAGTAGGGAAGAATTAGCTCTTTAATCATGGTTAGGCAACCAATCTAGAAGAAAGAAATCTTGTAATGTTGTCTGTAACCAAAACTACGTCACTGCTTACGTTGCCTGTAACCGAAACTACGCCACTGCTTACTACCCTTGGGAATTGTGTAAGTTAATCAATGAGTATTTGATTTATAGTAAAACTCATTAATACTATGGAAATCTTAATTAGATTTACTTCAAATCAGCCCATGTTATTAGTGCGTTTAAAATCCTGCAATGAGTCTTATAGATCACTAAAAAATAATGGTTTACATAATATATGGTGTAGTAAATTTGCATATTGATTTTAACAAAACTGGGTTTAATAAAAAAATTACTTGGTCTCATTGATCTCTAATATTATTGTTTTATTCTCCAACGTATTAAAATCAATCCTATGAAAGATTTTATATAGAAACCAATTAAAATATAATTGAAATAAGTGTAATCATTCTATATGCGTTCTTATTTAATTTCGTTGGTCTTTCTAATTCAATATATTTCATTACGTTAAAACTTAAATACTTATGCCTGGAGGGCGTATATTTATGCTAGTATATATAAATGAGTCGGAGGGATTTTTTTATTAAAAAAGATTATGAAGCTATTATCGATATGTGTTTATCTGGTGTATTCTTTTGTGAAACACAAGATTGTGCGAGTGCAGCAGCAGCACCCTGCATACTACTCACCAGGTCTAGCTTTGTGTAACTTTTGTCTTTCTTTCTTGTTTACAGCGAATAAAAGTTGGTTTGGTGTAGAGTCTGGTTCAAAGTTTTAATTTCTCCTCTTGACAAGTCCGCCTTGTTCGAATACACAACAACGGGTTACTTGCTACTCGCATGGATCTCCAAATGGGGCAAAGGGGGCTCTTTAGCCTTGGACGGCAACCAAACAGTCAAGGAAAGTTCGACCCAAAACCTCTGCTGCCTTTCAAGGAAATGCTAGGGGAGTAAACCCCGAATACAAATCAGGAGCCGGAGTCCATAAAGGTGGTGTGATGCTGAAATCCAGTGCTACCCATCAACCCCTGCGACACTACCGTTGCCAAACCGCATTGGTACCTTAACTTTCCTTTGGATCACAGCGGCAGTGTGGAGAGGGGGGGTTGCTGCTTGGGCAACAGCTTATCCTCCATACGAACCCGCCCAGGCCATGTAGTTTAAAGAGAAAAAAAAAAAAAAATCTTTGACACTACTCCATCGTAACTCGTAGACGGAAGGCTGCCAACAACTTAGACTAAAAAGCAGTCCATTACTCTCATCTGGTAATTATCGATAATCGGCTGATCGATTTCTTCCAAAAGTCTACTAAAAAAAAACTAGCAAAAAAAAAAAAAACATGGTAAAAGTAGGTTTACGTGTAGAAATCTCCAAATTAAGGAAAATCGTGGACTTTTCGTTGGAAATCAGGAAATTTGCAAGTCACAAGCATTCTTAAAGCTTCTCAAGCTCGACTAGATATCCATTATGGTTGAAGACACAGATCAGAATTCTTGATTTTGGTTCTATAATACACCCCATCTACGCGCCCTGCTCAGCACACCCCCACGGACTCTGTGAGACTGCACCGATCGGCAGGTGTTTGATTAACGCGTTTCACGCCTGGTCTGGCACGCTCATTTGATCTGAAATCTTCCGTTCATATTGAGCGTGTTTTTGTGTATGCCAAATCCGTTGTGTTCGGTCCCCCAGCGATGTTTTTCTATGCCACATGGAACACCAAGTGATGATCGGAGAATTGTAGGCCGAAAAGCGCGCCTCGCGGAACTTGAAATGCAAAATTGCTGTTAATGTTAGAGAATCGTTTTGTGAGCAACAGCTATGAAAGAATTTCTTTTGTCATTTGATTCACTCCACTGCATCACCTGGCACCGAACACGAGAGCTTCACTCGATTAAATGACAGCTGATAATGACTGATTAGCAAAGGCGACGGGGATTATAGATATGCAATAGTTATGGTTAACAAGCCGTATGCGTTTAAGTAAGACATTACACCGATAAATTTGATTAGCTTAAAACTAATCGGTGTCAATTCTCTACTTCCGCTCACGCATTTGTCATATATATATATATATATATATATATATATATATATATATATATATATATATATATATGTGTGTGTGTGTATGATTAAGGTAATTTGCTTTAGAAGCATTGTTGAGTAAAGTATATTATTATTTATATTTTTTTGCTTGAAGGCAGTTACAAATATCACCCCCTACGTAGGGGGCGATATTTGCCGAGTTTGCTTGTCATGATTATTTTCATTAATTATCGAATTTTATACGATATACGCATTGTAACTGCCTTCAAGCAAAAAATATAAATAATAATAATAATAATAATAATAATAATAATAATATATATGTATATATATATTATCAATACTCCTGTTCCGGTTATTTCCTATAATCCAACATAAACAAAGGGGAACCACTCTTGACTGATAAATTATTTATTGATCTACTAGGAAAAAAGATGACGTGGTTAGGGTTAGGGTTAGAGTTTAGGGTTAGGGTTAGGGTTAGTTTAATGGGAAAATAAAGAAATGATTTATCAGTCAAGAGTGGTTCCCTTTTGTCTATGTTGGACTTATAGGAAATAACCCCTGTTCCTTAATTGTATGGCCGTGATCATCTTGCAAAACCCTATGGCTAAAAATAAGACCGTCCAAGATGAAATGCAAAAATATAAATCCTGATTATTTGATGTTGCTTCTCCGCTGAATTCTTATTTCTTATGAATGTCGTCACCTCAGTTAAATAATGGAGCATTCTGTTTTTATTATAAAGATAGAAAAGGGAGAAAATTACGTGTACATAGAAAAAATATAAGAAAGAGAGTAAGGGAAAGAGAGAGAAAGAGAGAGAGGAGGAACGCGTGGAAGTGATACCGCTAATCTGTTTCAATCGAACATAATAAAAAATGAAAAGAAGGAAAGAAAAAATGAGCGAACTCATATTGAACTATTTAGCAATAGCTCTTAAATAAATATATCAAACGTTGTAACAATTAAATTATCAAACTGTAGTATATCCACAGGTCATGCTAGTAAAAGTAAATATCCCTAATAGCCACAAGGTAGGTTTATATATATATATATATATATATATATATATATATATATATATATAATATATATTCCAATAAATTACAGGTTGTAATGGGTAAATTGCCGACATTTGAAATTATTAATTTCGCGCATACGCTTTGTTTGTTTCAGGTTTTGTCTACTGTGAAACTGTTGTGAGGTTTTAAGGGGTCAAATAAGAACAAAACGACGGACAACAAATGTAGAAAAATGTATCAACAGAAAGTAGACAAATACAATACATAGAAGTGGAAATTACGTCCGACAAATAGAGTTATTGGCTTACTCGCATTGGCTTACTGCCAAGCCACAATTGTCCCTGTTACTTATAGTAACCCGTCGGTGCATTCTATTGGTCAATAGGGTATATCACCTATAAACAAACTAGGATCAGTTGGGTACCGTGAGAAAAGCAGCACCATGACGCAATTTACTCCTCGTCATTGTTCTAAGAACAATACTGATTTTCATATAAAAGCCCAGAATTAAAAAATTGAGCCCGCAAGTTGATTCTTCCATTAGTAGCTTGTTGTAAACTGCTGAGGTTGCAATCCATTGGTAGGAGATAGCAATCCACAGGTAAAAATAGCTATGCATTGGTAAGTGACACCAATCCATTGTTAAGAGATGGTAATCCATTGGTAAGAGATAGCAATTGATTGGTAAGAGATGACAGTTCATTGGCAAGAGATAGCAGTCTATGAGTAAGAGATAGCAATCTGTTGGTAATAGATAGCAACCAATAGTAAGAAATGGCACTCTATTGGTAAGTAATATTAAGATGGCAATCTATTGGTAAGAGATATCAATCCATTGGTAAGAGATAGCAGTCTATTGGTAAATGATGGCAGTCTATTAGTAAAAGTTAGCAGTCTATTGGTAATAGATAGCAATCCATTGGTAAGAGATATTAATCCATTGGTAAAGTATAGCAATCCATAGATAAAAGATAGCCATCGATTGATAAGAAATAGCAGTCCGTTGGTAAGAGATGGCAGTCCATTGGTAAGAGAAGCCGTGTTTTTATTCATTATCAGAACTGTTATATCGATGTACGTATACACAAATATTTTACAGTGTTTGCTATCTGAGGATAGTGC
This sequence comes from Doryteuthis pealeii, assembly GCA_023376005.1. Classification (NCBI taxonomy): domain Eukaryota; kingdom Metazoa; phylum Mollusca; class Cephalopoda; order Myopsida; family Loliginidae; genus Doryteuthis; species Doryteuthis pealeii. The sequence continues at coordinate 46,853,442 of CM042164.1, read as the reverse complement.
GGAGGACTTGAAAATTGCATGAGTCCAATGGTGATTATGAAGATACGGCAACTCAAAAGTCTCACTCTAATCGTTATGATTAGAAAAGAACTGCCGAATTTATTGGTGATATCCAGGCTATGATTGACAACGAGCCCAGCAAATCAATCAGGTCCATAATCAGGGATATACGATGGTCTGAATTTCTTATTAGGTTGGTAGTGCCTGATCACCGGCCATGAAAAACAAGAGGGAAGAGCACACTGCAAAGCCTTTTAATAAACTCAAGAATTCCCTCCAACTGAATATGCTTTGCTTTTTCTCAGACGAGAAAATGTGTACTGGGATCAGATAGGGAACTCCCCAAAACAACTATTAACTTGCTCTGTTCCCACAAGATGCACCGATAATAACGGAATACAAACACCCATTTCATATGATGTTTAGGTTGGTTACTAATGATGGTGACGTTATGCCTCTATTCCTTTCCCCAGATAACCGTATTTTTTCTAATTTAAAGCAATATTCTTAATCAAAGTTGTTATAATTTTTTCGAATGGCAGCTAATAAATCTTCTTTGGTGGTTGGACTTTTTTTTTCCACTACAGATTTTGAATTGGATTTTGATCTGGATTGTTGACTGGCCATGTTATTGAATTTATATGTCTTTCCCGAAGAAAAGTTTGAATCGCCTTAATTTAAGAACACTCTCCAGAGTTTGAGAACTGGAGCCTCACCACCAGATGCAGGTTAGTGTTAAATCCAGGCCACCATTTTTTGAGAGGGGTCTTATCCCTCAGATCTACGAATAGATATCGACAGTGATGTAATCCCAAGATCATTATGCGTTTCGGGTTTTGCAACATCATTCGCTTTCACCTGGGGCGACCCTTGTCTCCAGCTTGTGGTCAGGAAACAAGATCTGTTTTTTTTTGTTTTGTTTTGTTTTACGGCATATCAACCTCAGTGGGTTATTTAATGCCGATAAAGTTTTGAAATAAGTCAATTCTTAATGGATAATACATTTATTTTATAAATACATTTTTCTATTTAACCCATAGATGGGACCCTAACAGGTACTACCACTCCGGGCCAGAGTGGACCAGGGAGCAATGGTGATGAAGGGGTGCTCCACATTCCCCAAATCTCCAAATTTGGAACCTCACCATCAGATAGAATTTAACGTCATTCCCAGGACATGTAGACCTGCAGCCTCCGCCTTCTAGCACCCATATGAGAAACAAGATCTCAGCAGCAAATAAACTATATGGTGGACTTTGAGGTGTTTCATACTGAAAAGCGCCTGCGAAACCTCCAATCAAATGCGATTCCAGGTTATCCCTTTCTCATAAGAAAGGAGAAATCCAAGCAAATGGTTTCACCCTCCTCTAGAGAAATTGAAAACAAATAATAGTCTTGTAAGATTCAAAGTGATAATACTTGAAGATAAAACTCCGACAAAGGTTGATAGACAAAACATGTTATATATACAGCACCGAATAAACAGGGTACATAATACATAGGTGTACATAAACATACATACAAAAGCAGTATAAATACATATACAAGAGTAGAGATAATGACACATTCATAAATGGTAAAATACAAGATATTTAGGTATCAAAGAGATACCTAAATGTACATAAAAACGTAGTTACAGATACATGACTAAAGGATAGTGATATATCGTATCAGAGACTTACTAATAGTGAGTGGCCAGTGTTAAGGGTCGAAGCCCCAACGAGAAGAGGGTGGTCATAAGACTACCTCATTGTGTCTCGTAGGTCGAGCAGCAGGGAAAGAGAGAAAGAGACGTTCAAATCAGCCGCTTAAATATCAAAGGCCCCTAGCGGGAACCAACGAAACTAAACGGGCAGACAACTCCCCAGGCAAATCCGAAAATAACGCCTACAGTCTGAATATTCGAAGTCCCTGTGACAGGGCGTGAATTGGGAAGGAATTTCAGCCATATGTTTGTTATAAATATAATGATAACAATTTCTTGATGACAATTCAAAATGGTAGGTGGTACTGGGGAAATCTGCGATCTTAAGGCGAGGAATTTTAAACATAAGAAGAATTTCAGCTATTAATGTCATATATGTAAGTAAAATATAACAATGAAAGAAAAAAACAAACAAAAAAGAAACAACAAAAAAGAACAACTAAACGAAAATTAAAAATGAGTGAGGAATTGGAGAAACCTGAGATCTCAAGGGGAGGAATTGAGAAACCTAGGATCCCAAGATGAGGAATGGAACCTGAGAATCACAAGTTTCGACTAAGTTATACTTAGTAAATAGATAATGACATTTAGTAACTTCTTCATCAGTGATTCTCAATCAGGGGTCACTTGACTCCCAGGTGTGGTATTAGATATCTGAAGGCAAGGACATTATCCAGGGAGGGCGGGGGGCTCAATCATTTACGCAAATTAGATATAATGTTGAAAAATCACAAGATGAAAATTTAAAATGGGTGAATAATTGAGGAAACCAATGATATTAAGGGGAGAAATTTCAAATTTTAAAAGAGGAATTTTAGTCCTACGAGTATTTTCAATCATATGTATAAGTCAAAAGTATGATCAGGAAAAACATTACAGGGTGATGATTTAAAATGGGCGAGGAACTAAGGACACTTAGGATCTTAAGGGGAGCAATTTAGGAAGCCTGGGATCTCAAGGGGAGTTGTTGAGGAAACCTGGGATCTTAAGGAGAGCTGTTGAGGAAACCTGGGATCTTAAGGAGAGCTGTTGAGGAAACCTGGGATCTCAAAGGGAGCTGTTGAAGAAACCTGGGATCTCAAGGGGAGCTGTTGGGGAAACCTGGAATCTCAAGGGGAGCTGTTGAGGAAACCTGGGATCTTAAGGAGAGCAATTTAGGAAGCCTGGGATCTCACGGAGAGCTGTTGAGGAAAACCTGGGATCTCAAGGGGAGCTGTTGGGGAAACCTGGGATCCTAAGGAGTGCAATTTAGGAAGCTTGGGATCTCAAGGGGGACTGTTGAGGAAACTTGGTATCTCAATGGGAAGCTGTTTGGGAAGCCTGATATCTCAAGGGGAGCTGTTTGGGAATCCTGGGATCTCAAGGGAGGCTGTTGGGGAAACATGGGATGTCAAGGGGAGCTGTTGAGGAAACCTGGGATGTCAAGGGAGCTGTTGGGGGAACCTGGGATCTCAAGGGGAGCTGTTGAGGAAACCTGGAATCTTAAGGAGAGCTGTTGGGGAAACCTGGGATCTCGAGGGGAGCTGTTGAGGAAAACCTGGGATCTCAAGCGGAGCTATTGGGGAAACCTGGGATCTCAAGGGGAGCTGTTGAGGAACCCTGGGATCTCAAGGGGAGCTGTTGGGGAAACCTGGAATCTCAAGGGTGGCTGTTGAGAAAACCTGGGATCTTAAGGAGATCAATTTAGGAAGCTTGTGATCTCAAGAGGGACTGTTGAGGAAACATGGTATCTCAATGGGAAATTGTTTGGGAAGCTTGATATCTCAAGGGGAGCTGTTGAGATAACCTGGGATGTCAAGGGGAGCTGTTGAGGAAACCTAGGATCTCAATGGGGAGCTGTTTGGGAAAACCTGGGATCTCAAGGGGAGCTGTTGAGGAAACCTGGGATCTCAAGGGGAGCTGTTGAGGAAACCTGGGATCTTAAGGAGAGCTGTTGAGGAAACCTGGGATCTCAAGGGGGGCTGTTATGGAAACCTGTTATCTCAATGGGGAGCTGTTTTTGGAAGCCTGTTATCTCAAGGGGAGCTGTTTGGGAATCCTGGGAACTCAAGGGAAGCTGTTGGGGAAACATGGGATTTCAGGGGGAGCTGTTAGGGAAACCTGGGAGCTGTTGGGGAAACCTGGGATCTCAATTGGGGGCTGTTGGGGAAACCACTGATTTAGATCGCAAAAATAAATGTCTTAGAGATGATCAAACGCACTTAGAATGCGCCGACTGCATCCTCTACAAAGGTGTTCTAGGTATAGGACTAAACTGCATCGGATGGTGAGGCTAAAGTTCTGGAGCTCTTTGGAGTATGGTGTACCCCTTTATTGCCAATATACCAAAGTCCATTCTGATTCAGAGTGATAGTATCTGTTAGGGTCCCATCTATGGGTCATTAATGTTAAATAGAAATACTTGAAACGATATAACTGTGTGCAAACAACTGATTATTATTATTAAATTGGAATATTTACTTGAAACCATATGATAATGTATACATATTTATCAACCCCTCTTTCGACAACAACCATTACACCACGCTCCTCCACACATATGATATCATATAACTGTGTGCAAAAAACTATCAAGAAGCAACTACACAAAAGTATAAATATAAATGTCCAATGAACACAGTTCCATAACCTCTATGCATAAAATACCCCAATACGAGTTAACATGCCGTTAAAATCATTCAATCACTCAATCGATCAATTCAACGAAGTACGGGTGTATAGTTATTTTTCATCTCCTTTTCAGAGAAATCTTACAGTTTCTTGGTTTGCAATTGAAAAAAGAAAAAAGAAAAAGAAAAAGAAAGAAAGAAAAAATGAAAAAAAAAAAAAAAGAAAAAAGAAGAGAAAAAAGTTGCAAGCAAATATTGAGCTCGCAAATTTTTCTTTTTTTCTTTTCTTTGATTTATTGACTGAATATTTTTAACGGTATCTCAATCCGTCTAGGATTATTTTATGAATAGAGGTTAGGGAATTGTGTTCCTTGAAGCAACTAAACAAAAAGTATAAATATAAATGTCCAATGAACACAATTCTATAACCTCTATGCATAAAATATCCCTATACGATTTTACATGCCGTTAAAATCATTCAATCATTCCAACAAAGTACTTGAGTATAGTTATTTTTTCAATATTTAAAAAAAAGTTTCTTGGATGGGACCATATTACCTTAAGGCACCCCTTTTCGATTTTGTGTCATTAGGCCATTTTTGTCATTTACACTGTCAATATCCGGTTGTTTGTTAGAGGTTAGGGTTAGGGGTTAGGGTTACGTTTACAACTCCTAATCGTAACCCTAACCCTAACTCCTAACAAACAACCGGATTTTGACGGTGTAAATGACGAAAATGACCTAATGACACGAAATTGAAAAGGGGTGCCTTAAAGTAATATGGACCCTTGGATGCAATTGAAAAAAAAATGAAAAAAAAAAGAAGGTAAAAAGCAAATATTGCATTCGCAAATTTTTCTTTTCTCTTTTCTTTGATTTATTGATTGAATAATTTTAACGGCATATTAACCGGTCTGGGGTTATTTTATGCAGAGAAGTTAGGGAATTGTGTTCGTTGAAACAACTACATAAAAATAAAATATATATGTACAATGAAAACAATTCCTTAAGTTCTATGCATAAAATAACCCAAGACGAATTGACATGTCGTTAAAATCATTCATCCAATCAACCCAACAAAGTACGAGGTGTAGAGTTATTTTTATTTCCTTTCTTGGAGAAATCTTACAAAATTTCTTGGTTTGTATTTTAAAACGAACAAAAAAAAAAGAAAGAAAAAAGAAAAAATAGTATTATTTGTATTATTCAAACTATTGCCATCATCTTCATTGTTATCTGTACTACGTTTCGGCCGATGTGCCCTCCGGCTTTCTTCAGGTATTTCTTGTCGGACTCGGGAACCTTCTCGGACTCGGGAACCTTCTTTTCGAACTCGGGAACCTTCTTGTCGTAATCGGGAGCCATCACGGAACTTTGAACCTAACCCTTTATTCAGTCCGAGAAGGTTCCCGAGTCCGACAAGAAATACCCGAAGAAGACCGGAGGGCACATCGGCCGAAACGTAGTACAGATAACAATGAAGATGATGACAATAGTCCGAATAATACAAATAATACTAATCATCAAGCCTCATCTTAAAAATTCAGAGAAATAGTAAAAAAAGAAAAAGTTTTTAAGTGCAATATTGTTGGACTTAATTTTTTTTTTTTTAAACAATAGCCTGTCCTGCGTTACCTTGGATTGGCGCCATCCTCTTGTTCTAAATGTTATGTAAAGCGCCCCCTTCCGGACGCAATATACATCAACTGGTGTTTTTTTTCTTTTCTTTTTTCGTTCTTTCAACGCCTACTTCTTGGACCATCACGTGCGTCAAATACTGTGGCGGCATCCTCGCGTATTTATACACGCCTTAGCAGACACTGTTATTTGTCGGTTGGGTTGGGTAGCAGCCGGACCGCAGCAACCTGTCCGCACGAGATTGCACTCTACTCCTTATTCTTAAAGACCTGCACACCAACTTAGATATGCAAGGACAAACGTAATTTTCTCTCTGTGACTTAGTGCAGTGAGCGAAGTGCATTTAGTTCGAATTTGGTTTCTTCTATTTGTTTAACGGTATATCAAACTTTTATGGGTTATTTACTGCCGAAATTTGATTCATTTATTTGATTTGGTTTGGTCTATTTGTTTAAAGGCATATCAACCCCTAATGGGTTATTTAATGCCGAAATTTGATTCATATGTTTGATTTGGTTTGGTCTATTTGTTTAAAGGCATATCAACTCTTATGGGTTATTTAATGCCGAAATTTGATTCGTTTAATTGATTTGGTTTGGTCTATATGTTTCAAGGCATATCAACCCCTAATGGGTTATTTAATGCCGAAATTTGATTCATTTATTTGATTTGGTTTGGTTTATTTGTTTAACGATATATCAACTCTGATATCAACCAAGGCGCCCTGTTACATAATTATTGGATCCCTAATACTTATATAAGGTAGTATAGAAACATAATGGCGATTAGTGCAGCTGATGGCCTTGAGAGTGAGTGACGGCGCTTGACCTCACTCTCACCTTGCCTTCCGGGGATAAATTGTGAGAACCGGAAGGCTTGGAAGACCCTGTCTTCCGGTTTAAGGATAGTAAGTTTAAGTCATTTAGAAGTTAGAAGCCGAGCTCGTAGGATGTAAGGATCTGCGCAGACGTCTGGTTTGGGGATTAACAATAAAATAAGATCAAAAGTAAATCGAAGTCTTGTGTTTATTATCTAAAAACTAACAATGACACAGGGCTTCTAATAAGGAGAAATCCCAAACAGAAACCAGACCGAAGTCCCCAAGACAACTCCAGACGCAAGATGTTAGAAGATAGAACCAAAGCCGGCCAGAAGAGAAGACGACTAGAAGTAAGAAGTAAGAAAGGGTATACAACAGTCCCATTGGGGTGTAATGGTTAGCGAGTTAGTCTCACAGATTTCTTACTACTGAATAGCGAGTTCGATCCTCGCTAAATGTTACCTACTTGCGACCCTGGGTTACATCCTACACGTGGTGAACGTGTCGGGTAAATACTTACTCTGACATCAACCAATAAGAATGATTTATACACAATTATATGTTGAGGCGCGGTGTGTAATGATTATCGTCATGGGAAATGGACACGGCGAGACGAGTTCAAATTCTTCTGCATTTCTTTTGTAAGGGAAGATATTTCCCCTACAAGATAGTTGGACTCGTCCAACGGAACACATATAAGGATACGAATACGCGAGGTTATTCGTTGTCGAGTAGAAACCACAAGGTTCTTAGATCGATACCGGTCCTCGCCAACTCAGCGAATGAGTAGAACAGGGACCTGTGCGGTAAAGTAAGGAGTTGATGGTAGGTGTGGCGCTCCACGTCAGACGCCAAAACAATCTCCTTGGTCTAGCGCTATTGAAAGGGGGGATATACTCCCTAGCTGACTGGCTGATACCGACTTTAGGCCGCCCCGACGACTTTACTTTTTTTTTTATTCGTAGTCGAGTCACTACTAATCGAGCAGCTTGTCATACTGTTGGAGAACTGCGCGTTGACTATTATTTATATTCCTGTGCAAAAAGTAATAGACCCTTTCCGGGTTTTCAATGTTGTTAATTGATTAATTCAGTCACAACAATTTCACATAGTGCTAATACCCTTTGGAAAGGTATGCATTCAACTATTCTCCCTCTACCTATAGGTGAATAATAGGGCGGACTGGGCTGTTTAATCTTGGTCAGGCAATCAGTCTAGGAGAAGGAAAACTTTGAATTCAAACCTGTTAAACTTCAAACTTAAGCTTAAGAAATTGACCTTGTTTCTCCCCCTGTTCATGCGGAGGGGTTGGTAAATATGTATACCCCCACCCCCCAACACACACGTGCGTACATTTGGCCTTGTGTCGTACAAAGCCGAACTTAATAGATATATCATAAAAATTCCAAACTTGTCAACACGATGGGTTTATTAAGCGGCAGCAGCAGCAGCAGCAGCATTAGGCGAGGAAATCTTACCCTCACAGGTGCACGAACGTCTTTGGGAATGCAGGCACCGACCTACCCCCCCTACCTACCTACCTATCTACCTTCCACAACTTTTGCTTTAAATAAAGTTATGTAGGTCTGCTGAGAGCCATATGTTGTTGTGAGTGGTGAAGGCGAAAGTGATATTTCTGAACTATTCCAATATAATTAACTCGGCCCGTGTATCACGTGAAGCGGAAGTCGCGGCAAAGAAAATCCAATATTGCAAGGATTTAAGACAAGAGTAGAAGAGGAAGAGGAGGAGGAGGAGGAGGAGGAGAAGGGGGAGAAGGGGGAGAAGGAGGAAGAGGATATATATATATATATATATATAGGTAGGTAGAGAGAGAGAGGGGGGGTAGAGAGAGAGACGCACGCGAGCACACACAGATGTAGGAGGAGTATAAAAGAAAGAAAGAAAGAAAGGAAGAGAATGAAATGATTAAAAAGAAAAAAGGCGAGGATGTGTAAGAGAGAGAGGGGGAGAGAGAGAAAGAAAGAGAAAGAGAAAGAGAAAGAAAGAAAGAAAGAAAGAAAGAAAGAAAGAAAAAGAGAGTGTGTGTGTGTGTGTGTGTGTGTGTGTGAAAGAGAGAGAGAGGGCGTGTGTGTGTATTTGAGAGAGAGAGAGAAGGAGAAAGAAAGAAAAGAGAGTGAGTGTGTGTGTGTGTGTGAAAGAGAGAGAGAGAGAGCGTGTGTGTGTGTGTGCGTGTGTGTATTTGAGAGAGAGAGAGAGAGAGAGAGAGAGAGAAAGAGAGAGAGAGAGAGAGAGAGAGAGAGAGAGAGAGAAAGAAAGAAAGAGAATAAAAGAAAAAGAAAAAGTAAGGAAAGGAAGCGGATTATAAAAAGAGAAAAAAGATAAGGTTGGGTGAGAAAGAGAAGAGTGAATATATATATATATATATATATATATATATAGATAGATAGATAGATAGAGAGAGAGAGAGAGAGAGAGAGAGAGAGAGAGAGAGAGAAAGACAGACAGAGACAGAGAGACAAAGCGAGAAGAGTAAATTGTCGATATTTGAAATTATTAATTTCGCGCATGCGCTTTGTTTGTTTCAGCTTTTGTCTACAGTTCAGCAAACTAGGGTCAGTTGATCATTGTGAGAAAACCAGCACCATGACGCAATTATCACCCCCAAAAATTCGGAAACGGCATGCTATACTTCTTGACATCCTTAAAAGCTCATCATTGTTCTTAAATGGTTGTATAAATACCCAGAATTAAAAAAAATGAGCCTGCAAGTTGATACTTCCATTATTAGCCCGTTGTAAACTGCTGATTTAAGAGATATGAATCCAATGGTAAAAGATAGCAATCCATGGGTAAAATATGGTACGCCATTGGTTATAGATAGTAATCCATTAGTAAGACATGGCAGTCCATCGGTAAGAGATGGCAATCCATTGGTAAGAGATATTAATCCAATGGTGAAAGATAACAATCCATTGGTAACATATGGCAATCCATTGGTTATAGATAGCAATCCATTGGTAACATATGGCAGTCCATTGGTTATAGATAGTAATCCATTGGTAAGACGTGACAGTCCATTGGTAACATATGGCAAAGAAATGGCAGTCCATTGGTAAGAGATGGTAGCCTATTGGTAAAAGAAATTTTGTTATTTGCTGTTAAAACTGTTATATTGAATCCGGCGAGTACAGAATGGGTGCATGAAGCTCCAATACGAAAATTTTACAGAGTTTGACTGTCAATCTGAGAACAGTGCCGACGATTCGAAAAGTGTCCAATGCGCATTACTAACGTACAGGTGGCACGAAGTCTCGCTCTGATCATTCTGAGGGAGAAAAAAAACTACCGAATTTCTTGGTTAGATCCAGGCCATGGTTGACAACGATCCCAGGAAATTAACCAGGTCCATGGCCAAGGACATTGTCATATGTGGGTTTCTTATCATATAATCCCTCGACCCGATGAGCTAAAGGGCTCACTGAATATCCGAAAATGGCCGTCAAGATCGGATTCCCTCCATCAACCATGTGTTGCAGAGTTTTCTACACTTGCCAAAAGTCTGGTCGAATGCCCACGTTGTGCTGTGATCTCAAACGACTAGAAATCTGCTGCAGAAGCTGACACACTACAGTCAACGGCGGCTTAATGGTTATATAACAACGATTCTTTTTCTTTCAAATTAAACAAAAATCATTTATATACAGAGTATTTAAGAAAATACAAAGGTCAATCTTACTCAAAGCTGTTGGTTATTGGTGAGCAGTGATAGTTTTCAGATGTTTGCGGTGGCAGGTTTATCCATTGCTGTCTTTGGAGCTGCCCAGCTGTGGCAATTTTACATCATAAAAAAGTTGCAATATATATATATATATATATATATATATATATATATATATATATATATATTATTAATATTAATATTAATATTATTATTATTATTACTATTATTATTATTATTATTATTATTATTATTATTGTACACAGTAATAACCTACTCGAGTTTCAGCATAAGGATCTTCAGGGTTAAATCCACTGAATTAATCAAAATATTGATTAATTACAGCCGATTGCACGTGTGTATTTTTTGGCACTGACGGTTAGTGACAGACTCGCAGTCGGGTTTAAAGTTGAAAATGAGCGGAGGTGATATTTTCCAAAGGATCATATATATATATATATATATATATATATATATATATATATATATATATATAATATATATATATATAATGAGTCTATCTATATATATGTATGTATATATATATTGTGAGGGACGGCAATGATCTGTAAAGATTATTATGCTATTGCCATATATATATATATATATATATATATATATATATATATATATATATATATAAAATTCAGAGAATGTATTTATTATTTGTGATAATATGCCAACACATTTGTGCTGTTTTGTGTTGTTTTTTTTTTGTTTTGGTAAATTCTGTTTATCTGTATTATATATATATATATATATATATATATATATATATATATATATATATTATGAATATATGGGGAAATAATTTTTTGCGTTGTTTCGAAGCACGAAAGAAATGAGTGAAATAAATGAAGAACTGGGTTGAATATTATGTTCTAAATACCATTTATTTGCCGATGTTTCGAGGAGCTACGTTCCGCTTCTTGAAAGGTTTGTACTAAACTGATTGTGGTTTCCTATCTCACAACAACATCACACACACACACACACACACACACACAAACAAACACACACACACACACACACACACATATATATATATATATATATATATATATATATATATATATTAGAAAAATGGAAGTAAATCCGATGGTTGGCAAATATGAAAAAAATACGAAAAAATACGAAAAAACAAAATATTCAGAGTATGTATTTTTACATGTGATAATATGCCACACACGTTTCGTTTTTTTATTTTTTTTGTGGGATTTTTTTAAGCATCTTTAGGGTGATTAGTAGTAGATATTAAAGGCTTCATCTGAAAAATAACTTTTTGTTTCATTTTTTACATTTAGTATCTGTTTCTAATCGCCTTGCAGATGGTTTGACAAAAACCGAAACCTACGTTGGCATATTGTCAAATATGAAAATAAATCTGAAAAAAAAATTCAGAGGATACACACACACACACACACACACACACATATATATATATATATATATATATATATATATATATATATATATATATATATATATATATATATATATTTATATATATATAGCAGTTAACATTAAATCCACCAAGCAAATAAGTATAGAATCTTATTTATTTCGGTATTTTTTCACTAAAACCGATAAAAAAGTACTCAATATAAAGAGCTAAATAGACGATTACAATCGAATGGTTTAAAAACTACCTACTTAAGTTTCACGCAGTAGAATCGCGCTACTGCGAGAAACTTTAGTTAGTAGATTTTAAACCATTCCATTTTAATCGTATATATATATATATATATATATATATATATATATATATATATATATATATATATATATATTATGAATATATGGGGAAATAATTTTATTAATGGACTCTCCCGTCGATTTTCGACGTATGAGGGTTCATACACACAATGAACATCCACACAGTGATTTGTTTATAGTGGTGAAGGCTTGTGTTGGGCCATCCACACTTTTTGGCACAGTCGATAGGAAAGAATTGGTGCATCAAGGATTGCCACAAACCCAATCAACGACCGACCTCAGGAATTTTGAATTCAGAGTTATCCCTCTCCTAGACTGGTTACCTACGCAAGGCTGAAGAGCCCAGTCTGCCCTACTATTTAACCCATAGCTGGGTTTATATATATATATATATATATATATATATATATATATATATATATATATATAAGATTAACAAAAGGTGATAATAAAACAGGAATATTTCTTTTGTGTTATTTATTTTAGAATTGTTAACTAGGTGCGAACTTAGGTCTTCGTCAGGAAATATATAATGTGTGTGCGAGTTATTTGTGTTCTTTTGTGTGTCTGTGTAAGACTTTCAACAGAGTACTGATTTTACGCAGAGGACGAACTTAAACTGTGCGTAGACAGGAGTGTTAATCCATTCGTGAATAATCCCATGATTTTTGACGGACACTATGCGATTTATTTGTATTTTTTGATAGGAAGATTTGGAAGAGCAGAGAATGTATGTCGTCCAAAGAGAAGGAAATAAGAAACAGTAAAGATTTCACAAAAAAGAAGAAATCGGGTAATTGTTATCATATGATGATAATATCGAATATAAATATCAATAGTTATTGATGGAGAAGGGAAATGAGAAGAAACACAAAGGAAAAGATAAGGGAGAGTAAAAATATGAGAGGGGTCGGGGGGAGGCGGAGGAGGTATGGGTGGAGGAGAGAATTAAAGAAAGAAAGAGAAAAAATATTAGCGATAAAAAGAAAACATGAAAAGAAGAAAGTTTGTCAGTGGCCTGCTTCCTGGCTGCAATCTCTCAATAATATATATATATATATATATATATATATATATATATATATATATATATAATTGCTAAAGTCCTCACTATATATATATATATATATATATATATATATATATTGCTAAAGTCCTCACTATATATATATATATATATATATATATATAGATGAGAGGCATCCAAAACTTGGTAGTGAGGGATGATTCTATATGTGATTTCTAAGACACATTGTATTATTATTGTATGATCCAGTATGTATAAATACAGTGAATCTTTAAATCACTAAAGAAAGCTCAATGTATAATAAACTTTTTAGAATATATACAGAGCAATATTTATCATATAAAGAAAGGAAAAACTCAACACTGTAATTCCATAAATTTATTTCGACCAAAAAAGAGGCCTATATAAATCTAAGTTGATTTAATATAGCTCCCCAAAATCCAGTCTCATCAGATAACTTGTTTCTCCCCTCTGATGAGACTGGATTTTGGGGAGCTATATTAAATCAACTTAGATTTATAAAGGCCCCTTTTTTGGTCGAAATAAATTTATTATGGAATTACGGTGTTGAGTTTTTCCTTCCTTTCTATGATATATATATATATATATATATATATATATATATATTATACCAAAGCTGAGCGAATCAATGATTGTTTTCCTAGGGCCTTTTTCCTGTTTAGTTTAATGACTAAAATTAAATACTAAAATATTCCTTACGTTTAGAATTGAATTATATTTGAAAAAACTTAATTTCATCGTTTTAATTAGCAGTTTAGTAGTAATTTGCAATTATGTCAGAAAGTAACCCATCTCTCACTAATCATCTGCCAATCAATTTCACTCCCTCTATTATATTTTAGTTTATCTGTGGGAGCAATTTGGAGAGTCACTCTCTCAAAGCCAGAGCTGACTGCTGACTGCTGGCTGCTATTTGAAACCAGCAGTCGAGAGAAATCTCTGTTTACCACCCACTTTCTCTTCTGTCATGGTAAAAATTCTTAATAGTATTTTTGTTGTTGTTAATTTAACTACCGAAGAAGTATAAAACATTTTACTTTATTTTCAAAACTTTTTTTCTACAGTTTTATTTGTCAATTAAAATTATGGTGAAGTAAATAGAAAGGGATTATTTTTGATATCACATAAAAATAAAAAAAATGAATTTCTGTCATCCCCACAACTTCTTAACACCTTAGCTATTAATAGAATTTTAAGAATCAGGTCCATTTAAATTTAAATTTGGTTAAACTTTCCCTTTCATAGAAATCTTACAAAATGATTTTAATGATTTTTTTAAAAATTCTCCGGACCTATTTCTTTTTAAAAAAATTAATTCGCTTTGCAAACTCACTTCTTTTCTGATCTACCCAGAGCTTAATGGGTGACCCAACGGGTCAAGTTTTTCTAGTATATGATATAATTGTTAAAGAAAAGGCTTAAAAATCAGCCATCTCTCGGTAATATATCTATTTCTACCAACTGGTATTTGTATGAGTTTCGTCAGACGACTAACTTTATTGAAAATCCTTTATATATAATGCTTCATATATACGAGGGTGAGTCAAGAAGTAATGGCATTTTTTTAGGATAAGTATAATTAGCAACACACTCTAAACTAGAATACAATGATACGAATAAAAAATCAAGAGAAACAACATTTACTTTACCCCCCCCCTCCCCCCCCCTCAAACAGCAGAACCGTTAAAACGAATGTGGGGAAGATATTTTTCTAATTAAGGAAAAACACTTTCATAAATCATCTACAGTGAGCAAACTGTTCAAAAATAATAATTTTAAAATCAGTTATAGTTGTATTAACAATATTTAAAAAAATCATTGACAAACACAACCAGAACGATAGATGCAACTGTTTCAATAAACCAAAATGCCCCTTAAGTGGCAATTTTTTAACCAATAACATCGTCTATAAGGCCACCATCGTGGAAAGTGAAAATAACAACGATGAAAAAACATACATTGGTGCTACAGAAAAAAATTGGAAAAATATGTGGTACAACCACAATCTAATCTTCAACAACAGAAGATATGCAAACAGTACCACCTTATTCAAATATATATGGCACACTGCAGACACAACGGGCAAAACACCTAAGATAAAATGGGAAATTATCAAAAAGGCTCAGGCTTACAAAGATGCACAGCGAAACTGTGGACTTTGCATCGAAGAAAAATTGTGTATTCTACAAAATATGAATGCAAATTTATAGAGCAAGAGAAGCGAACTTGTTTCCAAATGTAGACATTTAAACAAATTTTTATGTCATTTACCACCCGACCCTAATTAATCCCTTATTTTTCGCCCTCTATTTATCTATTTAAAAAAATTCATCTGGACACCGCGTAATTTAAGACTTAAGCATGTTTATTTTTTAAAAATATAAGTTTAGCGTTATAACATTCCATCACGGGAACATGCTTCACGTTATATAAACGCTAAACAAGCCACCATTTTTTTAATAAATCTTAACATTTTGACTGTCTGATGATTGCAAGTACGCATGAAACTGTAGTTACGGGATATCAAATCCATAATATTTAATCTCTGCTTTTAATACTACTCTGCTATTTTAGCATTGACCACCTTCACATGCTAATAGTTTTCACATTTATTCTCCATTATATATATATATATGTGTGTGTGTGT
>CM042164.1:46817576-46835076 GCA_023376005.1 Doryteuthis pealeii | reverse complement strand
TCCACCTTATCTCCCCACGTCTCTCACTATTACTCTTAGTGTCTCCAATCACCAGAGAGATTCAAAGGTTCCTCCTCCTCCTTCTCCATCATCCCCCAGTCTTTCCATTGTCCCCCCCCCCCCGTCGTACAACGATGGCCAGGAAGTCTCAATGATTCCGGAAATGAACATTTCCAACGCAGAAGAGTGCAATTTCCCGTAGCGTTTGATGATGAATGACTGTTGGAAATTGCGTTCGCTCTGCATCTGATTCCCGTCTAACGACTCAACGTCTGGACGGAACCCTTTTTCCATCGCACACTTCACAGCATTACTATATTTCTACCGCTGCCCCTCAACACACACACACACACACACACACACGCACATACGCACACACACATACGCGTACACACACACACATACGCACACGCAC
This sequence comes from Doryteuthis pealeii, assembly GCA_023376005.1. Lineage (NCBI taxonomy): Eukaryota > Metazoa > Mollusca > Cephalopoda > Myopsida > Loliginidae > Doryteuthis > Doryteuthis pealeii. Next base: position 46,834,661 of record CM042164.1, on the reverse strand, counting down.
GCACATACATACACATACGCACACGCACGTACGCGCGCGCACATACACACACATACGCACACGCAGACACGCACGCGCGCACACACACATACGCACTCACACACACTCACACACACATACGCATACGCACGCACACACACATACGCACACACACACGCGTACACACACACATACGCACACCCATACGCACCACACACACACACACACACATACGCACACATACGCACACACACACATGCGCACACACACACACACTCACACACACACATACGTACACCCATACGCACACACACACACACACACACACACACACATACACGCAAGCAGGCATGCACACTATTTTCTTGTCCCGTTTTTTTTTACTATTATTTTTTACTCACACGACTTACTCAGCATTCCACTGATGTTTTTTTTTATTAGCACAAACACAAACACACAATTATATATATATACATATATATATATACATAGATGCTGATAGGTACGCGTCCTGCGTCCTTGACGCACAAAAATCTAAAAGGACGCAGTAAAATCATATCCATGCGTCCTGGTGTTTTTTTATTTTCTTCCCTCACCATTTCAGGCTAACTGTAAATAGATTGCTATAGTTTCTTAGATACGAATTACACAGGATAGGTTACAAGGTAGGGGTTAGACGGCTTTAGTTGTTTCCCAGATCACAAATAAGAACCCTACAATTTATTAAGAAACATTAGTTGGGACCCATAAAATTTCCCGGGGACTCATTCAAAGCAAATATGTGCGTTCTAAGACACACTAAAAGTTATCATATATATATATATATATATATATATATATATATCAGAAAGGTATAGATAGATAAAGTACTTAAGTTTCACCAAAAATAAATCATCAGGGTTAATCGTAATGATTGATTAAGTAAGGAAAACCGCCGAAGTCCTTGATTGATTAATTACGATTAACCCTGGTAGTCCATCTTTGGTGAAACTTAAGTAGGTTATCTATCTATACCTTTCTTCTAAATCAATTCTACTAATGTATTGAGCACTTTTATATTCCTTATAACCCCGACTTATTCGGTTAATAATTGTATCGACGGTCGAAGTTGCGATTAACTCGATATTCTGTTTCCCCGGTAAGTCATATTCATTTTCACACACACACACACACACACACACACACACACACATATATATATATATATATATATATTTGTTGAATTTTTAAAAAATATAATTGTTTTCCATAAGCAACTACCCAGGTTTCAGGTTATTTCACCATCGTCAGGTTGCTAATAGATCTTCTGGTGTTTATGCAAAGACATTTCTTGCTGTTATGTTTTTGGACCACAAATTAGTAATTTGTGGTCCAAAAACATAACAGCAAGAAATGTATTTGCATAAACACCAGAAGAATTATTAGCAACCTGACGATGGTGAAATAACCTGAAACCTGGGTAGTTGCTTATGGAAAACAATTATATTTTTTAAAAATTCAACAAATAAATAAATAAAGCTCCTACAAATTTGTGGTTGAGCACTGTGATTTCTTTGTTTCATCCCCAAAATTTTAAAAACCTCTCTCTCTCTCTCTCTCTCTCTCTATATATATATATATATATATATATATATATATATAATATATATATATATATATATATAGTTAGCGTGGACATGGAGTCAACACCTGGTTGCTGATAGTTTCTCGCCTTTTGTGATCTTCAAATCATGGTATTAAAATCGGATAGGGAAGTACAAGACTAGGCAAGGCTGGGTGGGAAAGGTGATCCACTGGGAATTGTGCAATAAATTAAATCTTAACTATACTGCCAAATGATTATACACACAAACTAGAATCCACCATAGAAAATGATACGCATGAAATGCTCTGTGATCTTGAGAAACACGCGGATCATATAACACCAGCCAGAAAACCATACCTAGTCGTAATTAACAAGAAAACAAAAACAAAATAAACAAAAGGTCATCTAGTGGATTTTACCGTTCCGGTAGATCATAGGGCGAAAATGAAAGAAAGCGCAAAGATAGACAAATATTTGGATCTTAGATTAGAGGAAGAATCGATACTGCATTGTTAAGATCGGCTAGAATACCCAGAAGAGTCCTGGAAAACCTTGGAATACTTGTTATCACCTAGACTTCAGTGGAAGATCATCAGCTAACGTTTGCGTGAAAAACTCACAAGGTGGAGACTGAGGAGACTTGCTGTCACTCAGCCTCCAGTGAACTAGCGGCTACAGTAGCTGTGAAAACCTAATAATAATAATAATAATAATAATAATAATAATAATAATAATAATATCTCTGGAGAACAAGAAAACTCCTAGAAACCAAGCTCAACAGCAGACATCTCATCAAAGTAATAAATACATGGGCCGTCCTCATTATAAGATACTCTGGGTCATTCTACAAATGGACAAAAGAAGAACTCAGGCAGATTGACCAAAGTACTAGAAAATTAATGAAAATGCATAAGACTTTACACCCTAGAGATGATAGAGATAGACTATATGTATCAAGAAAGGAAAGTGGAAGAGGTCTTGCCAACAGAGAGGACTGCGTAGATGTCACGGTCCGAGGACTCGAAGAATACACAGAAAAGAGCAAAGAAAAATTACTTATGGGAGTCAATAACAGCAGATGCAACATATAGACAAACAGAAAAAGGACGATAATAAGAAAACAAAGATAGGAAGAAAAACAATTATATGGATACTTTAAACGACAAATTTACACATGAAAAGATGAGACATGGTTAAGAAAAGGTAACATCAAGAGAGAAACTGAATCGCTAATAATTGATGCACAAAATAATGCTATAATAACAAATTATAAAGGAAAAATTGATAAGACACAACAAAACGGTAAACGTAGATTGTGTGGTGACAGAGATGAGACCATAAACCATGTTGTATTAAGCGAATGTAGCAAACTAGCACAACGAGAATACAACGCTAGTTTGGGAAGGTGATCCACTGGGAATTATGCAAAAAATAAATTTTGACCACACAACAAAACGGTATATGCATAAACCAGAATCTGTTCTTGAGAATGAAACACATAAAATTCTCTGGGTCATCTCATCTCAGCCAGGAGACCAGACCTAGTATTGATTAACAAAGATAGATAGATAGATAGATAGAGAGAGAGAGAAGAGAGAGAGAGAGAGAGAGAGAGAGAGAGAGAGAGAACTTGTCAATTGGCTGACTTTGCAGTTCCAGCAGATCACAGGTTTCAGATGAAGGAAAACGAAAAAATAGACAAATACCTGAACCTTGCCAGAGAATTGAAAAAGATGTGGAATATGAGGGTGAAAGTGATACCAATTCTAGTTAGTGCACTTGGAACGGTCCCAAAAAGCTTGGGAAAAGACTGAAAGAACTGGAAATCAGAGGAAGAATTGAGACCTTCCAGACAACTGCATTGCTATTATCGGCCAGAATACTCAGAAGAGTCCTGGAGACCCGAGGAGACTTGTTGTTACTCAGACACCAGTGAAAGACCAACAGCCCACTCTGGTGTGAAAAACTATAATAATAATAATAATAATAATAATAATAATAATACAGGGTGAAGATGAAAGAAAAGAAAAAGATAGACAAATACCTAGACTTACTAGAGAATTGAAAAACTTTGAATATGAGGGTGAAAGTAATACCAATTGTAGTTGATGCACTTGGAATGGCCCCAAAAAGCTTAGAAAACAAACTAGAGTAAATCAAAGTAGAAATTGAGACCATCTTGTATTATTAAGATCAGCTAGAATACTCAGAAGAATCCTGGTGACCCGAGGAGACTTGTTATCACTCAGACTTCAGTGAAAGACCATCAGCAGCGTGTGAAAAACTAACAAGGTGTGAATAATAATAATAATAATAATAATAATAATAATAATAGAAGAGAGATAGTTTGTATGAAAGAAAAAAATGAGAGAGAGAGAGAGAGAGAGAGAGAGAGAGAGAGAGAGAGAGAGAGAGCAAGTAAAAGTAGGGTGAGGAGGAAAGAAATTCAGATAAAAAAGAGGATGCACAAGAGAGGAAGCGAGTGAGAGAGAGAGAGGAGAGAGAGAGAGAGAGAGAGAGAGAGAAAGAGTAAGGTGTAGAAAGACAGAGAGACGGAGAGAGAGAGAAAAAGTGTGTGTGTGTGTGTGTGTGTGTGAATGTTTCTAATACAATGACCGCCCCTCCCTCCCGTCGAAACAGCTGAACAGACGACTCGGTAGTGTCGTCTTTGATAAAGCAATCTTCCGTGTTCCAATACTTCATCTATTCTCCCCCTTTTCTCTCTCTTCTCCCTCCCTCCATCTCCCCCTCTCTCTCTCGCTTTCACTCTATCACTTCACTCTCCCCCTCTCTCTCACTCTCACTCTCTCTCTCTCTCGCACTCTCTCTTGTAACTTTATCCAATTCTATACCACCATTGTCCGAGGCCCACGACTTATTTCTACCCATCCACCCCGGACACGAAGAATGTGGAAAAGCCGGAAAAAAAATACAGATTAGTCCGTCGCTAAGAAACTAGAGATGAACGACTAATCGTTTGTGTTTCCCTATGGATGAAGGAATTTGCTAGATCGGCACTCAAGTGAGGAACAGATGTCAGTGGAATTATCCGCCTTGCATGCATTAACGCGTGCCGTCGTGTGCAGGTGGCGCTAGCAGTCAGCCAAGCGGCTCAAATCGGGACGTACCTGCTTCACGGAATTTCAACAACTGGACTCTAAGGTTTCAAAGTAATGGGGAGATTAGCTATGTATAGCCTGTCTATGAGTGTGATTATCGCGTGTGTACACGCTAAACATCCCGTCTATCTAATTATGTGTACTTGTGTATGACTGTATAAAAATATGTGTTACTATAAATAAATAGCGTGATTTTTGCGTTTACTTTTTTTTATACGTACTTGTGTAAGTGCATACGGATATTGATTAAGCGCCTATCTTCACTGGGTGCTCGGGGAGTTTTGCCTTGTGCCAGACTTAACTGTATAAAAATGTGTTACTATAAATAAATAGTGTGATTTTTGCGTTTACTTTTTTTTTATACGTACTTGTGTAAGTGCATACGAATTGATTAAACGACTATCTTCACTGGGTGCTCGGGAGTTTGCCTTTGTGCCAGACTTAACTGTATAAAAATGTGTTACTATAAATAAATATCTCGATTTTTGCGTTTACTTTTTTTTATACGTACTTGTGTAAGTGCATACGGATATTGATTAAACGCCTATCTTCACTGGGTGCTCGGGAGTTTTGCCTTGTGCCAGACTTAACTGTAAAATATGTGTTACTATAATAAATAGCGTGATTTTTGCGTTTACTTTTTTTTATATCGTACTTGTGTAAGTGCATACGGATATTGATTAAACGCCTATCTTCACTGGGTGCTCGGGAGTTTTGCCTTGTGCCAGACTTAACGGTATAAAAATGTGTTACTATAAATAAATAGCGTGATTTTTGCGTTTTACTTTTTTTTAATACGTACTTGTGTAAGTGCATACGGATATTGATTAAACGCCTATCTTCACTGGGTGCTCGGGGAGTTTTGCCTTGTGCCAGACTTAACGGTATAAAATGTGTTACTATAAATAAATAGCGTGATTTTTGCGTTTACTTTTTTTTTATACGTACTTGTGTAAGTGCATACGGATATTGATTAAACGCCTATCTTCACTGGGTGCTCGGGGTGTTTTGCCTTGTGCCAGACTTAACTGTATAAAACTATAAATAAATAGCGTGATTTTTGCGTTTACTTTTTTTTTAATACGTACTTGTGTAAGTGCATACGGATATTGATTAACGCCTATCTTCACTGGGTGCTCGGGGTGTTTTGCCTTGCCAGACTTAACTGTATAAAAATGTGTTACTATAAATAAATAGCGTGATTTTTGCGTTTACTCTTTTTTAATACGTACTTGTGTAAGTGCATACGGATATTGATTAAACGCCTATCTTCACTGGGTGCTCGGGGTGTTTTGCCTTGTGCCAGACTTAACTGTATAAAATGTGTTACTATAAATAAATAGCGTGATTTTTGCGTTTACTTTTTTTAATACGTACTTGTGTAAGTGCATACGGATATTGATTAAACGCCTATCTTCACTGGGTGCTCGGGGGTTTTGTTGTGCCAGACTTAACTGTATAAAAATGTGTTACTATAAATAAATAGCGTGATTTTTGCTTACTTATACGTACTTGTGTAAGTGCATACGGATATTGATTAAACGACTATCTTCACTGGGTGCTCGGGGAGTTTTGCCTTGTGCCAGACTTAACTTGACATAGGAGCTTCGGCGCCTGTGTCTGTAAGATATATGATATTAACGTGAATCCCAGTAGGCCATCCCCAGGCAACACATTTCCCTTCGTCTAAAAGGAGCAGGGCTGAGTTTATTACCCGGTGCCTGAGGCGCCTGAAAAGAGGAATGCAATTTTTACACTAGCCACTGCATGAGCTTCAGTTTGTGCGTGGCTATCCACGTAAATCGGATTTTATTATTCAACTGACATGGTGGGATCGAAGCGCTCGTTAGGTAGTGGTTATCGTCACACCAAGTGGACTCAGCAAGCCGAGTTCAAATCCTGAATGAGGCTGTTTGCATCTCACATAACGCTAATACTCTTGGAAAAGGTATGCATCCAACTATACTCTCTTCCGCTGTGTGTAAATAGTAGGACCGACTTGCTCTTTATCCTTAGTATAGAAACAAATCTAGTGTAAAATAATGAGAAATGGAATAATGGAAAACCCAGAATTAAGTTAACGTGTAGATAATAATGGAAATTAACTAGGATAAGGATGACGTGTGAATGACTGACCTGTTGGCTTCTGATTGGCCGAAGAATGCCAGCAGGGTGAAGGGTCAATGAGAGAGTGAAAAGTTTTAGAGTCTTGCCAAAGTTTTTAGAAGAGGTGGACGGAAGAAGTAGTCTGGACTGAGTGTTTGAAGGGGACGGATGGAGGATACTGTCCGTCCCACGATACCTTTTACTTTAACAACAACAAGCAAGAAGGTTTTGTGTTCGTTTCTAAAAAAAAAAAAACTATCAACGGCACAAGATTAGACATCCCAAGGAGTTACAGTCTCGGAGGACAGAGAAAATGCCAGCACAACAAAAACTTTCTTCCTGCAACAATATTCCAGCAGTCTTCAACCACGCCATAAGCATCTCTGCTAGAATTCGCTGCGTACCGCATTTAAAGCAGGTGATTGCCCTAAATCCAGGTCTTTCCATTTGCTGGTTCTAACAACCTGGCTTTTCACGCCATGACAGAACCGACCGCCGCCCACACAAAATCTTAACACTGAACATGCATCCGGGACATAGCAATCAGACACGCTTGGCAACATTGACGCTTCGAATCGGGTGAATGTCTGTCGTTACATAGGCCAATGCCGGGACCATATGACCTTTAGGCATCCCTTTTTGATCTCAATTAAGAAAGGACATGTTTTTCATTTACACCGTCAATTATCCGGTTGTTTTAACAGACGATTTTTAGATTTTTTTAAAATTATAAAACTAACCCTAAACCCTAACAAACAACCAGATATTGACGGTGTAAATGAAAAACATGTCCTTTCTTAATCGAGATCAAAAAGGTGTGTCTAAAGGTAATATGGTCCCAATGCCGCTTGCTGTATGTTCCAGGCTTTGCAGCAGAGTTTATTTATTGGATTTCTAATTTCGTTCGGGTGGATTTTTTTTCTAATGAAATCTAAAATCGTCGAGACAGAAGAGAAAAGTTGCTTTTTTTGTTACCTTTTTAAGCACTGATTTATCTCAATAGTGCTTAGCTGGAACCTATCTTCGAGCTCGAACTGCGGTATTTATCGACTAGCCTGGTCGAGGAATAGGGAGAGAGAGAGAGAGAGAGAGAGAGAGAGAGAGAGAGAGAGAGAGAGAGAGAGAGAGAGAGAGAGACGTTTCATACGAGGAAAAAGAATTAAAAAATAAGATAAAATAAAATAAAATCATCTTTCCTAAAAGAAATAAGACAGGTTTCGCAACTCACCAACAAGTGCATATCTAGAATAAGTATACCATGGTATAGCATTAAAACATGTCAATTATTATCAGTACTTAGCTGGTACCTATCTCCAAGCTCTAACCACGGCCTTTATCTACTAGCCTGGTCGTGGAATAGGAGCGGGAGGAGAGAGAGAGTCATTTCACCACTCGAGGAAAAAACAAAAAACAAAAAAAAGCAAAAATTTAAAATTAGAAAATAAAATGAAATGAAATAAAATCTGACTCGAATTTAATTAAAAGCAAAAGATGAGCAAGAGTCACGTGCAAGAGTCACGTGCTGTCTTTACGAGTCCTAACAGAATCTTTTTTTTTTCTTTTTTTTTTTTCTTTAGGAAATAGGAATTCAAAGGAAGTGTAAAATGCCGTTACATCACACAGCGACCATGGAAATGGGTAAACTGACGGGCAGGGCAGGGCAGGGCAGGGAAGGACCCACACCAAATTTGGATATATTGGATTTACAAACAGATAAAATGTTTTGGGGTTTCATTTCAAATTCTCATCCATTACTCCTATCAATTTTTCTGCCCTGTCATCTGGGGTTGTAGAATACACCTACTGCACCTCTGCAGAGGGGTAAGAGCCCTCTAATGAGGTTACCTGTTGGCCGTGGGTTGCAGCCCGTGATGCTTAAGGATGGAACCCTGGTGGTTGAACAGTCCATGACATGCAACACACTATTTAGCCCTTACTTAGGCTAGATGGTCGGTCGGAGAGCGCTTCACAATCAATTGGCTGATCATGTCAAGCTCTAGCATCTATATGATTATCCTGACCCTATTGATCTTATGGCAATTCCCAACCCTTTTTGTCATATATGTGCTAGAATGTGGTAGCTGAGAGTCTTGGCGTCCTGGGTATGATGTTAAACTCTATCTGATGGTGAAGTTCCAATTCTGGAGCTCTGGGGTGTGTGGACTACCCACTATGACGTAATCAAGAATGTTTTTATTTATTTGTTTAAGAAATCCAATAAGTTAGATGAATAATAAAATAATTTGCAATGCATTTCTATAGTAAAAAAATTTGCAATGTATTTCTATAGTAAAATAATTTGCAATACATTTCTATAGTAAAATAATTTGCAATGTATTTCTATAGTAAAATACTTTGTAATGCATTTCTATAGTAAACTAATTTGCAATGCATTTCTATAGTAGAATAATTTGTAATGTATTTCTATAGTAAAATAATTTGCAATGCATTTCTATAGTAAAAATAATTTCTATTAGATTTCTGTGCATTTGCCGTATCACTATTACGTCATCATCATCCTGTCGCGCAATTAGAACGGATATCCATGACAATCTCTCGCCAACCTTCCCTATCATTCATTGTCACAGGAAGGTCCTCTGAGCAGCATCCAGCATCCTCGCATAGTTGGTCAATGTAGGTCCTTGGTGGGCGGCCCACATTAGCATGTCCATGTGTTGGCTTCCACTGGAGAACGTCGCTTATGAGCTCGTCCTTGCTTCTCTAGCGGTGTCCAGCATGCCTTGTCCGTCTCACTCGGATGGTTTGTGATATGGGGGGGTGCAGGTGGCCATACAGCTGCTTCCTTGTGAGGTGCTGTTTCCACAACTTGTTCAAGACCGCACGCAGCATTCTTGTGCAGCTCCCATCTAGCTTATTCTCAAGGCGCTTCGTTAGGGTCCAAGGGGTGCAGTCATTCAGCAGTACTGATATAACCACAGCCAGGAAGAATTGTCGCTTTAACTTGTCAGTGAGATCGGATTTCCATATTACTGATAATTTGTTTGTGGCCGACCATGCCTTTCCTATTCACAATTACGTAATCATGAATATTTCGATGTTTTGTCTAAGAAATCCTATTAATGATGATATTATTGATACTAATGATAAAATAATTTACAATGTACTTCTATAGTAAAATAATTTGCAATGCATTTCAATAGTAAAATAATTTGCAATGCATTTCTATAGTAAAATAATTTGCAATGCATTTTTATAGTAAAATAATTTTTATTGAATTTCTATATTTTTAGCATTTGCTGTGTTTCGCAAGTACATTTTTTAGATGATGAGGGGGGAGTCGTCAGCGATGTTGTATTCCTGGGATCAATGGACATTTCTGGTCTTTCAACATCGGACTTCCTCCCACAGGATACCCTCAGCAACAGGGTTTCACTAACCTCGCCTCCACACTGAGTACTGTTAACTGTAGCTTTATACTACTAGTGACCCCAAGCCAATGGCATTGAAGTTCTCTATCCCACCACTTATGTTTGAGTCCTTGAATGTCTAACTCGAGTTTAGCGCTGGTCTCACTACCAGGATAAATTGACTGTGGTAAGATTGTGTCACTATAACGTAACCATGAATGTTTCGATTTATTTGTCTAAGTGTTGTCTAATTGTATGGTGGCGTGGTTTTTTTTTACAATACCCTGTAGCGAGAATGCAAAGGGCCCAAGTGGAAAAATACCAGAACGTTTGGGAACCTTGACTCCCAAAGGTGGGAATCTCGCACGTCACGTGTTTTAGCTAGTTAGGTAGTCAGTTTTCATCCAGAGATGAAGCAGAACAGATGTGTGCTGTTGAGGTTGTAACTCAGACCGCGCGGTGAATAAGGATGGGCAGTAATAAAATCTTGTATAAGAAATCAAAGTCTTGTAGTTAATTAATGCATGACAAAATAACTAGCCCTTAATAAGTAAGCCTTTAGAAAAAGAAGCGACTAGAAGAGACAAGACAACGTCCGGCCAAAGAAGTAAAGATGAAACATGGCGACTAGACGATCATAGCCGAAAGGAAGAAGATAGAAAGAAGAAATGGAGGCGAGTAAGTCACAATGCTGTCTCTCTTTCTCTCTCTCTTCCCCCTCCCTCCCTCTCTCTCTCTCTCTCTATCTATCTATCTATCTCTCTGTTATGCCTCTCTCTCTCTCTTTCTCTCTGTTATGCCCCCCTCTCTCTCTCTCTCTCTCTTTCTCTCTCTCTGTTATGCCTCTTTCTCTTTCTCTCTCTCCCTTTTTTCTCTCCCTCCCTCTTTCTCTCTGTTATGCCTCTTTCTCTCTTTCTCTTTCTCTCTCTCTCACTCTCTCTCTCTTTCTCTGTTATGCATCTTTCTCTCTCTCTCTCTCTCTCTCTTATGCCTCTTTCTCTTTCTTTCTCTCTCTCTCTCTCTCTCTCTCTCTCTCTCGCTGTCTCACTGAGTCATCTCTCTCGTTTATATACCCGAGGTATGATGTCAATGGGGTATATAACATACGTTTATTTGGTACCTAGAAGACCAGATGCATATCAATTAAATATGAAACGAATCTGGCTATATAACATAAGAAATAGGGAGGCGCGTGGTCGTAGGAAATGGAGTCGTCATCGTGAGTTCAATTCCTGGACGAGGCTGTTGGCATTTCACATCACGCTAATAACCTTGGGAAAGGTATGAATCCAATTCTCCCTCTAGCTATGGGTAAATAGCAGGACAAACTGGGTTCTTTAACCATGGCTAGGTAACCAGTCTAGGAGAGGGAAAACTCTGAATTCAAACCTGTTAAACTCCGCTTAAGAAATTGACCTTGTGTCGCATCCTGCTCGTGCGGCGGGGTTGGTATATATATATATATATATATATATATATATATATATATATATATATATATATATAACATAAGAAATCCAATCAATGATAAGATGATATTTCTCTCAATTTTTGAGATGAGGTTTGATTATTTTTATTATTTGGATTATTCGGACCATTGAAGAAGGCCGGAGGGCACATCGGCCGAAACGTTGTGTATATAACAATAAAGATGAGGAAAATAGTCCGAATAATCCCAATGATACAAATGATAAGGTAAGTTACATAAATGAAAAGATAATTCGCAATGCATTTTTATAGTAAAATAATTCATGTTGAATTTCTATTAGTTTTCAGCATTTGCTGTGTCACTATAACGTAACTATGAATATTTCGTCGTATTTGTTAAAAGAAGAAAAAAATGTTTTCTCAAATCACGAGTTATTTAAACAACGAGTTAACAAACTAATTGGTATGCGTAAAAAGAAAAAAAATCGCTTAAAACTAATTACAGTACAACGAGGCTCGCACCAAAATTCATTACATTAGATTTCTATAATAATCACAAGTGATAGAAACAGGTCAATTAAAGTCCACAAGAAACAGACAATATCGTAATCTTATTATAATGGAGATTATATGTCTGTCTGTCTGTAACCGAAACTACGTCACCGTTTACGTCACAATACACTCAGGAATTGCGTAAGTTTATCAATGAGTATTAGATTTATAGTCAAAATCATTGATACATCGAATAAATCTCATTTATCAACGAGGTCTCTATGAAAATCTGAGTTAGATTTGCTTTAAAACAGCCCATGTTCTTAGAGCCTTTGAAATCCTACAATGTGTCTAATATATTACTAAGAAACAACGGTTTATATAATATATGGTGTGGTTAATTTCCATACTGGTTTTGTTAAAACCGGGTTTAATAAATTATTACTTGGTGTTATTGATCTTTAATATTATTGTTTTATTCTCCAACGTATTAAAATCAATCCTATGAATGATTTTATATAGAAACCAATTAAAATATAATTAAAATAAGTGTTATCGTTTTATATACGTTCTTATTTGATTTCGTTAGTCTTTCTAATTTGATATATTTCCTTACATTAAAACTTAGATACTTACGCCCGGAGTGTGCACATTCTTGCTAATATTCATAACAGAAAACTAACTTTTTCTCCGACCTTCGGACTGGCATTAGAGTGTTTATTTACCACGTACCCCACGTGTACGAGCTAGGCCCTATTAATGTGGGACCACCCATGAACCGAAGCTCATGGTGTGGCGGGTGCAAAAATGCGTTGATCCCGTCGGCATTCCCTCTCAATGGGGCGCCTCAGGCACTGGGCAATAAACCCAGCCCTGTCCCTTTAAATCGAGGGGCAGGTGTTGCCTGGGGGGGGGGAGACCCCCTGGGATCAAAGATGTTAATTTTATTCTGTGGGTCCAGCGGCCGAAGCTCACGGACTGGCATTAGAGTGAGTAGTGTTTTGGCTTAGACTAGCATCTGTTTGGTTTGCATCTTCTTAGATAATCACTTTTGGCTGGACACAGAATCAGATGAAATAGCCGAAATCGTCTAGAAAATACTAGTTGTGAAAAAAAAGAGCTCAGGCGACAACTTGTAGCAAATGTAGTTTATTTTCAGTAGCAGCAGCACTCTGAGTTGACACAGATTGTGGTAGAGAGTGGGGTCGGCGAATTGTCTCAGTAGGGACCCTGGCTAGTCCGTTCGCTTAGGCTGACTGTCCAACTCGGTCTATCTGACGAAAATACGTATTGCTTTTATGTGGATCGCAGTCTCTTTGTTATGTCAGAATCGTCACAGGCTCATCAATCATAAGTCGGTTCCGCTTTACTGAGGTCAGTCAAGTTAACTCTACTATTAGTTATGACGCCAAATTTATTGCTACAAGTCTTGTATCTGTTCAAAATAAAACGGGAAATGTTCCTAGCTGTAGCCGTGTTAGTACTACTATATGACTGCACCACTTCGACTCAAACGCTTTGAAAATAAAAAATAAAAAAAAGGTTAACTATTGGAAGATCTATTGACCATATACTTGTGGTACGCTAATGTAAAAAAAAACATTTAAAAAATACACAAAAATTAAGTATGGACATAAAATCAACGCGATTCCCTAACCTCTTGGAATTAGAATAACACTAGACGTTTTAATATGTCGGTAAAATCAATCAATCAATCAATCTTTCTTTCTTTCTTTCTTTCTTTCGTTCGTTCTTTCTTTTTTTTTCTTTCTTTCTTTCTTTCTTATCATAATTGCTTTCTTTTTCTCTCTGGCATGTTCTTTTCCTTCCCGTTCTTTCCTCACAATCAAAACAGAACGGTCTATTATTTGTCTAAGGTGATACAGAATTTACCATTCAATATCTATATCAGCATCTATATACATAAAAACGAGATACCCCATGTCTGTCTGTCTTTATGTATGTCTGTTTGTACAATGACCGAGCTCACGTCATTTTATAACGGAAAATTGGCGGAGACCAGCAAAGACCAAAGTTCAATAAAATACACATCTTATTTTTGTTCGGGAAGGGATTAAAAAATGTCTTGCCACCCCCCTCCTATTTTGCATAAAAAAGCTAAATAAAAAATATCATAAGAGTATAAATCAATGATATATTTAATAAATTCATTTTGAAAAATGCCTTAAATTCTAACTCTGAAAATAAAGCAAAAAATTGACCGAGTAACAACTCGTAACTCGAAAAACTCGTAATTTGGTGTACTTGTAAGTCAATTCATCGCTTGTAAGTTAATGTACTCGTAAGTCAATGCGTCACTTGAAAATTTGATACTCGTAATTCAAGACATCGCTCGTAAGTTGGGGTACTCGTAAGTCAAATGCCAATGTACGCGCTTTTCTTTCTTTTCTTTCCCCAGGATCAAAATGGAATTGTCCATTATTCATCTGAGGTGTTGACAGGGTGTAACGTTCGAATACACGTTTTATTCTCTACGGCTAGAAACCACAAGGTTCCTAGTTCGATACCGGGCCTCGCCAACTCAGCGTATGAGTAGCACAGGGATCTGTGTGGTAAAGTAAGGAGCTGATGGTAGGTGTGGCGATCCACCTCAGACGCAAAAACAACCTCCTTCGTCTAGCGCTATTGATAAAGGTAATAGACTCCTTCGCTGATTGGCTGATACCGACTTTAGGCCACCCCGACGACTTTACTTTTTTTTTTTTTTACTTATTGTAGATTTTGTATTTTGAAATGAATTACATATACACGCATAATTATGATAGATAAACAACAACAAAAAGTATTTATATAGATATAAACTTGAGAAAGGAGAGCTAATAATAAATATCTCCATTAATTGACATTGAACATAAAAAAACGTGACTTCTGCAAAAATAAAATCACGATTCTGGTTTCATTTCGATTAACGTGCGTAGATGCTATATATGTAACACATCCATAAATAAGAACCCCCCTAACATTGTTTTCCTAAAAAAAAAAAAAAACGTTAATTTTCTTCTCAACCATCTCTGTCTGTCTGTCTGTCTTGCACACCGAACGGGGAGAGAGAGAGTCTTCGTGACGTAGTTGCTAACGCGCAGGACTGCAACATCATAGTAAGCGAGTTCAAATTCCAGTCATAACAAAAAAAAACAAAGAAAGAGAGAGCATGACCCTTGACTGGCAATTTGTAATCGAGAAGGTCACGTGACGTTAATATTCTTCTCAATCAATGATACCAGAATTTTCTTCTTCTTCTTCTTCTTCTTCTTCTTCTAGGTGTGTCGACAGCACGGATTCTCTGGCCCCACTCTCTATTTGAATGTCTATCTGTCAATCTCTCTCTCACACACGCGCGCGTGCGCACACACACACACACACGCGCACACACACATACAAGGAGAGAGTCCCCACCGTAGCATAGTTGCTTATGTGATGAACTGCAGCATCGTAGTAAGTGAGTTCGAACTCAAAACAAAGAAAGAGAGCATGACACTTGACCGGCAATTTGGAATCTAAGAGGTCATGTGACGAAAATCTCTTGCCTGATGGGGAAAATATAAAAACATATTTGTCATTTTCATTTTTATCATTTCACTTAACTATCATTAAACTAAAGTTGAGTAATGATCATTTGCTAAAGGCTTTTTAAAAAAATCTATTTAGTTAAATAACACAAAATACATACCAAAATATTCATCAGTTCTGGGATTGGTTAGAATCAATTAAAAATCCATTTTAATTGGTTAGAATCAATTAAAAATCTATTTTAATTGGTTAGAAAAAAAATTAAAATGGATTTTTTTTCAAACATAACAGTCGTAATTTGTAATTAAGTCTTATATATCTAACCCGTCTCTTGATTCACATTATGTCTGTCACTTCCCCCTCTCTATATATATCTATCGTGACTAACTACTCCTTATGTGTTAGTTTCTCTGTGATTGTAAAGAGAGAAATTGGAGAGTGTGAGAGGGTGATTGAACCCCCGTCTTTATTTATATGTTAACTTTCAGCAACAGCCAGAAATTAAGGGCTGGCTTATATATAACATACAGATAAAGTGGGAAGTAATTATATATATATATATATATATATATAATATATATATATATATATATATATATATTCAAGATATTCAACATTTTAAAAAAATTCAATTACTCCCAACACTTTAAGAATTATCCAATTTCATTAGATATGACTAAAAACTTCATTTAATTAAAATATTTGAATTTCATGGAGATGCGTGATACAATGGGTAAAGTCATGGGAAATAGACCTGTCTATCTGAGTTCAAATCCTGGAAGAGGCTGGCTGCATTTCATATATCATTAATACCATTGAGAAAGATATGAATCCAACAAATCTCCCTCCAGCTATGGGTAAATAGTAGGGCAGAATGGGCTCTTTAGCCATGGCTATGTAACCAGTCCAAATTCAAACCTGTTAAACTCCGCTTAAGAAATTGACCTTGTGTCGCATCCTGCTCGTGCGGAGGGGTTGGTAAATATATATATATACGTGTGTGTATGATGTTAAAATATTATTCGGGAAGATTTTTCCTTTTAAGGTGGTTGATTTTCTGTTGTTATTTTTTCAGTCTAAGATTTTAATAAAAATTTATTTCTGTGTAGATAAGCTCTGAATAGTTCCGATTTAGTATATATATATATATATATATATATATATATATGATGAGAGGTATCCAAAACTTGGTAGTAAGGGATGATTCTATATGTGATATCTAAGACACACTGTATTATTATTGTATGATCCAGTATGTATAAATAAAGTAAATCTTTAAATCACTAAAAAGAGCTCAATGTATAATAAACTTTTTAGATTATATACAGAACAATATTTATCTTTGAAAGGAAGGAAAAACTCAACACTGTTATTCCATAATAAATTTATTTCGACCAAAATTGGGGCCTTTATAAATCTAAGTTGATTTGATAAAGCTCCCCAAAAAATTCCGTCTCATCAGATGGTAAATCAAAAT
>CM042164.1:46807576-46815076 GCA_023376005.1 Doryteuthis pealeii | reverse complement strand
TTAAAAGTCATTTTATTCGAATGAAAATCTTAGTTTAATTTATACAAATATGTAACCGTACTTACGACGTAAACTGATTTTCATGATACTGTTATTTACGATTAAAATTTTTTTTAATAATGTAACCGTAAAGCGTACATTTTGATTTTCTACAATTTTTTATGCATTACAAAAATTAAAATTAAAATGAGTGTACTGTACAATTTAAGAATATGGACAAACTCGCTGTAAAAATAATTTAATCTATAAAAACACATACAAATTACATATTCAGAAAGACTAAGAGATTCCGAACTGCCTTATTCGTATTATCGCCTATACGTATTTTTTTTTTTAACTCGCTGTAAAAAAAAAATTAATCTATAAAAACACATACAAATTACATATTCAGAAAGACTATTTCATCTTATTACTAAAGATATAAATATTTTAAAGATTAAAATCCTAAATAGGTAAGAGATTCCGATCTGACTGTTATAGACTGCACTGCTTGTATCGCAATAATCATAGGCAGCGTGGCTATCCGAAGCCATTTTTTAATTTTTTAACTCGCTGTAAAAAATGATTCAATTAATAAAAACTCACACAAATTACATATTTTGAAAGAGTATTTTCTTATCTTTCTAACGATATAAAAATTATTAAAGACTGGACCATAAATAGGCCATAAATTCGGACTGAACGGCTTAGACTGCAAAATTAATTCATTAAAATCAAAACTTCGCTGCTGTTATCGCTTTAACAATAAGCAGGCAGAGACAATATTTTATTATCAGGAGGGGCTGATATACGGACAGTTCCGCAAATTGGGTGATTTTGGATTAATTAATCGATTAAATCCCTTAATCAGTAAAAATCAATAACCAATTTGGAATTTTTTCTTAGTTAAACGATATCAATGTGTATGCAAGATTTTGAATCTGAGTGACCTCCCGTTTTTTTTTTTTTACGTCGACACGTACATACCAAAATCTCTGTTTTATATATATTAGATATTCTCTCCTGATGAGCCCATGCATTTGTAAAACATCTATATCTGAGTTCAAATCCTGGATTCACACTGTCGGATTAAGTTCCATTTTATTTCATACACACACACACACACACACACCACACACAGATATATATATATATATATATATATATATATATATATATATATATATATATATATATATACGAGGGTCATTCAATATTTATGAAGATGGTGAAGCCTGTAACTTGAAAGGATACATTGTCTTTATCCTTTAATCGGAGTATGACAACCGGTCTAGGAGAAGGTAAACACTGAATTAAACCTGTTAAACTCCGCATAAAAATTGACCTTGTGTCACAAACCTGTTCGCATGTAGGTTTTGTATAAATATATACATATATGCAAGCATACAACAAACATTTTAAGTTACAACAAGAAAGTTGTCATATTTATGAGATGGTGAAACATTGTAACCCTAAAGGATACATTGCCCCTCTCCTTTAAGCCTGGCTAATAAATAAGAGAACTTTCAACGAAGCAGTGTTGACTAGCCCTGGTTTTTTGGAATAGATATCCTTGGTGTCACGGAGCTCTCTAAAGACATTCAAGCTCTCACCTTGGCTTGTCGTATCTGATTTTGAAATCACACCAACAAGTGTGGTTGTTCTATAAATTAAATCCGCCAAAACGTCAATCATTCTCTTTGTAGTCGGGCGTTGGAAATAGAATTCTTTTGTATGCCAATCGGCGACAAGGTCAGGTGCTATTGTGTTGATAACAGAATACATTCAAGCGAAGATGTGACGTAATGACATGCCGACAGTGTCATTGGTGTGAACAACATTGCTGTTCTGGACACAGAGCAAAGTTCGAAATTCTTATATATATATATATATATATATATATATATATATATATAATATATATATGCACATGCACATTCTCTCCTGATGATCCCAAGCATTTGTAAACATCATTTGTTTTTTTCAATATATCAAATTCACACTGTCGGATTAATTTCCTTTTATTTTACATATATATATATATATATAATATATATATATATATATATTATATATATATATATATATAATATATATATATATATATATATCTTTGAAGGGAAGGAAACTCAACACTGTTATTCCATAATAAATTTATTTCGACCAAAATTGGGGCCTTTAATAAATCTAATTTGATTTAATAAAGCTCCCCAAAATTCCGTCTCATCAGATGGGAATCAAATGTGCAATTAAATTATTTTGATTTACCATCTGATGAGACGGAATTTTTTGGGGAGCTTTATCAAATCAACTTAGATTTATAAAGGCCCCAATTTTGGTCGAAATAAATTTATTATGGAATAACAGTGTTGAGTTTTTTCCTTCCTTTCAAAGATAAATATTGTTCTGTATATAATCTAAAAAGTTTATTATACATTGAGCTCTTTTTAGTGATTTAAAGATTTACTTTATTTATACATACTGGGATCATAAATAATAATACAGTGTGTCTTAGATATCAATATAGAATCATCCCTTACTACCAAGTTTTGGATACTCTCATCATATATATATATATATATATATATATATATACTAAATCGGAACTATTCAGAGCTTATCTACACAGAAATAAATTTTTATTAAAATCTTAGACTGAAAAAATACAACAGAAAATCAACCACCTTAAAGGAAAAATCTTCCCGAATAATTTTAACATCATACACACACGTATATATATATATTTCCCAACCCCTCCGCACGAGCAGGATGCGACACAAGGTCAATTTCTTAGCGGAGTTTAACAGGTTTGAATTTGGACTGGTTACATAGCCATGGCTAAAGAGCCCATTCTCCCTACTATTTACCCATAGCTGGAGGGAGATTTGTTGGATTCATATCTTTCTCAATGGTATTAATGATATATTGAAATGCAGCCAGCCTCTTCCAGGATTTGAACTCAGATAGACAGGTCTATTTCCCATGACTTTACCCATTGTATCACGCACTCCATGAAAATTCAAATATTTTAATTAAATGAAGTTTTTAGTCATATCTAATGAAATTGGATAAATTCTTAAAGTGTTGGGAGTAATTGAATTTTTTTAAAATGTTGAATATCTTGAATATATTATATATTATATATATATATATATATATATTATATATATATATATATAATTACTTCCCACTTTATCTGTATGTTATATATAAGCCAGCCCTTAATTTCTGGCTGTTGCTGAAAGTTAACATATAAATAAAAGACGGGGGTTCAATCACCCTCTCACAACTCTCCATTTCTCTCTTTACAATCACAGAGAAACTAACACATAAGGAGTAGTTAGTCACGATAGATATATATAGAGGGGGAAGTGACAGACATAATGTGAATCAAGAGACGGGTTAGATATATAAGACTTTATTACAAATTACGACTGTTATGTTTGAAAAAAAATCCATTTTAATTTTTTCTAAACCAATTAAATAGATTTTTAATTGATTCTACCAATTAAAATGGATTTTTAATTGATTCTAACCAAATCCCAGAACTGATGAATATTTTGGTATGTATTTTGTGTTATTTAACTAAATAGATTTTTTTTAAAAAGCCTTTAGCAAATGATCATTACTTCAACTTTAGTTTAATGATAGTTAAGTGAAATGATAAAAATGAAAATGACAAATATGTTTTTATATTTTCCCCCATCAGGCAAGAGATTTTCGTCACATGACCTCTTAGATTCCAAATTGCCGGTCAAGTGTCATGCTCTCTTTCTTTGTTTTTGAGTTCGAACTCACTTACTACGATGCTGCAGTTCATCACATAAGCAACTATGCTACGGTGGGGACTCTCTCCTTGTATGTGTGTGGTGCGCGTGTGTGTGTGTGTGTGCGCACGCGCGCGTGTGTGAGAAGAGAGATTGACAGATAGACATTCAATAGAGAGTGGGGCCAGAGAATCCGTGCTGTCGACACACCTAGAAGAAGAAGAAAGAAGAAGAAGAAGAAGAAAATTCTGGTATCATTGATTGAGAAGAATATTAACGTCACGTGACCTTCTCGATTACAAAATTGCCAGTCCAAGGGTCATGCTCTCTCTTTCTTTTGTTTTTTTTTGTTATGACTGGAATTTGAACTCGCTTACTATATGTTGCAGTCCTGCGCGTTAGCAACTACGTCACGAAGACTCTCTCTCTCCCCGTTCGGTGTGCAAGACAGACAGACAGACAGAGATGGTTGAGAAGAAAATTAACGTTTTTTTTTTTTTTTTTAGGAAAACAATGTTAGGGGGTTCTTTATTTATGGATGTGTTACATATATAGCTCTACGCACGTTAATCGAAAATGAAACCAGAATCGTGATTTTATTTTTGCAGAAGTCACGTTTTTTATGTTCAATGTCAATTAATGGAGATATTTATTATTAGCTCTCCTTTCTCAAGTTTATATCTATATAAATACTTTTTGTTGTTGTTTATCTATCATAATTATGCGTGTATATGTATTCATTTCAAAATACAAAATCTACAATAAGTAAAAAAAAAAAGTAAAAGTCGTCGGGGTGGCCTAAAGTCGGTATCAGCCAATCAGCGAAGGAGTCTATTACCTTTTATCAATAGCGCTAGACGAAGGAGGTTGTTTTTGCGTCTGAGGTGGATCGCCACACCTACCATCAGCTCCTTACTTTACCACACAGATCCCTGTGCTACTCATACGCTGAGTTGGCGAGGGCCCGGTATCGAACTAGGAACCTTGTGGTTTCTAGCCGTAGAGAATAAAACGTGTATTCGAACGTTACACCCTGTCAACACCTCAGATGAATAATGGACAATTCCATTTTGATCTGGGGAAAGAAAAGAAAGAAAGCGCGTACAATTGGCATTTGACTTACGAGTACCCCAACTTACGAGCGATATTTTTATCAAATTTTCAAGTGACGCATTGACAGTACATTAACTTACAAACGTGAATTGACTTTACACCAAATTACGAGTTTTTAGAGTTACGAGTTGTTACTCGGTATTTTTTGCTTATTTTCAAGAGTTAGAATTTAAGGCATTTCAAATGAATTTATTAATATAATCATGATTTATACTCAATTAAATGATATTTTATTTAGCTTTTTATGCAAAATAGGAGGGGGGTGGCAAGACATTTTTTAATTCCTTCCCGAACAAAAATAAGATGTGTATTTTTTTATTGAAACTTTGGTCTTTTGCTGGTCTCCGCCAATTTTCCGTTATTAAATATGACGTGAGCTCGGTCATTGTACAAACAGACATACATATAAGACAGACAGACATGGGTAATCCTCGTTTTTTGTATATTGATGCTGATATAGATATTGAATGGTAAATTCTGTATATCACTTAGACAAATAATAGACCGTTCTGTTTTGATTGTGGAGGAGAACGGGAAGGAAAAAGAACATGCCAGAGAGAAAGAAAAGCAATTATGATAAGAAAAGAAAGAAAGAAAGAAAAAAAGAAAAAAAGAAGAAAAAGAACGAAAGAAAGAAAGAAAGATTGATTGATTGATTGATTTTACCGACATATTAAAACGTCTAGTGTTATTCATTCCAAGAGGTTAGGGAATCGCGTTGATTTTATGTCCATACTTTAATTTTTGTGTATTTTTTTAATGTTTTTTTTTTTAAACATTAGCGTACCACAAGTATATGGTCAATAGATCTTCCAATAGTTTAACCTTTTTTTTATTTTTTATTTTCAAAGCGTTTGAGTCGAAGTGGTGCAGTCATATAGTAGTAACTACACGGCTACAGCTAGGAACATTTCCCGTTTTTATTTTTGAACAGATACAAGACTTGTAGCAATAAATTTGGCGTCATAACTAATAGTAGAGTTAACTTTGAACTGACCTCTCAGTAAAGCGAACCGACTTATGATTGATGAGCCTGTGACGATTCTGACATAACAAAAAGAGACTGCGATCCACATAAAAGCAATACGTATTTTCCGTCAGAAGACCGAAGTTGGACAGTCAGCCTAAAGCGAAACGGACTAGCCAGGGTCCCTACTGAGACAATTCGCCGCCCCACTCTCTACCACAATCTGTGTCAACTCAGAGTGCTGCCTGCTACTGAAATAAACTACATTTGCTACAAGTTTCGCGCTGAGCTCTTTTTTTTCACCAATAGTATTTCTAGACGATTTCGGCTATTTCATCTGATCTGTGTCCAGCCCAAAAGTGATTATCTAAGAAGATGCAAACCAAACAGATGCTAGTCTAAGGCCCAAACACTAACTCACTCCTATGCCAGTCCGTGACTTCGGCCGCTTGGACCCACGAATAAAAATTAACATCTTTGATCCCAGGGGGTCTCCCCCCCCCAGGCAAACACCTGCCCCTTTTTCGATTTAAAGGGACAGGGCTGGGGTTTATTGCCCAGTGCCCTGAGGCGCCATTTGGAGGGAATGCCACGGAACAAGCATTTTTGCACCCGCCACACCATGAGCTTCGGGTTCATGGGTGGTCCACAATTAATAGGGCCTAGCTCGTACACGTGGGGTACGTGGTAAATAAACACTCTAATGCAGTCCGAAGGTCGGAGAAAAAGTTTATTTCTGTTATGAATATTAGCAAGAATGTGCACACTCCGGGCGTAAGTATCTAAGTTTTAATGTAAGGAAATATATCAAATTAAGAAAGACTAACGAAATCAAATAAGAACGTATATAAAACGATAACACTTATTTTAATTATATTTTAATTGGTTTCTATATAAAATCATTCATAGGATTGATTTTAATACGTTGGAGAATAAAACAATAATATTAAAGATCAATAACACCGTAATAATTTATTAAAACGGTTTTAACAAAACCAGTATGGAAATTAACACACTATATTATATAAACCGTTGTTTCTTAGTAATATATTAGACACAGCATTGTAGGATTTCAAAGGCTCTAAGAAACATGGGCTGTTTTAAAGCAAATCTAACTCAATTTTCATAGAGACCTCGTTGATAAATGAGATTTATTCGATGTATCAATGATTTTGACATATAAATCTAATACTCATTGATAAACTTACGCAATTCCTGAGTGTATTGTGACGTAAACGTGACGTAGTTCGGTTAAGACAGACAGACATATAATCTCCATTATAAAAAGATTACGATTTGTCTGTTTCTTGTGGCTTTAATTGACCTGTTTCTATCACTTGTGATTATTATAGAATTAAATGTAATGAATTTTGGTGCGAGCTCGTGTCTGTAATTAGTTTTTTAAGCGATTTTTTTTTCTTTTTTACGCATACCAATTAGTTTGTTAACTCGTGTTTAATAATAACTCGTGATTTGAGAAAAACATTTTTTTCTTCTTTTAACAAATACGGACGAAATATCATTAGTTACGTTATAGTGCCAGCAAATGCTGAAAACTAATAGAAAATTCAACATGAATTATTTTACTATAAAAATGCATTGCGAATTATCTTTTCATTTATGTAACTTTAAACCTTATCATTTGTATCATTGGGATATTCGGACTATTTTCCT
>CM042164.1:46787576-46805076 GCA_023376005.1 Doryteuthis pealeii | reverse complement strand
CGCGACAGATGAATGGATGACGTAATAGTGATACGGCAAATGCCAGAAATCTAAATAAATTAATTTTACTTATAGAAATGCATTGCAAATTATTTTACTATAAGAAATATCATTACAAACTTATTCTACTATAGAATGCATGCAATTAAGTTACTATAAATGCCATTACAAAGTAATTTTACTATAGAATACCTTGCAATTATTTTAACTATAGGAAATGTATTGCAAATTATTTTAAACTTAGAATACATTGCAAATTTTTTTTACTATAGAAAATGCATGCAAATTATTTTTTATTCACTACTTATGGATTTCTTTAAACAAATAAATATAAAACAATTCTTGATTTACGCATAGTGGGTAGTCCACACACCCCAAGCTCCAGAATTGGAAACTTCACCAATCCAGAATAGAGTACATCATACCCAGGATCGCCCCCAAGAGACTCTCACTACCACATTCTGCATTATGACAAAAAGGGTTGGATTGCAAAGAATCAATAAGGGTCAGGATAATCATATAGAATGCTAGAGCTTACATGATCAGCCAATTTGATTGTGAAGCGCTCTCCGACCGACCATCTAGCCTAAGTAAAGGGCTAATGTGGTGTTGCATGTCAATGGAACTGTTCAACCACCAGGGGTTCCATCCTTAAGCATCAGCGGGCTGCAACCACCCCCACTCTCTCCCCCCCACGGCCCGCCACAGGTAACCCTCATTAGAGGGCTCTTACCCCTCTGCAGAGGTGCAGTAGGTGTATTCTATCAACCCCAGATGAAACAGGGCAGAAAATTGGATAGGAGTATGGATGAGAATTTTGAAAATGAACCCAAAACATTTTAATCTGTTGTAAATCCAATATATCCAAATTTTTGGTGTGGGTCCTTCCCTGCCCTGCCCTGCCCTGGCCCGTCAGTTTTACTCCATTTCCTCGGTGCTGTGTGATGTAACGGCTTTTACAACTTTCCTTTGAATTCCTATTTCCTAAAGAAAAAAAAAAAGAAAAAAAAGAATTCTGTTAGGAACTGGTAAAAGACAGCACGTGACTCTTGCACGTGACTCCTTGCTCAATCTTTTGCTTTTAATCTAATTCGTCAGAATTTTATTTCATTTCATTTATTTTCTATATTTTAAAATTTTTGCTTTTTTTTGTTTTTTGTTTTTTTTGTTCCCTCGAGTGGTGAAATGACTCTCTCTCTCTCCCGCTCCTATTCCCCGCAGGCTAGTAGATAAAGGCCGTGGTTAGAAAGCTTGGAGATAGGTACCAAGCTTAAGTACTGATAATATTGACATGTTTTAAAATGCTATAATGGTATCTTATTCTATGATATGCCACTTGTTGGTGATGTTGCGAAACCTGTCTTTTTTTTTAGGTGTTTTTATTTTTATCTTATTTTTTTAATTCTTTTGTTCCTCGTATGAAAACGTCTCTCTCTCTCTCTCTCNGATTATCTACATTATATATACTAGCAAATATATGCACCCTCCGGGTGCAAGTATTTTAAGTTTTAATATAATAAAATATCATATTAAATTAGAAAGGCTAATGAAACTGAATAAGAATGTAGATAAAAAGATTTTGAACAGAGGGGGTATGATTGAAAAATAGAACAACTTTGAAAACTAACTCTTCCATCATTTTCCGTTACTCCCGTCTTTCATTGGTAAATTTTCCTAATTAAACTGTTTAGTTAAAATATGAAGTAAAGAATAAATTTACAGTTATTTCTTCTTTTTTAAGGGATTTCTTTTAAGATTTATTGAAGAGATTTTTGCTCATATTCAATAAAGATAAAACAAACAATTAGAAATCAATAATACTAAGCACATATTTATTAAAATCAAATTTTTAAGATCAATATGCAAATTAGCCTTCCCATTCATACTGTAAACCTCTATTTTGTGTGTATATATAAATACAATTGCATGTGATTAGTATGTATATATGGTCAACAGTGTAAGTAATGTGAAACAATTTTATTAATAATTGAGGTTTAAATATAAGTAAATCATGGAGAATGGATGTAAATTAACAAAGGGAATTGTGATTGAATAGTAATATAGTTTCGGTTACAGACAGACCAACACACAATCTCCATTATAATAAGAATATATATATATATATATATATATATATATGAATAGATTGTGGTACGAGCAAATTTGAAAATGGTTTTAAAAAGCGTGTGCATTGTGAGATGTTATAATAAATACAATTTTACAAATTTTGTTTTTCTTCTGAAAAGATATCTTTTTTTCGGTCACGTCTCATATATTATATATATACTATATATAATTATATATTATATATATATATATATATATATATATATGGGAGTAAATATGGAATAAATCGACAATATTAAGAAATTTGTAAAAAAAAACAAGTGTTCCAAAAATGAGATGAATTTATTCATCAACGCTTAAACGTTCGGTTCTTTAAACCTTCATCAGGATGCATTAAAGGTGAAGAAATTGAGGATGTTTTATAGATGACAGGAGATAAAAAATCTTTACAGTTACACAATAAAAAATTTATTAAAAGATTTCAAATTTCTTAATAATATATATATATTATATATATATATTATATAGTATATATTATATATATATAATATATATATATATTATTATTATTATTATTATTTGAGTTTTCACATCAGTGTTTAGCTGATGGTCTTTCACTGGAGTCTTAATATATATATATATATATTTATAATATATATATATATATATATATATATATATATTATATATATATTATTATTATTATTTGAGTTTTCACATCAGTGTTAGCTGATGGTCTTTCACTGGAGTCTGAGTGACAGCAAGTCTTCCTCAGGTCTCCAGGACTCTTCTGAGTATTCTGGCAGATTGCAGCAGTGCAGTGTTCTGAATGGTTTCAATCCTTCCTCTGATATCCAAACTTTCCAAACCCTTTTCTAATCCTTTTGGGACTGTTCAAGTGCACAACTACAATTGGTATAACTTTCACTTTCATATTCCATAACTTTTTCAGTTTCTCTGGCAAGGTCCAGATATTTGTCAATTTTTTCATTTTCCTTTAACTTCACCCTGTGATCTGCTGGCACTGCAAAATCCACCAGTTGACAAGTTCTTTCTTTTTTTTTGTTAATCAACACTAGGTCTGGTCTTCTTGCTGGGATAATTATTATTATTATTATTATTATTATTATTATTATTATTATTATTTATTATTATTATTATTATTATTATTATTATTTATTAGGTCTGGTCTTCTTGCTGGATTATTATTATTATTATTATTATTATTATTATTATTATATTATTATTATCTAAAGCTGAGCGAATCACCTTTTTGATCCTTAAGGCTTTTTTACTGTTTATTTTAATGACACGAAAATTATGCTTAATTATTCCTTAGGTCTATGATTAAATTATGTTTGAAAAAAAATCATTTTCATCTTTTTAATTAGCAGTAATTAGCAATTAAGTCATAAAGTCACCAATCCCTCTCTTGAGTTCTGCATATCAATTTAACTCTCGTACATATTAGGGAAACCATCTATAGGTCAAATAGATCTTGTTTAAAAGTGATTCATATTCGGCAGGGCCGTGTGCAAAAATTAAAAAAAACTTCCAATATGGCAAAAACTCTTAAGAAACATCTAGAAATAGGAATAATGAAGTGATTATCAAACTTGGAGATATAAAACTAGACATATCTATCAATCTATCTATCTTTTTTTCTTTCTTTCTTTCTTTCTTTCTTTCTTTTCTTTTTGTTCTTTAATTATCTATCTATCTATCTTTTTTTTTCTTTCTATGTTTTCTTTCTTTCTTCTTTTTTGTTCTTTAATTATCTATTATCTATCTATCTTTTTTCTTTCTATGTTTCTTTCTTTCTTTCTTTTTGTTCTTTAATTATCTATCTATCTATCTATCTATCTTTTTTCTTTCTATGTTTCTTTCTTTCTTTCTTTTTGTTCTTAATTATCTATCTATCTATCTATCTATCTTTTTTCTTTCTATGTTTCTTTCTCTCTTTCTTTTTGTTCTTTAATTATCTATCTATCTATCTTTTTTCTTTCTATGTTTCTTTCTTTCTTTCTTTTTTGTTCTTTAATTATCTATCTATCTATCTATCTATCTTTTTTTCTTTCTATGTTTCTTTTCTTTCTTTCTTTTTGTTCTTTAATTATCTATCTATCTATCTATCTTTTTTTCTTTCTATGTTTCTTTCTTCCTTTCTTTTGTTCTTTCATTATCTATCTATCTATCTATCTATCTATCTTTTTCTTCTTTTCTTTCTCTCTTTCTTTTGTTCTTTCATTATTCCATCTATCTATCTATCTATCTATCTATCTTTTTTTCTTTCTATGTCTCTTTCTTTCTTTCTTTTTGTTCTTTCATTATCTTAACTAAACACTCCCTATATGCTTTTAATCTATCTAAGAGCGCCAAGTGTGAGTTGACCCACCCTCTTTAATTGTTACCATTCCAAACCCATAACTGATAACCGCTAATATCACTTCTTACTACCACAAAAAAAACGGTCTTAAATTTTAAAAAAACAAAAAGTTTTTTATAACTAAAAAAAAAGTAAATTGTCGGGTGGCCTAATGTCGGTCTCAACCAGACAGTGAGGGAGCTTTCTATTCCCCTTGTCACTAGCGGTAGACCACGGAGATTATTTTAGCATCTGAGGTGGAGCGTTACACATACCCTCAGCTCCCCACTTTACCGCACAGATCCCTGTGCTACTCATACGCTGAGTTGGCGAGACCGGTATCGAACAAAGAACCTTGTGATTCCTAGCCGAAAACTCTACCAACTGAGCTAAACCGGCCCTTATTTATAACTAAAGTAAAGTCGTCGGGGCGGCCTAATGTCGGTATCAGCCATGCAGCGAGGGAGTCGATCCCCTTTTCACTAGCGCTAGACCAAGGAGATTATTTTAGCGTCTGAGGTGGAGCGCCACACCTCCCATCAGCTCCTCACTTTACCGCACAGTTCCCTGTGCTACTCATACGCTGAGTTGGCGAGGGCGGGTATCGAACTAGGAACCTTGTGGTTTCTAGCCGAACGCTCTGCCGACTGGGCTAAGCCGGTCCTAAGGGGGGCGGTTATTTATAACTAAAAGGTGAGAATTAATCCAAATCAACTTATTTTGTGATGTTTGAGGATTAAAAGATGTACGAATTAAATGAAAAATAAATAAATAAATAAAATAAACGCAATACCCTTTTTACGATAACTTCCGTTTTTATTTGTCGGTAATGTTAATATAATAATAATGTGCTTTCTTTTTTAAAATTTTATCTTATCTTTTTGTACAATTCATAATAGAAAACAACAAAAATAAAATGTTCAGCTTCCAAATTATCCAGTCGTGTTATCTTATTTATAATTTAATTTACTTATAATATATTAATATTTTGAAGGCCAATACAATGCATATGAAAAATAAAAACAAAAAGATGTTATTTTTGTCTTATCGATTTCGAAGCATGAACTTCATCATCAGAGTTTCGTATCAGAAATCGATTTCTGATACGAAACTCTGATGATGAAGTTCATGCTTCGAAATCGATAAGACAAAAATAACATCTTTTTGTTTTTATTTTTCATATGCATTGTATTGGCCTTCAAAATATTAATATATTATAACATACTTAACAATGCTTCAAGCAAATTACCAATTGCTTTTAATTTACTTATATTTTTAGTAAATAAGTTCTTTCGTTTATATAAATTGCCATTTACATTTAATTCCACTTAAATTTATCTACATTTTAAAAATTATCCGGCCATATTTCTTCCTTCTTTATTAAATTTAGCTTACTATCAATCCTTCTTACAATGTCATGAAAACAAGTTTTTTCTTCTTTTTGGTGCTTCTGCAAGACAGGGCGAACCTAATCTCTCGCAGCGCCGTATTACCTCATATTTTGAGCATGTTGTTTTTTGAGAAAAATCATAGCTGACCCATAGGTACCACCAATTTTCCATGTGAAATTCTCCCCCACCTATTTAACACAATGAAACTTGCATAAAGGTTAATATTACTGTAATGGTTAATAAAATGGCAGATGCCGATTGTTTTAAAAAGGGGGAGTAAGAATCCCAAAAATGCAATAACGGAAACCAACAGACGCTGAATTCAAAAATCGAGCGCCAAGAAAGAAGAAGCGGGAATTTTCAGTAGTTCTGAGGATGACAAGCAAGAGTCTCAATGCAACAAGTCAGTTCCATTATCAGAAAATGAAAGAAGATAAAATATGAACTATTAATACCACAATATAAAAGAAAGGACTATACCCGGTATGCTGTTCTACATTTCTGTAACTCTATTTAATACAGATTGTTTATTTTAATACGACTTTATTTTCCATTGTGTTGAGTTTTGTTTAAAGGTAGTAAGTTGTGTACAACCTATATATAAAATATATATAACTCCAACTTGCTACATTACCTTGAAAAATCTTTTGTCCATTCAAAAGAAGAAACATTAAACAAACTCCTAATGATTTTTTTAAAAATTCAGCTTACGGAAATAATGAAAATTATGAACGAAAAACAATGCTTACATTTTCGTACCGTTAAATGAATTGAAACTTAACGTAGCCAAAACAAGTTATGACTAGAGTTTTTTTTTTTTAAAATTCAATGAAAAATCAATTAATGGTCCGATTTTTACGAAAATTTCTATAATTACTTACCTTTTGTGTGAATTAGTTTTTTCCTAAAATATATGAGGGGAAATATGTTTTACGAGGTCTACCCCACCCCTATTTTATTTTATGAAATATGAAAAATTGAACCGATAGAAAACGATTTTTACTTCTTTTTTTCTATAAAGATAAGAGTCTGAATAATTATATCAGAAAATTTTTATAAGTTTCTATGCGATAAATTTTTTTAGCAAAAGAACCATGAATACAGAATTCTGTTAAAAAAAGTGACTTGAAAAAAATCAGAAAGTTTTGAAATAAAATAACTGATGCATTATAAAATTCATTCATTGATAAATCAACTCTGAAAATTTCATTAAAATTTGATAATTCCCTGAGTTTTGGTAATTTTTTTTCTATCATGGGGGGGGGGTGATTTTGTAAAATACGGATTTTACTGCATCTTTGGCGTTGCATAAACTATTCATTATAAGGGCTTTTTTTTAAATTTTGTTTAATGACACAAATTTCATATCAAAATATTCCTTAGTGCTAGGATTGGGTTGTTTGGAAAAAAATCCATTTTAATTGGTTCTAATTAGTCGTAATTTGCAATTAAGTAAAAAAAAACTGTCTCTCACTTCACTTTCTGTCTGTCACTTTCCCCCTCTTTATGCATATTTTGATTACTCTTTCCTTATATATGTTAGTTTCTCTATCTGTGTAAAGAGAGTGATTTAGAGAGTGTAAAATAGATTCCGGCTGCATTTATTTAAAAAAAAATTCAATTCGCATTGCAAACTTACATTTCCCTAATCCTAATTATCTACCCAGAACTAAATGGGTCAATTTTTGTCTAGTATATATATATGTGTGTGTATTAAAACAGTTAAAATCCCCTTAACTTTCTGTAAGTGAAGACAGCCTAATGGTTAAGGTGCCGGACTGACACCCAACCGATCGGATTTCAATTCCGGCTGTAGGTAGCTTACAAATGTCTAACCACACTGAAACACGTGTCTGTGTATATGCTCCCCATCCCCTAGGGTTGAGCACTCTGGGGGGAATTTCGCTGACGGCCGCCAACTCAAGCGTAAACGCGACGCTCTTCTATGGAGCACTCTGTGACGGCCCTTATACACAAAGCGATGTGTGTATTAAAACAGTTAAAATCCCCTTACCATTCTGTAAGTGAAGACAGCCTAATGGTTAAAGTGCCGGACTGACACCCAACCGATCGGTTTTCAATTCCGACTGTAGGTAGCTTACAAATGTCTAACCACACTGAAGAGACTTGATAAGTCGAAACACGTGTCTGTGGATGACCCTATATATATATATGTGCATATAAACGTCCGGCAGAAATTGTAGAAATTATTACGAGAAATCCTAAATTTGACGGTTTATTTATTTTCTTAATCCGACGAAATTCTAAATCCAGAAAAATTAAACTGCTCATAAGGTTGTCGCTGCATCGTAACTAGGACGCCAATCATTACAGAAACTAGCAAATATATGCACCCTCCGGGTGCAAGTATTTAACTTTTAATGTAATAAAATATTGTATTAAATTAGAAAGGCTAATGAAACTAAATAAGAATACAGATAAAAAAGATTCGAAACAGAGGGAGTATAATAAAAGATTTGAAACAGAGGGAGTATAATAAAAATGGAACAACTGAAACTTACTCTTCCATCACTCTCGTCTTTCATTGTTATTTTCTAATTTAAGTATTTAGTTATAAGAGGAAGTAAAGAATAAATGACAGTTATTTTATCTTGTTAATGGATTTCATTTAAGATTCATTGAAGAGATTTTTGCTTATATTCATTAAAATAAAACCAAACAATTAGAAATCAATAATACTAAGCACATATTTATTAAATTCGATTTTTTAATATTAGTATGCAAATTAGCCTTCCCGTTCACACCGTAAACTGCTACTTTGTTGTATATATAAATATAATTGCATGTTGTCAGTATGTAGACATAGTTAACAGTATTAATAATGTAAGACAATTTTATTAATAATTGAGGTTTAGATAAAAATAAAATCATGGAGAATGTGATGTCAATAACTAAGAGAAATGTGACTTGAGTAGGAATATAGTTTCGGTTACAGACAGAAAAACACACAATCTCCATTATAATAAGATATGGGAAAGAAAAACATTCTTAAAATCCGTAAGGACTGGCGTTCCTAGCCACGTTGACGTCACAATGATATATAAAGGAAAAACCGCAAACCGGATTTCGACCTTTTACGCCGTTTTTCTTTCATCACGGGCAAAAGAATGCACTGACTGTATTCACTGCATAGGGGTAATCCCTCTCCTGAAAAGGGGGTGGGGTCCTGGGTATGAAACTAAACTGTATGTCATGGCGGGACTCCATTTTGGAGCTCAATAGAGTACAACTTCATTGCCATTATTCCCAGGTCCACCCTGACCTGGAGTGGTAGTACATGTTAGGGAACCATCTATTGGTCAAATGATTCATATTCGGCAGGGCCGTGTGCAAAAATTAAAAAACTTCCAATGTGAAAAAAAAACTCTTAAGAAACAACGAGAAATAGGAATAAGGGAGGTGATTATCAAACTTGGAGATATAAAACTAAACTAGACATAACTATCTATCTATCTATCTATCTATCTTTTTTCTTTCTTTCTTTCTTTCTTTTTGTTCTTTCATTATCTATCTATCTATCTACACTAATATGTTTGTGTCTTTCTTTCTTCCTTTCTTTCTTTCTTTCTTTCTTTTTGTTCTTTCACTGTCTATCTATCTATCTACACTAATATGTTTGTGTTTTCTTTCTTTTTCTTTCTTTCTTTCTTTCTTTTTGTCCTTTCATTATCTATCTATCTATCTATCTATCTATCTACGCCAATATGTTTGTGTCTATCTGTCTGTTTTCCTTTCTTTCTTTCTTTCTTTCTTTCTTTCTTTCTGTTTATATCTATCTATCAATCAATCTATCATTCTGTCTTTGTTTGTTTGTTTTGTCTGTCTGTTCATATCTATCTATCTATCTATCTATCTATCTATCTATCCGTGTATCTATCTACGCAACGTAGGTTTTTTCCTTTTAAAATGCACCCTTGCTATTTAACTATTCGAAAACTTTCCACTCTAACCTTTCTTTTTTGTCACTTTAAACACGATAATTAACAGACATCAAATCTCCGTACTTACACACACACACACACGCCCCCCCCCATCCCCAAAGTTGTCGTATTGTGATCTGATGCCCCCCCCCTCAACACGGAAAATACCTTCTTGCTGACTAGCGTCGGCAATCCAACAGTATGACCTACCCACAATTAAAACACGAATTATTTCCTCTTATTTATTTATTTTTTTGTCTGTGCCGTACGGTACATGACATAAAGATATTTGACACTGGCTCCTATCTTCGCACCACAAGGAAAAATACCTAATTTAACTCGGTGTTTATCTCAAAATACGGAAAAAACAAGATTTTCCGAGTCTCTTTGAGTAATAATGTCAGATATGCTGATAGGTACGCGTCCCGCGCCCCTGACGAACAAAAATCATAAAATCGCAGTAAAATCATATTCATGCATCCCAATGTTTTTCTCTTTTCTTCCCTCATCGTTTCAAGTTAACTGTAAATACATTTCAATAGTTTCTTAGAAACGAATTACACAGGATAGGTTACAAGATAGGAGTTAGACGGCTTTAGTTGTTTCCCCAGATCATAAATGAAAACCCTTCAATTTATTAAGAAACTTTAATTGGGACCCATCAAATTTACCGGCGACCTATTCAAAGGAAATATGTGCATGCCAGGATGCACTAAATCAAAATGCTATCAGCATCACTGAATGTTAACTAGCTGGATCTGTGGATATACCACAGTATGATAATTCCATCATTACAACGTTTGATGTGTTTATTTTGGTTTGGTTTGTTTTGTTTTACGGCATATCAACCTCAGTGGGTCATTTAATGCCAATAAAGTTTTGAAATAAATCAATTCTTAATGGATAATACATTTTTTTTATAAATACATTTTTCTATTTAACCCATAGATGGGACCCTAATAGGTATACCACTCCGGGTCAGAGTGGACCAGGGAGCAATGGTGATGAAGGGGTGCTCCACTTCCCCAAACCTCCATAAACTGGAACCTCACCAGATAGAGTTTAACGTCATTCCCAGGACATGTAGACCCGCAGCCACCGCCTTCTAGTACCCATATGATAAAAAGGGGTTAGGGCTTTCCATAAGGGCAATAGGGTTGGGAAAATCATATAGGTGCTAGGGCTTGACGTGACCAGCCGATTGATCGGAGGGGGCCTCTCCGACCGCCCGTCTAGCCCAAGATAGGGCCAAAGTGGAGTATTGCAATTCATGAACTGCTCATCCACCTGGGCTCTATCCTTAAGCATCACGGGTCGCCACCCACGGCCAACAGGTGGCCCCATTGGGGGAGTTTTGCCCCTCTGCAGAGGTGCAGTCGGTGCATTCTAACGCCCAGCCGACAGGGCGAGTGTTTATTTTCTTAAGAGCTATTGCAATATACAGTTCAAAATGTAAAAAAGTATGATAATCTTGACTAGCATGACTTATGGATATACCACAGTATGATAATGTAATTATTACAACGTTTGATATATATACTTAAGAGCTGTTGCCAAATAGTTCAATATGGAAAAAAGTACATAATCTTGATTTAACTTTCTCTCTCTCTCTCTCTCTCTCTCTTTCTCTCTCTCTCTCTCTCTCTCTCTCACACACACACACACACACACGCGCGCGCGCTCGCACGCGCCTTTTTCTTTCATTCCTTCTTTTCATCTTTTCATTATGTTCGATGGAATCAAATTAACGTTATTGCTTCCGCGCGCTCACTCCCTCTCTATATCTTTCGCCTATTCTCTATCTTTCATTATTTCTTTTCTTTCTTATTATATTTGTTCTCTGTAGCATGTCCTTTTTCTTCCACTTGTTTCTGTATAATAAAAACGGAATGGTCTATTGTTTATCCGAGGTGACAACGACCATAAGAAATAACGGATAAGCAACACCATATAATCAGGATTTGTATTTTTGCATTTCATCTTGGACTATTTAGTCAGTCTCATTTTTAACCAGAGGGTGGTGTAAGATGATAACGGTCGTACAAATAAGGAACACGAGTATTAATACATATATAATCGGAATTTTTATTTTATTTTGAAAAGCAGATATATTTTCTTCTGAACCAGTTATGGGGTAACGATCCATTATGCTTAAGGATGGAATCCTGGTGGTTGAGCTGTTCATAACATGCAACACTCTATTTTGGCCCTTACAATAAATTTTCAGCGGATGACATGCGAGACGGGAAAATGAACATTAAGAATAAATGAAGAGCATCTAATGTTAAAGATTATTTGTTTGGCGCCCTAGGCCTTAAGTTGTTTACTGTACCTTCTGTTCTTAACTGGTTACCCACTTAAGTTCTGAGCAAACTCATTATTGCTTAACTTCGATGATCTGGCGGAAACCTGTGTTCTAAGTTGGACTTGTTATTTACTTAGTTTTATTTAATCGGGCACCGAATTCTTTATGATGATGATTAAAATTCTTTAAATTTCTTACACAGACACAGACACAGACACACACACACACACACACACACACACATATATATATATATATATATATATATATATATAAGGAATGACTTACCGGTAAAAATATTGGGTTGGTCTCAATATTTGGTTGGTAAAAGTGTCACTCGGATAAGTCAGCGTTATAACAAATATAAAGTGCTCAATACGTAAGTAGAGCGGATTTGTTATTATAGTGTGTACAGAAATAACCTACTCGAGTTTCATCATAAGGATATTCATGGTTAAATCCACTGAATTAATCAAGATATTGATTAATCATAGAGTGGATTTAACCCTGAAGATCCTTATGGTGAAACTCGAGTAGGTTATTTCTGTACACACTATATTATATATATATGTGTGTGTGTGTGTGTGTGTGTATGTGTGTGTGTGTGTGTGTGTGTGTGTGTGAGAGAGAGAGAGAGAGAGAGAGAGAGAGAGAGAGAGAGAGAGAGAGAGAGAGAGAGAGAGAGAATCTAATGCAGTCTGCAAGTTTATCCACACTGAAGAGCTATGATATGATGATACAGTACTGTGCGTGGATGACTATATGATCTCATAAATTTGGTATGAGCTCTCTAATTGGTAATTTAAATTAACTCTCACTACTAGCATATAAGCAATGATCGTTTCCCCGGAAACTTGATCTCCCTCGGTGACCGTAAAATACATAAACAAACCTATGTATTTAATAGTTTAAAAACACCAGTCCCGCTACAGCTGTCAGTGGATAAGATATCAGGCAGGCAAACAGCCAGTCTGGGTTCGACCCTAGCCAATGATATTTGTTGTGTCTAGCCACACTGAAGAGGCGTGAAATGCCGAAACACGTGTCTGTGGATGACTTATTAATATATATATTATATATATTGTCATCTACAGA
Source organism: Doryteuthis pealeii (assembly GCA_023376005.1). Classification (NCBI taxonomy): domain Eukaryota; kingdom Metazoa; phylum Mollusca; class Cephalopoda; order Myopsida; family Loliginidae; genus Doryteuthis; species Doryteuthis pealeii. The sequence continues at coordinate 46,791,912 of CM042164.1, read as the reverse complement.
CACCGTGTTTCGACGTATCACGTCTCCTCAGTGTGGCTAGACATTAGCATTGGAAACCCAATCGATTTGTCATCTGTCACGCTTCTTAACCACTCGGCCATCAGCATCTAGAGACTGGGACGAAGATTTTAAATGATATATATATATATGTATATATATATATATATATATATATATATGTGTGTGCGTGCGTGTGTGTGTGGGTGTCTGTGTGTGTAAAGGACGCCAGAGAGTGCTCCATCCGTGTTTATACTGGGGTTGTAATAAGCGTAATAGAAAGCCAAGATTCTTCAGCTACCTTTTTTACATTTTTGATAGTCAGTAACGCCGTCAAATGAAACGGAACGAAATGCCGGCATATTTGAAAATAGGACGAACTAAACAAAACAGCAACTCATGATAAAAGATTACTATTACGCTTGAGACGACACCACTATATATATATATATATAAATATATAAATATATATATAAGTAAAAAATAAGTAAAGTCGTCGGGGCGGCCTAAAGTCGGTATCAACCTGTCAGCGAGGGAGTCTATCCCCTTTCCAAATTCGCTAGACCAAGGAGATTGTTTTGGCGTCTGAGGTGGAGCACCACACCTACCATCAGCTCCTTACTTTACCGCACAGATCCCTGTGCTACTCTTACGCTGAGTTGGCCAGGGCCGGTATCGAACTAGGAACCTTGTGGTTTCCTGCCGAACGCTCTTCTCTCTCTCTCTCTCTCTCTCCTCTCTCTTTTCTATATATATATATATATATATATATATATATATATATATGATACTAATAATATTATTATCAGAGGGAAAATAATGGGTCTACCATGGTTTCAATCAAAATGATTGTGGAGCGATACATTGTTTTTTCTCAATTTTTGCACGCAAAGATTGAGAGAAAAATAACGTAGCGATCAACCGTTATTATCCGAAAAATGTCTTTAATCTAACTAAGGAATTGCATCGTAGGGTAGGGTCCTGATGAAATCATTTCAATTTGATTGAAACCATGGTAGACCCTTTATTTTTCCTCTAATAATATTATTATTACTGCTCTGTATTTTTCTTTTGGATTATTTACTGATGCCAGTGCGACGGAAAAGTTAAAGCGGCAATTTGATACTATATATATATATATATATATATATATAAAGGCAAAAGTATCCAATTTACTGGTATGTTGGGGATAATTCTATTTGGGATGTTCAATATCTTCTGTATGTCCACAATGCATGCTCATGTTGATGCACATTTATAGATTTATACAAGGATTTTTACAAATCCCTAGGAGAGCTCAATGTATGATATTTGATAGATTAACTATATACAGAGCAATATTTACGCTTGTAGTTGGCTGTCTGATAAGACTATATATATATATATATATATATATATATATATATATATAATATATATATAATCAACATCATCAGGTCGCGCTGTCTGCATGGACCCCCCCTCTCTCTCTCTCTCTCTCTCTCTCTCTCTCTCTCTCTCTCTCTCTCATATTCCAACCGTCTCCATCGATTATTACCCTTGCAGGTCCTACGCGCAGCATCCAGAATCAGCACAGAGCTGATTGATGTACGTTTTGCTAGTCGGCTTACACTGGTGTGTACATTCATAGGTGTCCATAGGAGAACGTCACTTATGAGTTCGTCCTTGCTTCTCCATTGCTTGTCCAGCATGTCTTGTTCACCTCACCTGGATGGTTTGTGTAAAAGAAAGTAGGTGACTGTTTTCTTGTGGAATGGTGCTTCTAGGATTTCTACAAGACAGCACGCAGCATCCTTGTGCAACTCTCATCTAGCCTTTTCTATAAGCATTTTATTAGTGTTCCTGTGGTGCTTCCCTACAGTAGTACTGATACGACTATAGCTTAGAAGAATTTTGGTTTTATCTTAGAAATAAAATCTTATACTCCTTCAAAAGAGAATTTTAAAAAGTTAAGAGATAATTTGGATTTTATTATTTGTATTAGTTTTGTTTATACATCTTATTATAATGGAGATTCGGTGTCTGTTTGTCTGTAACCGAAATAACGTCACTGCTTGCGTCACAATACCCTCAGGAATTACGTAAGTTTATCAATGTATTTGATTTATAGTCAAAATTATTAATACATGCAATAAATCTTATTTATTAACTATGTCTGTGAATATCTGAGTTAGATTTGCCTCAAAACAGCCCATATTATTAGTGCGTTTAAAATCCTGCAATGCGTTTTATATATCACTAAGAAATAAAGGTTTACATAATATAGAGTGTGGTTAATATTTGCATACTGGTTTTAACAAAAGTGGGTTTAATAAACAGTTACTTGGTGTTATTCATCTCTAATATTGTTGTTTTATTCTCCAATGTATTAAAATCAATCCAATGAATAATTTTATATAGAAACCAATTAAAATATAATTAAAATAAGAGCAATCTTTTTATATGCGTTCTTATTTAATTTCGTTAGTCTTTCTAATTTGATATATTTCATTACATTAAATCTTAAATACTCACGCTCAGAGGGCGCATATTTTTGCTAGTATAAATAAGATACAAAGCGCTGAATGAAAATGCAGCATCAGGTTGTTGGAAATTAACAAGGTTTTATTTAACACAGGGTAAGACAAATGCTTCTACCCAAATAGTGACTTAAGAGGCCAGTTAGTTCATGCACCAATCCATATTTCATGGTGGAAGTCATATTTCCGGTCCTAGCCCCCACAATGCATATGTCACGAGAGACAACAGTTCTGTATCTATCAAGGGGAGTAACTCTTGAATTTCTCTAGGACTGTTTCTAACAGTATTATGTGACGGTGAATGAAGCCAATAGCATGGCACTTTGATTTGTTGGATGGTTGGTTGGTTGGTTGGTTGGTTGGTTGGATTTTACGGCATGTCCAACCCATTGGGTTATTTTATCCGAAGGCGTTTTTTGTCTTATTCTTGATGGGTATTCAATTTTAAAAGAACTCACTTTTTTCTATTTAACCCATAGATGGGTTCCTAACAGATACTACTACTCCGCGTCAGAGTAAACCTGGGAGTAATGGTGATGAACTCCACATTCCCCAGAGATCCAGAATTGTAACTCCACCATCTTATACAGTATAACACCATACTCAGGAAATAAAGACCCTAGGTCACCGCCTTCTAGCACATATATGATAAAAAGGGTTAAAGTCATGGGAAATGGACTCGTCGTCCCGAGTTCAAATCCTGGACGTGGTAATTGTATTTCACTTAGCGCTAATACCCTTGGGAAAGGTATGAATCCTACTCTCCCTCCAGCTATGGGTAAATAGCAGGGCAGACTAGGTTCTTTAACCATGGCTAGGTAACCAGTCTAGGAGAAGGAAAACTCTGAACTCAAACCTGTTGATCTCCGCTTAAGAAATTGACCTTGTGTCGCATCCTGCTCGTGCGGAGGAGTTGGTAAATATATATATGATAAAAAGGGTTGGGGATTTCCATAAGGGCAACGCGGCACTTTGTTAAATAGTTTGTCTTATACATTCTTTTTTGTAACCCATATGGGTATCTATGTGCCATGACCACGTAATGCACGGCATAGCATATAAATGAGACACTCCCAGGAAGGAAGTAATCTTCTCATCAAGTTATTTGGTGTATATCCTTATTTAGCATTGTATATGATAATTAAATGAATTCAGCAAACTCCCATACAAACGTGCGAGGGAGTGGTGAAAAGTTCTCTGGCTAACTAATACACTTGGGAAAGATATGAACCATCTACTCCCCCATCCGAGCAATAGGTTAAATAGTTCAACTACTGTTCTTCTACGAGGATGCTTTTGGCATTAGATAACCCACGACGGTTGATATGTCTAAACAAAAGAGAGCAAACCAATTTCAACGCAGTTGGTACATGGTTTATCAAGTTTCTTTACCCCCACCGAAAAAAACGAAAACAAAGAAAAAATGTAAAATAACAAGCCATTCCCTTCTTAGTTGGGCCTTACATCTTCTGCTTCCGTTTCTTACGTATATATATATATATATATATATATATATATATATATATATATATATATATATATATATATATATATATATATATGGGGTGGGTGCGTGTGTGTCACGGTAGCGTATACGTGAAGTAAACGTTTACAAACTGACAGTTTCCTAAATGATCTACAAACCAAACCTTTCTTTCCCTGTCTCTTTCTCTGTCTTTTAGTTCGTCTGTCTGTCTCTGTCTCTCTTTCTCTTTCTCCCTGTCTCTCTCACTATATATATATATATATAAAATTTATATATATATATATATATATATATATATATATATAGAGAGAGAGAGAGAGAGAGGAGAGGAGAG
>CM042164.1:46752576-46785076 GCA_023376005.1 Doryteuthis pealeii | reverse complement strand
TTTATTCTATGCCGAAGACATATTGTTCCATTCAAGTTTGATAGGTATTCAATTCTTTTTTTAACTCAATTTTTTTAAAACACATTTTAAAACTTTTTTTCTATTTAACCCATAGATGGGACCCTAACAGGTACTACCACTCCGGGTCATAGTGGACCTGGGAGTAACATCTATTATTGAACTCTAATAACATCTATAACGACACAGCGAAATTCCTCCTACAGTGGTCTCCCCTTATGTCACTTCTGAGTGTTGATTTAAAAGACAAATCTTCCACCCTCAATAATAATAATAATAATAATAATAATAATAAGAAGAAGAAGAAGAAGAAGAAGAAGAAGAAGAAGAAGGAGAATCGCTCACTAATAATTGCTGCACAGAATAATGCCATAAGGACAAACTATAACAAAGCGAAAATTGATAAGATCCAACAAAATAGTAAATGTAGACTATGCGGTAATAGAGATGAGACCGTAAACCATGTACAATGCGAATGTAGCAAACTAGCACAACGAGAATACAAAACTAGACACGGCTGGGTTGGGAAAGTGATCCACTGGGAAGTATGCAAAAGATTAAATTTTGACCATACAACAAAATGGTATATGCATAAACCAGAATCTGTTCTTGAGAATGAAACGCATAACATTCTCTGGGACTTTGAAATAAAAACGGATCACCTTATCCCAGCAAGAAGACCAGACCTAGTGTTGATTAGCAAAAACGAAAGAACTTGTCAACTGGTGGATTTTGCAGTTTCAGCAGATCACAGGGTGAAGCTAAAGGAAAATGAAAAAATGGACAAATACCTGGACCTTGCCAGAGAACTGAAAAAGTTATGGAATATGAAAGGCAAAGTGATACCAACTGTAGTTGGTGCACTTGGAACGATCCCAAAAGGATTGGAAAAGGGTTTGGAAAGCCTGGAAATCAGAGGAAGGATTGAAACCATCCAGAACACTGCACTGCTGCAATCTGCTAGAACTCAGAAGAGTCCTGGAGACCTGAGGAGACTTGCTGTCACTCAGACTCCAGTGAAAGACCATCAGCTAATGCTGATGTGAAAAATCAAAAGGAGTATATAATAATAATAATAATAATAATAATAATAATACCCTATCCCAGCCAGGAGACCAGACCTAGTGTTGATTAACAACAACAACGAAAAAAAAAAAAGAGAGAGAACGTATCAAAGGTGGACTTTGCGGTCCCAGCAGATCACAGGGTGAAGTTGAAGGAAAATGAAAACATGGATAAATACCTGGAGCTTGCCAGAGCATTGAAAAAGCTATGTAATATGAGGGTGAAAGTCATACCAATTGTAGTTGGTGCCCTTGGAACGGTCCCCCAAAGCTCTGTAAAAGAATTTAGGTGAATTGGAAATCAGAGGAAGAATCGAGACCATCCAAATTACAGCACTGTTAAGATCGGCTAGAATACTCAGAAGAGTCCTGGAGATCTGAGGAGACTTGCTGTCACTCAGCCTCCTGTGAACCACTATCTACAGCAGGTGTGAAACTCCTGAATAATAATCCACATATTATTGATTGAAATGGGAGTATTTATTTTAATTTATGAATTTTACATCTAAAATAAAAAATTAAAAAGATAGATACGTTGATCTTTTGATATCACATTCCCTAAAAGATAAACTAACGATTAAAAAGAAAACAAAAAGGATAAATATTTTTTCTTATATACAAAACTTAAAATTTAAAATGTAAGACGTGCAACCGAATTTATCGTAACATCGATTTTTTACATATGTTTCGTAATTGAATTCTCTTCAAAATGTAAAATTCATTTTGCTCCACAAAAAATTACGAAGAAACTTATAGTTCACTATATGAGGGTGGGGGTCAATTCGCAAAACAAAAATTAATGAAAAGAATAATTAGTCTTTAGAATTTAGAGGAAACATTTGATAAAATAAAACTCCTTCTTCTATTACTTCATATAATGAAAGATTGGACCAAATCACCTTTAAGCACCCCAAGGGTGACCTGGATTCAGAGGGACATGTTTCGCTTTGCACCGTCAACATCCGGTTGTTTGTTACCAGACGATTTTTAGACGCATTTTTTTAAATTATAAAACTAACTGCTAACCCTAACCTTAACCCCTAACCCTAACCCTAACCATAACAAACAACCGGATGTTGACGGTACGAAGCGAGACATGTCCTTCTGAATCCAGGTCCCCTCTGGGGGTGCTTAAAGGTTACTTGGTCCGAAAGATTTATTAAAATTGGCTTAGTTTATTTTTGTTAATGTTTTGAAGAATTTCCAGTGACCCACACTTTATTGCAAGGCGCACATTCTTGTACATACCTACACAAAAGAAATATTCCTGTCGTCTGATCATTTTTTGTTCATAGTAGCACGAATAGCCATGACAATCTCTCACCAACCATCCTTGTCGCTTGTTGCCCTGGGAAGTCCTCTGCGAGGCATCCAATATTTGCACAGAACTGTTCAATATACGTCTTTTGGACGGCCCACAATGGTGTGCAACATGTGCTAACTTCCATAGGCAAACGTCACTTATGAGTTAATCCTTGCTTCTCCAGCAGTGCCCAGCGTGTCTTCTTTGTCTTTGGATGGTTTGAAACACATGAAGTCGGTATATATATATATATATATATATATATATATATATGAAAAGTCAGTCGGGTTTCGCTCCTGGTCAGAGGTAGTTTTTGTGTCTAGCCACACTGAAGAGACGTGAAACGCCGAAACACGGTGTCTGTGGATAACTTATTATATGCTCCCAAAACCCGGAAGATCTCCCTAAGGGTGACTTAAATTAACTTTCACTGCCAGCATAAAGCAATGATCGTCTGTTTACAGACTGGATTTCTCTGGCGATCGTAAAATATATGAACAAACGTATGTATTTAATAGTTTAAACACCACCCCTTTATTGCAGCTGTCAAATGGCCGAGAGGTTAACGAATCAGGCGGACGACGAGTCAGCCGGGTTTCGCTCCCGGTCAGAGGTAGTTGTTGTGTCCAGCCACAATGAAGAGACGTGAAACGTCGAAACACGGTGTCTGTGGATGACACACACATATATATATACACACACAAAGGAATTGTATATCTATACCTCTATATATTTATATTGCTGAAATTGTCATTATGTTTGGGCATATCTATATATATATATATATATATATATATAAAAGCCGTCCTTCAGAAATATTTCGAACCATATGACCTTTAGGCACCCCTTTTTGATCTCGATTCAGAAGGACATGTTTTTCATTTACACTGTCATTTTTTGTTTACAGACGATTTTTAGAGTTTTTTTTAAAATTATAAAACTAACCCCTAACCCTAGCCCCTAACAAACAACCGGATATTGACGGTGTAACTCAAAAACATGTCCTGAATCGAAATCAAAAAGGGGTGCCTTAAGGTCATATGGTCCAATATTTCTAACTGGTTTCAAAACCTGGTTTGATCACAGGATCGTTACTCATGTATCGTGTATTAGACAGGAATAGCCTGGTGAATCCCATCCCTCTCCAGGTCTACAACTGCTTTTTAATTCCAAGTTTTCCTTCTCCAAGATAGGATGTCATACTCAGATTAAAGCGTATAATATGTCCTCCTATTATGAACCCATAGAGTAGTTGGATTCCTACTTTTCCCCAGGCTATGTGAAATGCAAACAGCCTCATTCAGGATTTGAACTTCGGTAGCCGAGTCTGCCTCTTAATACGATAACCGTAGCGATGCGGGCGCCTCCTCAGAGATATACATTACGCCTAAAACATACAAATAAAAAAAATGTGTAAAAGTTCCGACACGTAAACACAACACAAAACACACATGTCTATCACTCTAAAAAAAGAAAAAGAAAAGGAAAAAAGGCCTAAACAATTCTACCTAAAAGACACATGGCTTCCCATATACACCTATTTGACACTACACATAAACAGAATGATGTTGGTTAGGTGGTGGGGCAAGTAGTGATGGGCTGTAAAAAAATCTAACGACAAATCACACTGCGCATAAATACGCCCTTCACACTCAACAACAAAATACAATATACGACTTTCCTCACTAAGACATTTAACGCTTTTTTATACACACACACGTACACACACACCACACCACACCACACACACACACACACACACACACACTCAGACACACACACACATGCAAACTCATACGTGCGCACACACACACACCACACAGACGCTCACACACACACCACGCATACACACACACACACACACACACACACACACACACACACACTCACGCGAATGCTTACAGCACCCTCACAACTCACAGGCCCAGTATTAAAATTAAAAAAAAAACAAAAAACATACGACTCATTTTTATACACACACAGACACACACACACGCACATATATACATATATAAACACACGCACACACCACACATACATACATACACATACACACACAAGCGCGAATGCTTACAGCATACATTAAATATAAAATTTAAAAATAAATATAAAATGCATTTTTATACACACACATACAAACTGAACCCCACACACATACACACACACACACACACACACCACACACGCATACACACTCTACACACACATACCACATACACACCACACAACCACACACACACACATACCATACACACTTACTTACACAAGTGCGAATGCTTACAGCACTGTCACAACGCACAGGCCCGCCATTAAGTATAAAATACAAAAATAAATATAAAACGCTTTTTATACACACACACACACACACACACTATCAACGCTTTTTCATACACACACAGACACACACGAACGCACACACCCCCTAGACACACACATACAAGCACAAACGCATACCACACAATCACAACGTACAGAAACCGCCATTAAATATAAAATGTTCACACTAAACACTACAGATATTTTTTTCCCGCCAAGTTGATCTACCTCCGCTGTTTAAAATTCTTTGACAGCGGGAAAAAAATGTAAAAACTTAATCTCATTTGTTTATGTTTATATATTGGAGTTTGAAGGCTTTCTTCGATAGGAATTTATTATTGCCGTGCGTTCGTGGTTACTAACGTAGGGCCGTAAAAGAGTCCACCCTATTTAGAGTGTCCCCTTCGCCCGGCATCCCCACTTGTGATTTTAATGGTTTCAACCAAAACATTGCCCGCTGGGGACTGGCCCATATATTTTTATGACCTCAGAGGGAGATACCGAGAACTACGATCTGGGTGCCTCTAACTATGGCATTTTCTTAAAGTCACGATCTATATCTATCTATCTATCTATTCCAGTGTGTTTGTAACTATACTTCTCATTTGTTTTATATCTATCTATCTATCTATTCTTCTTTCTCTCTCTCTCCCTCTCTCTCCCTCTCTCTCTCTCTATATATATATATATATATATATATATATATATATATAGAGAGAGAGAGATTTACTAAGCTCAGCTTGGATGTGGCGCAAAGCCAGAAGTATGGGGCGCTCAGTGAAAATCGAACTCACTAACAATGGTCTGCGAATACATATATATATATATATATACAAAGTGTCTCATAAAAGTAAGTATGAGAAGCTGTATTTACCAAGATTGAAATGAACGTTAATTTTCTTTTCAGAATACAAGGTGTGTCATAAAAGTGCTGAGTTTGAAGCTGTATTTACCAAGATAGAAATGAACAATGAATGGAACGTTAATTTTTTTCAGAATACAAGGTCTGTAAAAAAGTACAAAAAATCTCGATACTTTTTTGACACGCCTAGTATATCCCTGTCTCTATATATCTATATAGTTATAGTTTTGACTGGTGACCTTTAACTGAAGTCTGAGAGACAGTAAGTCTCCCCTGGACTCAAGAACTGTTTTCAGTATTTTAGCCCATCTTAACAATACTGTAGCCTGGATTTTCTCGATTCTTCATAAAACAAGTTCACTTCTTTTTCTCGTGAGATTTTTATTTTCTCTCAAGTCACAACTGCCGATTCAGAGCCACGTCTCACTCTGTCAACGCATCCGTCCAAACTCCCCGAACATTCTCACCTCTCAATCTTTCTCTCTCCCTTTTTGCCACGTGACACTTCTTGAACAGTAGAAAAATGCCATGTGGCATTATCTGATTCACCCTTAAAAACTTTCGATGCAAACTTACTCGCTCTTCCCCCCCCCTCTCTCTCTCTCTCTCTCTCTCTCTCTCTCTCTCTCTCTCTCTCTCACGTTACAATACTATACCACTCCGGGTCAGAGTGGACATGTGAATAATGTCAACAAAAGAGTGACTCTACATTTCCGCACATAACTTTTTGTGATCATTTTCTCATTAAAAAAAAGCAAAAAAAAAAAAAAATGATAAAAAACAGGATTTCAAATTTTTGGCGCAACACAATCTTTCTATTCTCATTTCCCCACATTTGGCATTTTGATTTGGTTTCTTTGTTTAATGCCATATCAACTTTCATGCGTTATTTAATGCCAAATAATCCTTGTAGAAGAACAGTAATGATAACATTTAACCCATAGCTGGGGGATAACTGGGTTAATCCCTATTAAGGTTTGGTGGCATAGTGAAAATTTGATTTATCGTACAGATCCAGTGGATCACCTTTCCCACCCAGTCGTGCCCAGTTTTTGCTTATTATATTATTAACTGTTTCATCTTTGTCTCCACACATCCTACACTTTTTATTCTGTTAGGTGTCACACCCTACCTGTGGCGAATGGGTTGGCTAAATACATACTATAGAAATGCATTCAAAATGTTTTACTATAACAATGCATTGGAAATATAATGTAAAATATAATATAAAAATGATCTGTTAAAAGAGTTTTACTATGAGATTGTATTGCAATGGCTTTTACTATAGGAATGCATTGGAAAGGGCTTTAAGAATACGTTGGAAAGGGTTGGAAAGGGCTTTTTTTACTAGAATGCATTGGAAAGGGCTTTACAATAAGAATACGTTGGAAAGGGTTTTACTATAGAAATGCATTGGAAAGGGCTTTACAATAAGACGTTGGAAAGGGTTTTACTATAGAAATGCATTGGAAAGGGCTTTACAATAAGAATACGTTGGAAAGGGTTTTACTATAGAATGCATTGGAAAGGGTGTTAACATAGGAATGCATTCGCAAGGGTTTTAATACCGGAATGCATCTGAAATATTTTTTATATATTGTTATTGTAATACTCATACCTGAGTAGTAGATTTGACATGATACAACATCCTTAAAAAGTAACTACTACACACCACTGATTTTGCGACCCGGGTTCAAATTCTGGTTGTGGCAGTTTGCGTTTCATTTCACGCTAATGTCCTTTAAAAAAGCTTTAAGCCATCCCTTCTCTACCAAGCTATCGGTAAATAGCAGAACAGACTGGGTTATTTAACTCTAGGGGAAGGAAAATTCTGAATTCAACCCAGTTGTACTACGCTTAAGAATAATTATTGTGTCGCATCCTGACAATTGCGGAGGGGTTGGGTAAATACATATACCACTGATTTGTTGGCAGTTTTCACTCTTTTTTTTTTAAAAAAGTATCTTATTTATCTTATTATAATGGAGATTATGTAACTGTCTGTCTGTAATCGAAATTACGTCATCACTGACGTCACGATTTCCTTATATTCTCAACGATTATGAAACAGTCTTTATTTGTTCTTAATTAGCATCTTATCTATTAACGATGTCTATTAAAGTCTAGCTGAGTTAGATTTGCCGCAAAACTGCTCATATTATTAATGCATTTAAAATCCTGAAATATGTATTATATATGCCTAAGAAATAAAGATTTACATTGTATATGGAGGAAATAATTTGCATAATGATTTTAAGAAAACTGGGTTTAATAAATAATTATTTGGTGCTATTGATTTCTAATTCCATCATGTTATTCTCAAATGTATTAAAAGCGATCCCATATATGATTTTATATAGAAATCAATTAAAATAATATTAAAATAAGTGTTATTTTTATATTCGTTCTTATTTAATTATGTTGGTATTTCTAATTTGATATATTTTATTACATTAGAACTTACATACTTTTTTGCTAGTTTATTCAATTGTCGAAGATAGATTTAGTTAAAATAGATAGAACCCCCCCCCACACACACACCATACAGTGAATTGAGAAATCGGTATATTGATAAAAGTCCAAACGGAATGCCGAGTAGATGTCGCGAAAATTATCACTCCCCTCATACCCTGCAACCCCCTGACCCCCATCCCCACCCCACCCCATCTGAAAAACTTTCCAGATAAACGAAGATCTTGACTGAGTATCACTTTACACGACTATTTATTGGGTTAACATCTATTTATGTATTGTATATATAAGCTCACGTACGCGCCTAATGATTTTTGTTGACATACACGCACGTGTGTATAGCAGTTTTACAGAAGAGAACTGACCAGTGGGTTGTTTGTTTGTTTGTTTGGTTGGTTAGTTGGTTGGTTGGTTGGTTGAATGGTTGCTCAGTTGGTTGGTTGGTTTTACGGCATGTCAACTCTTGTTGGGTTATTTAATGCTATGTTCAGTCTTCTATCATATAATAATAATAATAATAATAATAATAATAATAATAATAATATCATCATTCATTGGCAATTCAGTCTCGAAAGACTATGATAAAAGTTTTTGTGTGCCCCTGAAGTTGCAGCGCCTCCTGTGACTATGAAGTCCTATGTTTGAGAAACATTCTCGACCACAGATCACAGATAAGAAATAATAATAATAATAATAATAATAATAATAATAATAATAATAATAATAATAATAATAATTTGCGGTTCCAGCAGATCACAAAGTGAAGATGAAGAAAAACGAAAAGATGGACAAATACTTGAAAAATTGAAAAAGCTGGGGAATATGAGTGTGAAAGTGATACCAATTGTAGTTGGTGCACTTGGAACGGTCCCAATAAACTTGGAAAAAAGACTGGAGGATCTGGAAATCAGAGGAAGAATTGAGACCATCCAGACTACTGCATTGCTGCAATCGGTTAGAATACTCAGAAGAGTTCTGGAGACCTGAGGAGACTTGTTGTCAATCAGACTCCAGTGAAATACCATCAGCTAATGCTGATGTGAAAAACTCACATAATAATAATAGTAGTAGTAGTAGTTGGGGCACTTGGAACGGTCCCCAAAAGATTAGAAAAAAGACTAGAGGAACTGGAAATCAAATCAAAGGAAGAATTGAGACTATCCAGGCCACAGCATAAAATCATGCATATAATATGTTAGTATCTTTGGTTTGAAGAAAATTAACCTATAAGAATATAAAAATAAATGGCAAGTTATGCTTATTTATTAGCGATATTGTATGGGTAAGTATCTGCAAGTTGGCCTGTTGAGTCACCTGCGCGTAGGCGGCTGAGTAATAGATAATTTTAAAATGACAAAATTGTCAACTTCCGACAAGAAGCAATATGAACAAACTGGGGCAGAAGAAATAGTGAGGTCAGTAAAAAAGCAACAATTAAAAAACAAAAAACAATAGTTACTTTTACTGTCTCCTCAAAAAACAAAAATATAAAAAGAATAATGACTTCACAAAAAAAAAAAAAAGAGACAAAGCAATAGTGACTCATCAAATAAAAACAAATTAATTCTGACTCATCCGGAAAGAATAAGAAAAAAATCCTCAAAAATAAATAAATAAAAAATAAAAATAAAATAAAAACAAAACAATATTAATTCATTATTTAAAACATTAAAACAATATTAATTCAATATTAATTCTAACTCTTCCGGAAAAGAAAAAAATAAAATAGGGAAAATAAATAGTGAATCCTCAAAAATAAATAAATAGAAAATTAAAATAAAATAATAACAAAACAATAGTGACCAGTCAAATAAAAATAAGAATAGCTTCTCAAAAAAAAAAAAAAAATTAAATTAAAAATAAAATTTAAAAAAAAATAAGAAAAATAAATGATAGACTACTGAAAAAAATACAAAGAATTCGTCAAAAAAAAAAAAAAGAGAAAAAAAAAAAGAAAGAATAGTAACTCCTTAAATAATATGAATAAATCATCATCATCATCATCATCATCATCATCATCATCATCATCATCATGTCGCGCTATTAGCCTGATATCCATGACAAACTCTCTCCATCCGTCCCTATCACGCATTGTTCTCGGAGGTCCTCAACGCAGCATCCAGTATCCACACAGAGCTGGTCAATGTACGTCTTTGCTGGTCGGCCCACATTGATGTGCCCATGTATGAAATCTAGAAAAAAGAATACATTAGTAAATCCTCAAATAAAAAAAGCAATTGTAACTTCTCAAACAAATTTAAAAAAAACAAGAACAGTGACTCTTCAAATGAAAAAAAAATAGTAATTTCTAAAAAAAAAATAATAAATAAAATAAAATAAATAAGATAAAATAAATAAATAAAAATAAATAAATAAATAAATAAATAAATAAATAAAATAAATAAAATAAATAAATAAATTGTGAACCTTAAAAAACAATAGTGACTGATCAAAAAATAAAAAATAAATGAATCCTCAAAAACAAAAAAACAAAAAACAATAGTGAATCTTAAAAAAAACCAATAGGGAATCCTCCTACCCCCCCCAAAAAAAACAAGCAAAAAAAAAAAAGAACAATTGTGATACAATTTTGATTTTTCGGACAGTTGTCTCATTTATTGTGATATGTAAAACCACAACGTTTCAGCTGCCCTATCCTCTGGCGTTCCACAGGTGCTTCCTGTGTATCCGAACAGAGCAATGACCCAAACTGGGAAATCATTTTTGATTGTTTGGCTGTTGATCAAACAATGGGTTCAAGAACTTTTGAAGATCTTATTCAAATGATGACGTCATTGTTTTTGCACGTCTATCATTCCGACATGCGTCACGAGGAGCATCGTCGTCATTAAAAAATTGTTTATTGGGGTTTCCTGCATAACATGTAAAATCCAATGACATCAAAAAATTCATACAACAATTGTGAATCATCAAAAAAATGCAAAAAAACAAAAAAAATAAAAAAAACAATTGTAAATACACTAAAACAAAAACAAAAACAATAATGAGTCCTAACAGCCCCTCCCCATCATCAGCCCTCCCAAAACAAAACAGTAGCGAATCCTAAAAAGAAAAAGAAAAACGATATTGAATCTTAAAAAACAAACAAAAAAACAAAATGAGCCCCTAAAAAACAATAGTGAATCCTTAAAAAATACAAAACGAGCCCCCCCAAATAAGAAATAGTGAATCCTTAAAAAAATACAAAATGAATCACCCCAATAAAACAATTGTGAATCCTTAAAATATACAAAATGAGCCCCCCCCCCAAAAAAAAACAAAACAATAGTGAATCCTTAAAAATACAAAATAAGCCCCCCCCCTAATAAACAACAACAATGAATCCTTAAAAATCAACCCCCCCAAAAAATAAAAAGTGAAACCTAACCCTCCGTCCCCCGAAAAACAATAATGTCGCGTCAAACTTAAGAGAATCCTATTTTTTAACCATTTTACACATCCCCCCCCCCATCAATTCAACCATTTTACACATTCGTACATCAATCCACTTATTAACATAACAAAGAGGAATAATTAAAGAAAGAAGAAAAAACAATTAGAAAAGACTAAGAGCATCCCCCTCATTGGTCAATTCAAAAGTGCTGGCTATTTACGTCAATGCACTTAGTGACTCATAACACACCTCTCAAGAAAAAAAAATACCACAAATTGTGGTACGCAATGTATAAAGATGTTTTGTTGTATGTATTATTATTGACAATTATATTACTTTTGCCCTCAAATGTCTACATACATTTACACGTTGCAAGGGTGTTCCCATCATGGTGTAATGGTTAGCAAGCTAGTCTTGCAGATCCATTACTAATGAATAACGAGTTCGGTTCCCGCTAATGGCCTATACTTGAGACCTTGTGTCATATCCTACCCATGGCGAACGGGTTGGGTAAATACACATGTTTACACGTTGCGTCCCTACTATTTACACACGGACATACATATGTGTCAATAATGAAGATATGAAGCCGGTGTGGGTTACCGGTACAGAAAATGGAATTGGTGGGCCGAGTTCTGGGAGAAGTTACTTGTATTCACTTCATACTCTTGATAAAAGCATGAATTTCCCTGCGTTACATCCTATTAGGGCCGGTTTAGCTCAGTCGGTAGAGTGTTCGGCTAGGAAACACAAGGTCCTTGGTTCGATATCGGCGTATGAGTAGCACAGGGATCTGAGCGATAAAGTGAGGAGCTGACGGTAGGTGTGCCGCTTCAACTCAGATGCTAAAATAATCTCCTTGGTTTAGCGCTAGTGAAAAGGGGATAGACCCCCTCGCTGTCTGGCTGATACCGACATTAGGCCGTCCGACGACTTTACTTTTACATCCTATTACTAGATATATTGACAAGGGGTTCCTCACTCGCATGTCTTGGTTGTGGAGCATTCGATCATGTAGCTCCGAAAAACTGATACATCCACTGACATCGATGACAGTAGACATTCTTCCATCTCAAGTCCTAATGAAGGCTAGCTATAACCGAAACTTTAAAACATCGACTTCACCATCAAGAATGAATTATTTTTGGAATACTTAATAATACCCATATATATATATATATATATATATATATATATATATATATATATATATATATCAGTCATCCACAGACACGTGTTTCGAAGTTTACTTCTCATCAGTGCGGCTCGACTTTTTAACAGCTACCTCTGGATTGGAACCCGAGAGAATTTTCATCTGCCAAGTCCCTTACCCTTGCGGCTATCAGCGGCTATCAGTCTGAAGTGAACAATTAACTGATACATCCCTACGCGGAATGTTTTCACAATTACCAGAGAACTCAAGAACTGTAAACAGCGTACAGACGAGTAACAGCTTTACGCCAAACGATGAAATTTCAATTAATGTCCCTCCTACAGTGCTCAACCATGAGTGGGAGGGGGAGCATATATATATATATATATATATATATATATATATATATATATATATATATATAATGTGTGCGTGTGTTTGTGTGTGTTTGTTTGTGTGTTATATTTATAAGTAGATAGTGATAGAGCATAGATATCACAGGATATTGACATCGTCACTTGGTGGCTATCAGTTTCTCGTCAATTCGATCATCGGACCAGTGATCGCATGGGCGAGAAACTAACAGTCACCAAGCCCGTTCACTCTATATCTACGCTATCCAAGCTTATATCTAACTATCTATCTATCGGCCCATATCTATCTATCTATCTATCTATCTATATATATATATAATATATATATATATATTATAGTAAAGTAATCCACAGACACGTGTTTCGAAGTATCACCTCTCATCAGTGTGGTTATATCGTTTGACAGCTACCTCTGAATGAACTTTCGTTCGCCAATCCTCTTACCCGTACGACCACAAGTAGCTGTCAAATATAGGAAACTATTTAATGGCTACATTTCTAAGCGGAAATGAAATTCATTAGAGGCCTCAAACTTTATGTAAACAAAGCGATGTTTAGCTGTACGCCGAATACAGTGAATTTTGCAATTAAATCCCTTCTAATTAAAGTGCTCAACCAAATTTGGGAGCATATAATAAAGTAATAAAGTAATATATATATATATATATATATATATATATATATATATATAATCTGTGTGTGTGTGTGTGTATCGCACACGAATGGATTGTGTGATAGGGACCAAGTTATCCACGTGAGATGAACGCGACATGCTGGGCACTGGTGGAGAAGCAAGGACGAACTCGTGTGACGTTCTCCAATGAAAATCAGCACATGGGCGCGCCATTGTGGGTCGTTCAGCAAGGTCCTACATCGACCAGCTCCGAGAGCAATGAAGGATAGGGGCGGTTGGTGGGAGATTGTCATGGATATCCATGCTGCTAGAGTGACATTCTGATGAATATATATATATATATATATAATATATATATATATATATATATATATATATATCTGATGCTGAATATATCCTGGCTGTAGGTAGCCCACAAATGTCTAGCCACACTGAAGAAACTTGATAAATCGAAACATGTATCTGTGGATGACTATATATATATATATATATATATATATATATATATATATAACAAATTTTTAGTACAGCTGAATTTGTATAATATTTTGAAAAATAGGGACATACTTTATTGATCAGCAAAAGATTTTTTTAAATTTATTTTTCCGAAAGAGAAAAAGAAACTTAAGGGCCTTTCGACCGGTGCTTTGTCAAAAGAAACGACCGGTAGATCGTTTAAAAGTCACTATGTATATATATATATATATATATATATATATATCAAGCGCACACAATTTCGGTATTGCTACTCATTTCAAATTTTAATAAAATTTGATTCAATTTAAAATCCTTTTATTTGACATTTGATAATTTATTTAATAAACGAAAATATTTTTTAATACATTTAGGATCTTGATATTTAAATTAAACTTTTCAAATAACAAATTGGTTTTCTAAACCACACACACATGTGTGTGTATAAATGGAAATTTCTCTCTCTCTCTCTCTCTCTCTCTCTCTCTCTCTCTCTCTCTCTCTCTCTCTCTCTCTCTCTCTCTCTCTGTGTGTCCTCGACTCCCAGTGTAATCATGTGTACACGTGGGAGTTAGTATTCGTTCATTGGACCCAACACATGAAGACTATTTTGGTGACTAGAATGTGGATCGAAGAAAGGGGTGGAGGAGGAGTAGAAGGCGGAGGAGTAGAAGGCGGAGGAGGAGGTAGGTGGTGATGGAATTAAATTCTCTTAGCCATCGCCGAAAGAGCCAGACAGTCGGTTTTGGTCACGTGCTAGGTGTGGTGCCGGATGACGTCAGAGCGACGACTCTATCCTCTAAACAATTTACGTTTTTTTTTCTTCTCTTCCTCCCACTCTCTCTCTCTCTCTCTCTCTCTCTCTCTCTCTCTCTCTCTCTCTCTCTCTCTCTCTCTCTCTCTCTCTCTCTCTCAGAGGTATTTTTAACCAGCTTTGGAATTGGCACCATCCTGATAATCCTGTGTACGACCAAACCACAAATGTTTTGTTTTTTTTTGCTCGCTTGTTAGTTTGTCAAAAGAAGGACAAAAAAACAAAAAAAAAAAAAACCAGAAAAAACAATCATCAGTATTATTTATTTAATTTAACAACCATCAATCATCATCATCATCATCATCAACTCGTGCCAGGCAGCATAGATTCCCATGACACTCCTTTGCCATCCGTACCTATCGGTCATCCTCGATATATATGCTCTATCACTGATATTGAGCATTCTTCATTTATGAATATACCAATATATATATATATATATATATATATATATATATATATAATATATATTAATGATTTGAAGGCAATTACAATGCGCATAAAAAATAAAAACAAAAAGATGATATTTTTGTTTTACCGATTTCAAAGAAACTTTATCTTTCTAGATGAATATCAGAAATTTCTTATATTCATCTCTGAAGATAAAGTTTCTTTGAAATCGATAAGAAAAAATAACATCTTTTTGTTTTTATTTTTTATACGCATTGTAATTGCCTTCAAATCATTAATATATTATAACATACTTAACAATGCTTCAAGCAAATTACCAATTACTTATATATATATATATATATATATATATATATATATATAT
Source organism: Doryteuthis pealeii (assembly GCA_023376005.1). Lineage (NCBI taxonomy): Eukaryota > Metazoa > Mollusca > Cephalopoda > Myopsida > Loliginidae > Doryteuthis > Doryteuthis pealeii. Next base: position 46,769,423 of record CM042164.1, on the reverse strand, counting down.
ATATATATATATATGGTAAACTTGCGCGCGACGAAGCTAAGGGAAGAAAAAAAACAAAAAAAAAACAAACATCGGTCTTCTTTATTTAACAACAGTCATCATTATCATCATCGTCATGAACTCATGCCGGCATATACAGGGTGTTCGGGATAAATTTGACATACTTATATTTTGTTATTTTTCTCCGTAGGTTGGAGGTATTGACGCACACTACGCATCATTTAAAAGCTTGGGCCCTTCTTCATTCATATACGTGATGACAGATAGAATGGATGACTGGAACCCACATGAATCATGGAAGAGAATAACTTGTATCATGATGATCTGCGCCATCAAAATAAGGAAATTATGGTTGTTGCCTGAACGCTGTAAAAACAATCAGGCATGAACTGGAGAATTGCAATGGAGACTACGAGGTTGTGGCTAGAAGAAAGCAACATAACAGACTATCTGATTGTGTTCGTACAGCAGAATTCCTCGAAAATCTACAGAAAAGTGTTGGAGGACCCTGGCATTAGAATTCGGGCTTTGTCACGTGAATTGAATGTTTCAGCCTCAACCATGAAGCTTGCACTCAATGAAGATCTTCGCTACCACTCATACAAGCGTTGCAGAGGTCAACTGCTCCCAGAAAAGGCCCGTGAAAATCGTCTGACAAAGGCGATGAAACTTCTGAGCAAAGGCGAAGAAACATCTGAGCAAAGTGAAACATTCCGCTGAACCACAAACAATCTCGTTCTTTTCCGATGAGAAACACTTTTGCCAAGATCAAAAGCACAACATAACAGATGGCTTGCATACAGTCGAAAGGACACTCCTTGCGTCATGCAGACTAAATTTCTCCAAACTGTGATGGTTTTGGATGTGTGTCCCCTGAGGGTGATGTGATGCCTCCGCATTTGTTCAGAGAAGGTATCAGGTTGAATTCAGATGTCTACGTGGAGTTACTAAACACTGTAGTCAATGATAGGCCATATGTGTGGCAGCAGGATTCGACCTCCTACCACACCTCTGGGAAAAGTCAAAAATGGTTGAAGGCGAATTTTTTCGACTACACCAGTCTCAATGTTTGGCTTCCGAACTCCCCAGATCTTAACCCCATGGATTATTATGTATGTGGCGCTGTTGAGAAAGACACCAATTGCCATGCCAGTACTACAAAAGCCCAATTAATCGAGAGAATTAAGGTAGTTTTTGAGACCCTTCCCAGGGAAACATCAGCTTGCTCCGGGTTCCGGGTCAGGATTGAAGCTGTGATCGACGCTAATGGCGGTTATTTGGAGTGATAGTAATGTAATTTCTGTGCCCGTTGAATATCTTTACAATCCATTAAATTTTGTAGTTACCAAGCACATTTTCTTTTCCCTTATGAAACTGTCAAATTTCTCCCGAACACCATATATATATATATATATATATATATATATATATATATATATATTAATCGTGTGTGGTGACCCATGATGCTTAAGGACGGAATACTGGTGTCCGAACAGTCCATGACATGCAACACTCCACTGTGCCCCTTAATCGATCAATCAGCTGATCACGTCAACCCCTAGTATCTATATGATTCTCCCGACTGTATTGCTATTATGGTAAGCCCCAACCCTTTTATCAAATATTTGTGACAAAGCAGTGGTTTAGAGTGTTAGTTTCCTGGGTATCACGTCAAATTGCATCTGATGGTAATCCAAACCCCAAAACTAATCCTTACCATAACCCTTGCCCCAGCATCTCAAAGGTTTCGGGTATTTTTGTGTAATGTAATGCTTTTTATCCGTAATGCGCACTATTGTGCATGGGAGAAGGTGAGAGAGGGGTGTGAGCGAGGTTGAGATATAGAGAGAGGTGAAGAGAGAGAGAGAGAGAGAGAGAGTGGGGGAGAGAGAGTGGGGGAGAGAGAGAGAGGGGGAGAGAGACAGAGGGGGGGATGAGATCCTGCTTAAAAAAATCAGTCCAAGACGAACCTCTAGATGCAATTAAAAACCTTTCCAGAGATGACCATAACAATTCCTGAGAGCTTTTTAATTTTTTTTTTAATTGAAATAGATCACTAAGTAGGACTGAGCCTATCCTAGTAGTGACCACCCTAAGCGGAGATTTTTAAGAGCTTTAAATTCAGAGTTTTCCTTCTCCTAGACTGGTTGCCTAACATAGGTTAAATAGCCCAGTCTGTCCTACTATTTAGCCTTAGCCGGAGGGAGAATAGTTGGATTCATACGTGAATTCATATGTGAACTGTGGCTTCGTCCAGGATTTGAACTCGGGTCGATGAGTCCATTTCCTACGACTCTAACCAGTACACCACCGCGCTCTTCTTGCTTGCTTGAAATTGGGCCCAAAATAGCAAAGCCTTTGTTGTACGGACGGATGGACGGACGGCCATTTACTGAATTATAATAAGATTTTTCTTTAGCTTTATTGAAATGTAAATATAGCAAGAAACCTTTGAGATGACTCATAACTAAGGGAATTAAAGGTGTGGCTGATCTAAAGATGAGGTTGATTGTATGGATAGCGCAAAGACCGATGACAGGTTGACATGTTTTACAAACACATTTTTACCGGGGGGGGGGGGAACGTGATTCTGGTAGCATGAAAAAAAAAGGAAGAAAAAAAAGCCAACAAGACGAGAGGAATTATGGGAAGAATTCTTCGTTATCATTACTAAAATATTCCTTCTTTCTTTTTTTCTCTCTCTCTTTCTTTTCTCTTGTTCTTTTCTTGTTTGTCATTTCTTTCCTTCTTTTTTACTTTTTCCTGTTCTTTCTTTCTTTCTTTCTTTCTTTTAATTTTCTCCCATTCTTCCTTTGTCTCTTTCTTTGTTTCATCTTTTTTTCTTTCTATTAATTCTCTCACTTGTTCTTTATTCTTTTGTTTGTTTGTTTCCTTCTTTCTGTTTCTTTTAATTTTCTCTTCTTTCTTTCTTTCTTTCTTTCTTTCTTTCTTTATTTATTTATTCATTTATTTATCCATTCATTTTACTTTCTCTCTTTTGCTTTTCTCATTTTTTTTCTTTCTTTCTTTATTTTCTTCTTTTTCTCTTTCTTTTTACATTTCTCTTCTTTCTTTCTTTTACTTTTCTCTTCTTCTTTCTTTCTTTTTCTTCTTTTTTTGAATTTTTTCTTATTTCTTTCTTTCACTTTTTTCCTTTTTTCTTTCTTTCTTTTTCTTCTTTTTTTGAATTTCTTCTTATTTCTTTCTTTCACTTTTTTCCTTTTTCTTTCTTTCTTTCTTTTAATTTTCTCTTCTTTTCTTTCTTTCTTCCTTTCTTTCTTTCTTTTACTTTTCTCTTCTTTCTTTCTTTCTTTCTTTCTTTTACTTTACTTTTCTTTCTTTCTTTTATTATAAAGTATGCAAAAAGCATAGAAACGACTAAATAATTTTGCAATAACCAAAACAAACAAATTATAATTTCGTGCCAGTTTTGTCTTGTGCTCTTCCGACAGAAAAAAAAGAAGGGTGTTATTCCCAGAATTGCGTCCCGACCTCCTGCTAAAAACGTTTAAAACGTTAGGCGGTGATAGCTGAAAAACAACCCTCCCTACGAATGAATATGAATTTGTAATTGATTGTCGAAAAAAAAATGAAAATACCGAAAAAAAAAGATATTTTTTTAGCGGATTGAAGGCGTTTTTATCGACAACTTATTTTTTTTTTAGTGGTTTGAAGGCGTTAAAATTAATCCATATTTTCATCGACAAGTAAATGTAAATATTTAGCCCCTCCTCCAAAGGGAGGAGGGTTAAAATATTTAAATTTACTTGTCGAAAAAAGATTGGAGGGGATAAAATATCGCATTAACTTTTCGGGGAAAACGCCTTAAGCGCTGGTTGTTGTTTTTTTCAGCAGGCACCGCTTCGGCTAGGGGCTTCATTCGTAGGGAGGGTTGTTTTTTCAGCTATCACCGCCTAGCATTTTTTAAGGCAGGCGGCCGGGACGCAATTCTGCGAAAAAGAACAAATATTGTTTTTGCCTAAAGGCCGTTCATTTAAATAAGTCGTTTTCATTCTCTTCAGCCAGTTGGTTGGTTGTTTTTTGTTTGTTTTTAAACACATTTTTAAAACTCGCTTTTTTCAATTTAACCCATTTATGGAACCCTAACAAGTACTACCACTCCCCGAACATTGGGAAAGGTCTGTCTATTCAACCAGTCAATATCATTAACAACTCTTACTGTGAATAATTTTGATGTTTTGGACTGTTATCCTCATCTTTATTGCGGTACGTATAAACACAATTTTTAGCCACTGTATCCTCCAGCCTTCCTCAGGTGTTCCCTGTGTATCCAAGTATATTAATAATCCAACCTGGGAAATCATTTTTAATAGTTTGACAGTTGATCAAACATGTGTCAAAAAAACTTTTTAAAATCTCATTCAAAAAATGATGTCATTGTTTTTGCATATCAATCATTCAACATGTGTCATGAGAAGAATCATGATCATTTAGGGAAAAAAAAATGTTTATTGGCGTTTTCTGTAAAAAATCAAACTTATTCACATCAAACCTCATCTCAAAAATACAGACAAATAATACCCTGTTATATTTTCTAAAAAGAAATATATATTTATCATTTAGGGAGAAAAAAATCTTTGATTTAGAAAAGAAATTAACATTTAACTCACTATTTCCATTATAAAACAACTGAGACTTTGCAAGATTAAGATTTTACATGGCTATGGGTATGCCAAACCCGTAATATTGAATAATTAATTTTTTGTTTCCTCATCTTTATTGTGGTATGTTAAACACAACATCAGCATTATCCTCCAGTGTGTCCAGGTGTTCCCAATTATAAAAAAAATCTAACATTGGCCTAATAGGTATACAAAACATACTAATGGTTACGGACAGGTATAAAATAACAGGATAATTGTGGCTTAGCAGTAAGCAATAACTCTGTTGTAATTTTTCACATCTCTCTATTTATTTGTTCTACTTTCTGTTAATACATTTTTTCTACATTTTTACCCGTCGTGTTATTTGACCCCTTAACAACACTTCGGGAATATTATTTTTAATATTTGACATTTATCAAACAGTACAAATAACTTTTAAAAATCTTTTAACACTAATTTCCGAATAATTGTAAATTCGACTATCTCATCTTTATTGTATATGTATAAACACAATGTTCAGGCGATTGTAGCCTAGAACTCTGTTTAGGAAAATTCAGCAATTGGCAACAAAAATATGACCTCAACCCCGGAACTTCACACCTGGAGCTTCACTATTGGGGAGAAGAATTTCTCCCAGCTTGCCAACCCTGTCGCTGGAGCTGTAAATATGCAACTACAATACTGTAGAGAAAGTACCCCCCCCCCAATGAGCCACCTGTTGGCCGTGGGTGGCGCCCCTAATGCTAAAGGACGTATTCTTGGTGGCTGAGCAGTCCATGAACAAGCAACACTCCACTTTTGGCCCTTACTTAGGCTAGACGGGTGGTTCAGAGACGCCTGCATCCGCATCCTCTCGCATCCGCAATCAGCTGGTTACTAAAGCCCAAGCACCTGTATATTGTCGGCAACCCCTATTATCCTCATGGGAAAGTTTCCAACCCTATTATCCATATATGCTAGAAGGCGGTGGCTAAGGGTCTTATTATCCTGGTATGACTTAAACTACATCTAAGTTCCAGTTTTGAAACTCTGGGGAGTGTGGAGGTACCCTTCATCGCATGACTCCCAGGTCCACTCAGACGGAGTTAGGGTCCATCTACGGGTTAAATTAAAAATGTGTTTAAAAATGTGTTTACGGAAAATTGAGTTTTAAAATATTTCGAGTCCCATCAAGATGAATAAAACAAAACATCTCGGCAATAAAATAACCCACACAAGGGTTGACAACGCCGTAAAATCCAACCGACCAAAAACATCTTCCCAACTTTTTAAAAATGGCGCAACATAATCTTATTATTTCCATTTCTACCGTGCAAGCTTAATAGATATTTAGTTCGACATATTTTTGACTGAATCAGAAATACTAGAAGTTGAAATTTCATAGGTCGGCGTCCCAAGGCTTATCTCTTAAGAAATTGAAGTTCTTTCTTCCGACGAGGTAACCTGTATTTATCATTGCAAATAATAATGTTTTAGGTCTCTTTCATACAGTCTATCTATCTATTCTATCTATCTTCCAACCAACCTATCTCCCCATCAAACCTCCCCATATATATATATATATATAATATTATATATATATATATATATATATATACAAACGAAAGGATTGGGTTTTGTTTCCAAAGATTGGAATAGCATGGCGTTGTAATTCCCACATCCGTGAAATAAAACGCCTGAATTTATTCTGCCTATGGCAAACGCGAAGGGGGAGTGGCAACCCGAAATTTAAGAATTCAAAGACAACACCCAAATACAGCGTTTCGGTCACTGGGTTACAATAATATAGATATGTGAAGCAGTGTAAAGAGATGAAAAGGTAACTCCGAAAAACATGCTTGCTGAAAAGCATTTGTTGATGTCCTGTAATTATTGAAGTAATCGTAGATGCTGAGGTGTTAGCCATTTTAGTGTTGAAACGAATTANAATTCAATATGGCGTGCATTATGTTAAGATTAAAAAAAAACAATCATCTTAAACATATAGTGGAATATCTATACATTCATAAAGAGCAGTTGGTATATATATATATATATATATATATATATATATATATATATATATATATATATATATACACATATATATATATATAATATATATATTTAGAATACCTTGTGTGGAGGCGTTGGTAAATATATATATTATATAATATATATATGAATATGATATAATTGAAAAACAAAAAGATGTTTACAACTGAATAGGCTCATCAGGAGAGAAGTGTGCAAACCGTTACTGTCGGATTAATTTTCCATTTTATTTTCACACACACACACACACACACACACATATATATATATATATATATATATATATATATATATATATATTATATATATATTACCAACGCCTCCACACAAGGTCAATTTCTAAAGCGGAGTTTAACAGGTTTGAATTCAGAATTTTCCTTATTCTTAACTGGTTGCCTAATCAAGGTTAAAGAGCCAAGTCTGCCCTACTATTTACCCATAGCTGGAGGGAGAGTAGGATTCATACCTTTCCCAAGGGTATTAGCGCTAAGTGAAATGCAATTACTACGTCCAGGATTTGAACTCGGGCTACGAGTCAATTTCCTATGACTTTTTAACCATTACACCACACGCGCTTCCTAAGTTGGTATGTATATATCTACGCATCCGATCTAGTGGGAAGGACGTCCTTCCTGTGTCATATTTGCATCATGGGTCACGACCTGCGACCAACAGGTGGCCCCATTGGGGGGGGGGGTCTTACCCCTCTGTAGATGTGTAGTCGGTGTATTCTAAAGCCCCATTCGACAGGGCTGATGATCTCCGTAATGTCAGTTCTGCTTTTCTAATAAAGATACTTCCATAGAAATATTAATACATTTTTAATCACCTGTGGGAGATTTTATGAATATGTTGACAGGGATGGGGAACATGTGGAGACTGTTTGAAATTATGTCATAAAGGTACTCCCATAAGGGTTTTAACATTTTAATTACCCTATATATATATATATATATATATATATATATATATATGTGTGTGTGTGTGTGTGTGTGTGTGTGTGTGTGTCCATATACAGTACTGTTTCTTCAATGCAGCTAGACTTTGCAGGCTGCCCCAGGAGGGAATCAAAACTTGACCGATCTTTTGTCAGTTAAAAATCTTTACCAACCAGGCCATCAGCACAACTCATTTTCAGGAAGGGAATTTTACTGATATAGGTACATACATACATACATACATAGCAATAGCATAATCTTTACAGATCACTGTCGTCCCTCACAACCCAATAACCCCACCACCATGACCTTTCTTCTCATGAGCTCTCAAATGACTCATCAAACCCGCTGCAGATCCACAAAGTTTGATGCAAATATGACATAGGAAGGACGTCCTTACCGTTGTATCAGATGGATCAGATGAAAAATTTGACGCTTATGCACCACCATATGTCTCTTAAGACCAGAAGCTGACTTACAGACTTTGTTACAGATTCCACAAGACACATTGTTTGTTCCTGGAGTTTGCATGAATTGTCCCAGATGAGATTTCCTATGATTGACATATCCAGCCTTAGAAAGCAGAATTCGACCACATGCCTGACATTTCCAACCCTCCATGTTCTCTCCAATATGACAGGTGTATCCCTTTCGAAGTTGATGCTTGAGGTTTTCATGCTCAATTCTTCCACTCTCAAAACTGGTACAGCCATCATCCACATGAATTCTCCAGTCAGTTCTCTTCAATGCCAGCTTTTCCCAGTTCCCAGGATCTATATTTATTTTTACAAGGTTGTTTTTTAAGCAATCCCTATACCCCTTCCTAGGCTTATGCTGTGGCCTTTTGCCATCATGCAGCTAACCATAAAGGAGTTGCTTTGGCATTCTAACATCACTCATACGCACAACATGACCTGCCCATCGCATTTGGGCCATTATGATAAGAGTTGCAATGCTTGTGCACCCTGCCCTTGTAAGGAGTTCTGTGTTTGGTGTGTTGGAATTCCACTTGATGTTTAGAACGCGTCTCAAACATTTCTGATGAAAGTGTTCAAGAATTTTCAAATGTCTTCGAAACAATGTCCATGTTTCCAAGGAGTACAATAGAACACTCAACACGCAGGACCTATAAACTTTCAATTCTTTTTGTTTTACATACATACATACATACATAAAGGTTGCCAAGAGTGCTCTATCCGTTTTAAGGAGAGCCTTGCAATTTCTTAGCGTAATCAGCAGCCACCAGCAAATTTCCCTTCCAGAGAGCTCAACCCACCAGGGGTGGGAGCACATACAGTGCTGCTTCACCCCATCACGGCTCTTCAGTAAGGGATCACTACTCGACCGATATATACATGCGAATTCCTGTACACGTTTACGCACCCATGCTAATTGAAAATTGTCTACATCATATTAAATTGGTAATGATATTTATCTATCCCTAAGGTACCAGAATGGGACACAAGGTCAGTTTAAAGTGGAGTGGCTAAATTTTCTCAGTTGCGTCAACATTCCCCATGAGAGGCACCTTAGGCACCGGAAAATTGACCTACTCGTTACCCCTTTTCGGCGTGAGGGGCGCCTGTGTTGGATTAACTATCGGTGTAAGATGTACAATAAATTGCCACTTATATTTATGGACTTTACCAACATCAGGAGTCAGGCATTGACCAATCAGAAAACGATATTTAAAAAAAAGTCGTCGGGGCAGCCTAAAGTCGGTATCAGCCAGTCAGCGAGGGAGTCTATCCCCTTTTCAATAGCGCTAGACCAAGGAGATTATTTTTAGCATCTGAGGTGGAGCACTACACCTACCGTCAGCTCCTCACTTTACTGCACAGGTCCCTGTGCTACTCCTACGCTGAGTTGGCGAGGACCGGTATCGAACTAGGAACCTTGTGGTTACTAGCCGAATGCTCTACCGACTGAGCTAACCCGGCTCCCTTAAACGATATAGAATGCATTTAAGGTTGTTGGTAATTGACTTGAAATCAGTTACCAACTGGATTCTCCGCTACAAAGAGTACACTCGTGTTCTACCTAGGATTTCAAAGAATACAATAGACTTTCTACTATGGAGACACTTACACCCTTTTTACACCATTGGATTTACCAATAGGAAACCTAAATACCTGAAGTGCCGGTCAGAATTGTAACAATCAGTCACACTCCATTTTCTACTGATGCTCCAAAAAACTGTTTCTGAAAGTCAGATGATATATACAACTTGTCTACCTTTGTCAAGGATAGAGGTGCTACAATTAATGATATGGGAAGGTTTTCTACAACTCAACCGATATATATATATATATATATATATATATATATATATATATATATAATCCAAAAGTCCAGAGAATAAATCTTCCTTACGACATAGGAGTTTTTTAAACAACCTGTCGCAGTTTGAGAGCTCAATGTGTGCTCTTATTGTTAGAGTCACAGAGCAAATTTATAAGTAAAGAAATAACAAAAGACATCTGATGAGCTGGGAGAATTAGACACTTTGTCTAAGCTCCCCGAAATAGGCTATAATGCAAAATCTCTAAGTCTTTTGTTATTTCTTTACTTATATATATATATATATATATATATATATATATATATATATATACACACACACATACACACACACACACACACACACATATATATATAATATATATATATATATATATATATATTTACCAACTCCTCGGCACGAGCAGGATGCGACACAAGGTCAATTTCTTAAGCGCAGTTCAACAGGTTTGAATTCCGAGTTTTCCTTCTCCTAGACCGGTTGCCTAACCAAGGTTAAAGAGTTCAGTCTTCCCTACTATTTATCCATAGCTGGTGGGAGAGTAGGATTCATACTTTTCCCAAGGGTATTAGCGCTAAGTGAAATGCAATTACCACGTCAAGGATTTGAACTCGGGGCGACGAGTCCATTTCCCATGACTTCTTAACCATTACACCACGCGCTTCCTTCGACCGATATATATATATATATATATTTATATATATATATATATATATATTATATATCTTTATATATATATATATATATATATATATATATATATATGCTAATTCCTGTACATAGTTAATCCAACACACGCGCATAACCTAGTTTGGTCATATGGGTGTTACTCATGTCCAGAAGTCAGTTGCTAACTGGACTTAATACCAGAAGTACTACCACAGGATTCTCTGCTACAAGGGGTACACTCTTGTTGTACCTATGTAGTCCTATCAAGGACTACAGCTGGACTTTCTACTACTGTGACCACACCCTTTCCTACCATTGGATTTACCAATGGGAGATCTAAATGCCTAAACTACACTCTTCTTCTACTTAGGATTTTAAGGAATACAACAGACTTTCTACTACTGTGACCACACCCTTTCCTACCATTGGATTTACCAATGGGAGATCTAAATGCCTAAACTACACTCTTCTTCTACTTAGGATTTTAAGGAATACAACAGACTTTCTACTACTAAGACTAAACCCTTTTCTACCATTGGATTTACCAATGGGAGATCTAAATGCCTAAACTACACTCTTCTTCTACTTAGGATTTTAAAGAATACAACAGACTTTCTACTACTAAGACTAAACCCTTTTCTACCATTGGATTTACCAATGGGAGATCTAAATGCCTAAACTACACTCTTCTTCTACTTAGGATTTTAAGGAATACAACAGACTTTCTACTACTAAGACTAAACCTTTTTCTACCATTGGATTTACCAATAGGAGACCTAAATGGGGACCATAATCCTAACAGTATCACCCTTCTTAATAGTGTCAGCAAGTTATCATCTACATTGCCAGTTTGAAAAAAATATATAATTGTTTTATTTATTTACTTACAGTCTATTTGCTTTTTATCTATTTATTGTTTTATAGCTGTGTACATTTGCATATAATTTTGTGTTTACTGGCAGAACCTGTGGATATATCATTTCTATTACTGAGACTAAACCCTTTTCTATCATTGGATTTACCAATAGGAGACCTAAAAGCCTAAAATTGTGACCAGAATCGTAACAGGGTGTTACCCGGGACGGAGGAATGCTCCGGTATCCGAGCTCGTTAATCTACCCGGTGAAAATGCCAGGCAAATTCAAACGATTTTTAAATCATTTTAAATCATTAAAACGGAGGATTTATATAATTCCCCTCGAGGTTAGAATGTGATATAAGGTTGGCTTCGTGTGGGGTGCCCCGCAGGAAACCAGACACCCGGAGAGTCAATAATGTGCTCACTTCCGTTGCATCCCACTTGAGGGGCGCATCTGGCACCGGGAAATGAACCCAAACTTTACCCTTTTTAGGCGAGTGTGCAGCTGCTGCCTGGGGATGGGACACATTGAAATATGAGCCATTTACCAGAGTCAGAGATACCACTCGGCACGAACGGCAGGTGAGGGTTATTTAACACCCCACCCCGTTATGGCGTTGGGATGTGACACGTTTGTTTTAATGTGGTTGCCCTCCAGGAAGCAAGCATCCTTGTAGGAATATTGCTCAGTTCCGTCGGCATTCCCCTACAGGGGTGCCTCAGGTGCCAGGCAATCAACCAAGCCATTACCCTTTTAAGCTACCTTGGAGGAAGCCTCCCCCCTGGAACATAAGCCACTAATGAGCCACACAAACAACCCTACATGAATGCCAGACAGTAGCGTTAAAGAGCATGATCAACGTGCAAAGTGTATTTTATGTACTAACAAATGGTGTTTATCATAGTCATTGGACACCTGATTTGCTTAGTCATCTTAAAAAGAAAGTTGTAATAAACAACTGCTTTATCTGAGTTCGCGTAGATGCCTGATCCGGACTATTCAGAGATTCGGCTTGGGCAGGTGTGTGTGCGAGAAGCGCTAAATCATCTGCGTAGTCTGCATCCGTAATAGTTTCTTTCAGCTTTTTGACTTTTTTCATGTGAAACTATATTTTCTTTGTTAGATCTAATAACGTTCATAGTACGTAATGTAGACAGATTATCTATATATTAATACTCGTATTCCTTTGTTCTAATATAATCTTCCAACAAAAACCGAGACCGTGAACATCATCCAAAAGAATCGTCCAAAAAAATCGTCCAAATAAGCCGAATTATTATTTCTTTTGAGTGTCATCACATCAGCTAAATAATGGACCATTCCGTTTGTATCATAAAGAGAGAAAGGGAATAAAAAAAGGACATGCTACACAGAAAAATATAATGAGAAAGAAAGAAAGAAAGAAAGAAAGTAGAGGAAAGATATAGAGAGGAGATGAGCGCCGCAGAGGCAATAACGCTAATATGTTTCAATCGAACATAATGAAAAGATAAAGGAAAGAAAGAAAGAGAAAAGAAATGAGCGAGCGAAAGTTAAATCACGATTATTATACTTTTTACATGTTAAATTATTTTGCAATAGCTCTTAAACATACCAAACGTTCTAATGATTAGATTATCATACTATGGTATATCCACAGGTCCTGCTAGAAAATATTATACTTTTTACATATTAAAGTATTTGCAATAGCTCTTAAGTAAACATATCACATGATGTGATGATTAAATTATCATACTGTGGTATATCCAGAGGTCCAACTAGTAAAATAAAAATGGTGCTAATGTATCTCCTTGCAAAAATAGAATAATTTCCATTTCAACTTGCACCTGAGTAATTATTTGATGAGGTCTGCATTTAATTTGAATGTCACTTTTAATCATTTAAATTTAAATGAATAAATGCAAATGTATTTGTATGTTTTAACACCCAGGCTAACAACAAAATTACATACACCATGTTAAACCATTAATAAACATGATCAACATGCAATTTTATTATATGTACTAACAAATGGTATTTATCACAGTCATGAGATATTTGATTTGTATAATGAATTTAAAAGGTAGGTTTAAATAAATAAGTGTGTTATTCAGTTTAATTTTATTGTCTTATTTTCATATACAGGGTGGTTGAAAAGTACCTCCCTATTTTAAACTATTTATAATTTTTTTTATATGCAGTTATATTTTTCTCAATTCTTTAATATATGCTCCTTAATATATGCCAATTAAATCTGTGTGGTGATGCTCCTCCGCATTTTGCTATTGTTATTCGTGAATGGTTGAATCACTATTTTCCTAAGAAATTGATGGTTAGACGTGGTCCCCATGAGTGGCTGTCCAGAAGTCCTGATTTAAGACCCTGCGACTTTTTCCTTTGGGGTTGGTTGAAGGATCAAGTCTACTCTACGAAAACCAACGACTTTGGAAAAATTGAAGGACGAATATGAGAATTTATTTCTGCCATTCCGCAAGAGTTCCTGCGAAGATCAGTTGATGCGATTCCCGAGCGGCTTAAGAGACTGGAGGCGAATGCTGGTGCCCATATAGAATTTTAGATAAAACTCCATGTTATGTGTTCTCATATTGATATTTTGTAGAAATAATGATTCAGAAATAAATTATAAGATTTTTAAAATAGGGAGTTATTTTACAATCACCATGTATATTAGCAAGAGTTTTGTGTCTAACTTTTATAAGAAAGTCATCTAAGAAAAAAGAAAGAAAAAAAAGAAATAAACTTGTTAAATGATAAATTAAGAGCAAATTTCAGGCAACTTTAATGAAAACGAAAATATCGACGCCAACACGTACATACACACACAGATATATGTGGCAACTGGTTTCATTTTCATATAGCATTACACAGGTTCTATTACAGTGGATATTTGTGTACAGAGGTTTGAAACTCAAATCAATGAGGGTTGGCTTATTTTTTTAAAAATATTTCTTAATTTCGGCATGATTGATAATTGAAACTCTATCTTGAAAAGAAAATGCTGCAACGGAACGTGAGTACTACGGCTCAGGCGCATATATTATATAATATATATATATATATATATATATATATATATATATATATATATAGTAAATCCACAGGCACGTGTTTCGAAGTATCACTTCTCATCAGTGTGGTTATACCTTAACAGCTACCCCTGGCCGAGTTTGAGACCCGAATGAACTTTCGTTCGCCAATTCTCTTAGCCGTACGGCCAGATGCAGCTGTCAAATATAGGAGATATTTAATCGCTACATTTCTAAGCGGAAATGAATTTACTAGAGGCCTCAAACATTTGTAAACAAAGCAGGGTTTAGCTACACACACACACACACACACACATACACACACACATATATATATATATATATATATATATATATGTGTGTGTGTGTGTGTGTGTGTGTGTATATATATGTATGTATGTTTGTATATATATATATATATATATATATATATATACCGCTGATGAGACTTAATAAAGTTGAAACAGCTGTACAGTGTTCCACGTGGTGCACGTTATTCGCCGGGTTTGCTTGTCAATCATCGAATTTTATACGATATACGCATAGTAATTGCCTTAAAAAATATAAATAATAATATACTTTACATAACAATGCTTCAAAAGCAAATTATCAAATTGCATATATATATATATATATATATATATATATATATATATATATATATATATGACAGTCAGACACAAAGCGGTCTTCCTGTCTATAGCTCTGCTGATGCGGCCTAATAGGCCGAAATGTACATACAGAGATTGATTTTTCTCGATTTGTTTAGCCTTACATTTGAATAGGTATGCCCGCCTAATTCATTAATTACTAATTAATTTCAAAAATTAGGTACGACTTCAATTAAGGACATATTCTCCCAAAAAATGTCGGCTAAAAAAAGCCATATCAATACACATCGTTTGTTTGTTTACTTCTCATATATATATATATATATATATATATATATTTGTAGAAAAAAGTTTTTTCTCTCTACAACGGTTTCGGTGTTCAATGTACACCTTCTCAGAGTTTTCCTGAGGAAGGTGTACCTGAAACACCGAAACTGTGGTAGAGACAAAAAAATTTTACAACTATAAATGCTGTATATTTTACGAAATATACTGAGCACTATTTGGATTAAAGCTCAGACGCTAGAGCACCCGACTAGGAACCCAAAAGGTCCGAGTTCGATACTGGCCCTCGCCAACTCAGCGTATGAATAGCACAGAGATCTGTGCGGTAAAGTAAGGAGATGATGATAGTTGAGGCGCTCCACCTCAGATACCAAAAACAATCTCCTTGGTTTCGCGCTAGTGAAAAAGGGATACTCGATTTCTGGCTAATAACGACTTTAGGCCACCCCGACGACGACATATATATTCACACCTCGCGTAGTGTTAGCGAGCTAGATTCTCTGACCAACGTTAGTGAGTTCGTTTCTTTTCTCACTTGGTGCTCCATCATCTGGCCTTGTGCCAAATCTAAGCAAAGCTTAGTAAATAACTATATATATTCACTAGCTTCATAACTGAAAAGAATTTTGAAATTTATCACGAATCAAATTGCAGATGAAGAAAAGATAATTCATTTACTGGACTGCGCACGCTGCCATAAACAATATGTTGGGAAGTCAGTATAGCCATTTTATTTTAGACAAAATAACTATAGACACAGAATTAAATCTATCGATCTACAATAATCTAATACCTGTAGAACAATAGATCCACTCAAACGATCACGATTTTAACAGAGATGTTATATTCACCATCACCAGGTGGGGGTTGCTATAATTAACAGCATTGATCCAAGGGGGCTATTCCCCTAGGCAATACCTGCCCCCTCAATTTAAAGGGGCAGGGCTGGGTTTATTGCCCGGTGCCTGAGACCCCCCTCCCCTGAGGAGGAATGCCGACGGAATTAACGGAATTTTGCACCCATGAGTCTCGGCTTGTGGACTTTCGTGGAATGTAACCAAATTTGGTTTATTTTTCAATATTGTCACCCCCTTAATGTCCACGCAATCTTCCATAGGTGTTGCAGTGCTTTGGTCCCATTGGTAAAAAAAAGTCTTCAACAGCAGATATGATGTCATCATATGAACTTTAAGCCCACCATCATCATCATCATCATGTCACACAATCAGCACGCTATCCATGATAATCCCTCGCTAACCTTCTCTATCATTCATTGTCCCTGGGAGGTCCACTGCACAGCATCCAGTATCCGCACAGAGCTGGTCGATGTAGGTCTTTGCTTGGCGGTCCACATTACCATGTCCATGTGTTGGCTTCCACAGGAGAACGTCACTTATGAGTTCGTCCTTGCTTCTCCAACAGTGTCCTGCATGTCTTGTCCGTCTCAAACGGATGTTTTTGTGAGATAGGGGCAACTACAATTGGTATCAGTTTGCC
>CM042164.1:46717576-46747576 GCA_023376005.1 Doryteuthis pealeii | reverse complement strand
TTGGGGGCACCGAACAATAAACCAGAATACGGTCACAGTCGTAAACGTGTAAACTTAAACACACACACACACACACACTCACACACACACTCACACACACACACACACACACACCGTATTTACTGGCCTATAAGACGCAGATGCTATAGGAACATTTTTGGACACATTACACTTGCCAATTAAGACAAGTGTACCGAGACGAGCTCGTGAACCATTACTCCATATCAGAGGTTCCAATATGTTAATAGCCCTGTCGGCTGGGACTCTGGGGAGTTCGGTATACCCCTTCATCACTATTACTCCCAGGTCCACTCTGAGTGAGACGAGCTTGTGAATCATTATTCTATATCAGACGTCCTGATATTATAATCGCCCCGTCGGCTGGGAGTCTGGGGGTGAAGCAACCATATCACTATTACTCCCAGGTTCATTCTGACCCGAGGACGAGCTTGTAATCTATTACTCTATATCAGACGTTCTAATATGATAAGATTGACTGGGACTTTGGGGCATGTGGAGTAACTCTTTTTCACCATCATTCCCAGGTCCACTCTGACCCAGCGTATTAGTACCATCTATGGGTTAGATAGATAAAAAATAGAGTTTTAAAAAAATTTGAATACCCAATAAGAATGAATAAAACAAACGTCTTCGGCATAAAATAACCCAAGGATTGACCTGCCGTAAAACAAACAATCAACCAACCAACCAACCAACCTACCTACCTACCTATTAATTTGGCGGGAGTTGTTCTTGTATATATACATACTAGCAAAAGTACCCGATCTGTATCGGACGAAGACATTTTTAAGAACACCAGGGAATATTCCTAAAAATGGTATGACATTAAAGTGCATCTAATGGTGAAGTTCTAATTCTGGATTCTTGGAAGTGTGGAATACTCCTTCATTGCCATTTTGATCCAGTTTTGTAGTACCTGTTAGGAACCCATCTATGGGTTGAATTGATTAAAAAATAAGTTTTCATTAGAACGAAAATTATTCGTTTATTGGATATTTAATGTTAAAACAAGCTTTGTGTATTATAATATTAGTTTATTTTAGGAATAGTCTCTTTTTGATGTTTACATTTTTTTAATATTAATAACATCCCATTGTGTTGTAAGGGTTTGCAAGTTAGACACACATTAATGAATAGCGATTTTAATACTCGCTAGTTGCCCTTTGCTTTCGACCTTGTACCATATCCTACTGTGACAAACAGGTTGGGTAAAGAAAATGAGGTTCCATCATTGTGTAATGGTTATCAAGGTAGTCTTGTAAATCGATTACTACTGAATAGTGAGTTCAATCTTTGCTGGATGTCACATACTTACGGAATTGTGTCTAATAATATTGACATTTTTTAGCAGAATTTAGAATTCATGTTTTTTTGGGGGGTTTTTTTTACTGAAAATGTCCCGTATAGAAACTTATAAAAATCTTCTGATATAATTATTCAGACTTATCTTTATAGAAAAAAATCGTTTTTTATCTGTTCATTTTTTCTCTCTTCCGATTTCATAAAATAAAATAAAAAGCTCGTAAAAATATTTCCCCTAATATATTTCAAGAAAAACCCTATTTCAAACATATTTTCATCATCAGATGAATAATTACCGAAAATTTCGTGAAAATTTGACCATTAGTTGATTTTTCATAGAATTTTTAAAGAAGCCGGTTGTCAACTTGTTTTTGGCTACTGTATTGATTTAACGGTGCAAAAAGGTAAATATTGTTTTCGTTCATAATTTTCATTATTTCCATAACCTGAAATTTTTTTTTAAATCATCAGTTGTTTTTTTTAATGTTTCTTCTTTTGAATGGTTCAAAAATTTTGAAGATAATATTAACCTTTATTCAAGTTTCATTGTGTTAAATAATAATAATAGTATGTGATTTTTGATATCCCCTTTTTTCAATCAATTTTTTTGTTTACAACATTGAGAATAATATTTAAAAAAAAGAACTTTTTCGTACGTAAGACAATTCTAAATTCAGTTTTTAATTGTTTGTTAAGTTAGAAATAAAATTCAACATTGTAATTTTTTTAGCCCTGAAACAAAAGTAACAAAGAAACCAACTAAATATTTTATTTCACGTTTTAATTTAAATTTCGTTATTCTTCTTTCAAAAACGTTTTGAGTTTCACTGAAATAGATATATTTGATCATATTTCATTCTAAGAAATATGAAAATAATAGTATGTGGGTATCACTTTTTTACATCCCTTTTTTTTAATCGCTTGAATGATTTTTTCTAAAAACTTTTTCGTACGTAAGACAATTTTAAACTCAGTTTTTATAGTTCTCAAAAAAAAAATTAACAGTTCGTACTAGATTACAAAACAATTGCATTCAACAATGTTGACTTATTAGTAGAAATAGAGCGGACATGCTGAAACAGGCGGCAGGCAATAGAAATAGAGCGGACATGCTGAAAACAGGCAGCAGGAAAGCTCCTGCTGCTGGCGTATCAGCAGGAGTAAATATATATGTATATACGCGGATATATCATATTGCAAATAGGCTTAAACAACAAAGTGTCCAGGTTTGTTCCATACAACTAAAAATGCTTGCGGTGAGTTGTTCTTTTGTTCTGTTACACCCTGGGTCAATTGAGCTGGCCCTACTAACGGATTCACCTGAAGTGAATTTATAGAAGGAGTAACAAGGGAATATGAAATTCACAACCGGTCCCCAAACCCACGTGCATATCCCGGTCAGGGAAAGGAGATGCCCCTGTTAGCCGCAGATTTTCCACAGACGCAGTGACAAGTACGCCAAAGCCGTTGAATATTGACGATGATGGAGAGGCCCTTAGGACTTTTGCCAAATCCCCTTTGGCCGGGTTGTGGCCATAATGCCACTGGGTGCCAGACCTGTCCACCTTGGTGTCTCTGCCAGGAACTTAAGTTCGAGGAGGGGTTGGACTTTAGAAAATAATGTGGCCGCTGAGCAAAGAGTTTCCAATACTCTTTCAGAGATCTTGTTTTTCGTTCTGCAGGGTACTTAGCCATCCTTCCTCTAGACAAAATTTGTAGGGTTACCGGTTTAGTCGCTGAGGATCTGACTATGAAACAGGTAGTACTGGGTTACATATTACCAGTAACTCATTGAGCAACATGACGCTGAATTTGGGGTTCCTAAAACTATAAACATACAAAACAATCTTTACTAAATTTTAAAGTACTAAGGAATTAAGAAAAGCTTAGTAAATGTAGTGCCTTAAAATTTATTAAGCTTTTTTAAGTATTGCACACAGACCGCAGGTTGCTTACGGTGCATACCAATTCCTTAGTGCTTTAAAATTTACTAAGCTTGTCTTAGTATTGCACACAGACCGCAGGTTGCTTACGGTGCATACCAATTCCTTAGTGCCTTAAAATTTATTAAGCTTTTTTAAGTATTGCACACAGACCGCAGGTTGCTTACGGTGCATACCAATTCCTTAGTGCTTTAAAATTTACTAAGCTTGTCTTAGTATTGCACACAGACCGCAGGTTGCTTACGGTGCATACCAATTCCTTAGTGCCTTTAAAATTTATTAAGCTTTTTTAGTATTGCACACAGACCGCAGGTTGCTTACGGTGCATACCAATTCCTTAGTGCTTAAAATTTATTAAGCTTTTTTATATTGCACACAGACCGCAGGTTGCTTAACGGTGCATACCAATTCCTTAGTGCCTTAAAATTTATTAAGCTTTTTTTAAGTATTGCACACAGACCGCAGGTTGCTTACGGTGCATACCAATTCCTTAGTGCTTTAGAATTTACTGAGCTTGGTACTAATGCTGAATAGCGCGTAAGTGATAACATCATTAGATTACGTATAAAAAGCATTACATTCATTACATTTCACGGAAATACTCGAAAAATATGAGACGCTAAGATTAGGGTTAGCGTAAAGGTTAGGGTTACTTTTAGTGTTAGGGCTAGTGTTAAAATTAGGGTCAGGCTACTTCGGGAATTTTCATAATCTATTGCTATTTATACGTAAAATGCTATTCTAATGATATTATCTCTTGTGCACCATTCTGCAATTGTAGTCTATGCTTTTCTAAGTAAATACCAAGAATCCCCCCTTGTTTTTTTATTATCCCAATAGAACTATTCTTATGTATTTTTATAATGAAGTTCAATTTTTTTTACTTGAAAAGTAAATGGTACCCACCGCACTACTGTTCGTCAGAAAGTGTTCTTCGATACCAAAAAAATGTTGGAGACTCCTGACAGACGTCAAGGGACGGTGGGATCTGGGTAGAACGATGGAATGAAGCAGGGTTGGGGAGTATAAGGTGCTGGTTGGGGCTGGAAGTTTGATCGGAGTTGAGGAAATGAGACGAGTCACAGGAAATAAGCTATGTGTAATAAGTTCCGTACTTGAGAGAGGTAGCAGACAGCCAGCAACATCCGGGAGCTTAAGGACGGGAGAACGTGGAAAGAATTTGGGTGGGGGTGTGGGTATGGAGGCAATCAGAATCGCACAATTTCGATCTCCCCCCTCTCTCTCTCTCTGTCAATCTATACACACACACACACACACACACACATACACACACACACATATATATAGAGAGAGAGGGGGAGAGAGAGGGAGGGGGAGAAAGACATTAAAATTGTGCAGAGAGAGAGAGAGAGAGAGAGAGAGAGAGAGAGAGAGAGAGAGAGAAAGAAAGAAAGAGGGTACATGTAAAAGAAAGAAAGAGAATATGTGTGTACAAGATATATATATATATATATATATATATATATATATATATATATATATTGCATATATATTGCACGCACATACGTTCTTTTTCTTTCTTTCTTTCTTTTTTACATGCGCTCAATTTTTTTCTCTCTCATACACACACACTCTTTTTTCTCGCTTTCACACATACACACACACACACACAACACACACACACACACACACACACTCTCTCTCTCTCTCTCTCTCTCTCTCTATATATATATATATATATATATATATATATATATATATATATATATATCGTTTAACCATACGCTCTTTTCTTTCTCGCTTTTACACACAAACACACACACACATAAACACAAACGCACACAAACTCTCTCACACACACGCAACACACACACACTCTCTCTCTCTCGCGCGCGCACGTGCACCATAACAGTAAATTCATCAAATTTTGGCTGGCTGTGAAATCTACAGAAGAATGTGCTATGTGTACGAAGAAGGATATTTCAGTGAAAAGAAAGGTTTAGGAATGGGCTAAACATAGGTTTACCACTACGACAGTCCATGGAAACACACTGAATCTCCAGTAAACGAAAAGTTCCGGGCGCGGCTGTCAGTAAAACGAAGGAAAGCGAAAAGAAATACTTGGACCTTGCCAGAGAAGTAAGAATAAAAAAAGTGAAACGTGAGGGTGACAGTGATACCAAATGAAGTTGGTGTCCTTAGTTTGGAAAAAAAGACTGAATGAATTACAAACCAGAGGAAGAATCGAGACCATCCAGAGATCAGTGAGAATACCCTGAAGAATCCTGGAGACCCGAGGAGACTTGCTGTCACTCAGACTCCAGTGAAAGGCCATCAGCTAATGCTGGTGTATACAAAAAAAATCTTTCACGCACATTATTTTCTTTATTTCTTTATTTCTTTCTTTGGCTGCTTACAAATTATTTAATCGGTAAAGAAAAAGTTCTGGGTGCAGCAGTCAGTAAAAAGAAGGAAAGCGAGAAGAAATACCTGGACCTTGCTAGAGAACAAAAAAAAGAAGTAAAATGTGGGGTGATAACAAATGCTGTTAGTTTAGAAAAAAAACTGGATGAATTGGAAATCAGAGGAAGAATCGAGACTATCCAGAACATGGCATTGTTAAGATCAGCTAGAGTACCCAGAAAAGTTCTGGTGACCCGAGTGACTTGCTGTCACTCAGAATCCAGTGAAACGCTGGTATAAAAAAAAACTCTCAAGGAGTGATATAATATAAACGAAATACTTTTTTTAATTAAAATAAAATTGCTTCCTCCTCCCCCTTTCTCTTTCTTTTATATTATACCATTTATTTTCTTTCATCTTATTACTGAAATCTTGTGATGTTTGCTGAGGTTCCGGCAAAGTTTGGTAGATATTAAATTTCTTTACGTCCTTCATTTTCTTCACCGCAGACTTCGTAATCTTATTCACAGACTTCTACGTCATTTACTCTTAATTCACCGGTAAACACTAACATGGCGTATCATTCTAACCATCGAAAATTAAGAGATTAACCAGAAATCAATGGTAAAATCAATGGTAAAATACAAAGTGACGAAGAATATTTTGTTAAAAGATATGCTATGAAAGCAGAATGTTCAGATAATATTGAAAAAATGTTTTTCGCCTTATCTGTTATTAGTTTATCTACTGCTAAATATAAAGCAAACCTCTAGAAACATCCTCAAAGTGTGCAAATTCCGTAATTCATAGATGTCATAGATTGGTACACACATACACACACACACACACACACACACACATATATATATATATATATGCGTGTGTGTGTGTGTTTGTGTGTGTGTGTGTGTGTGTGTGTTTGTGTGTTTGTTTGTTTGTGTATGTGTGTGTGTGTGTGTGTGAATTTCGGGCTTCAAATCAGTCTACTATGTGACCAGTGTGGAAGGCTATGTATGAACAAGGATGGCCTGATCAGTCACCAATCTGTGCATCGGCGGGATGGACTAATAAAATACCCTGTGCTCCGTGGAATTACCTGTAAATGTGGGAAGGTGTGCAAGACTTTGGCAGGACTAAAGAGCCACTTTTGTGCAGCTCATTGTTGAACTTTTTTGAAGCTCACCATTATATTCTTTGAACTGTTGACCTTTTTTTTTTCTTTTTTTTTTTTGTTATTATTATTATTGTTACTATATCAAGCAATGGCAATACTTGAACATGAGTTTGCTGCCATCATGTGTGTATACTAATCTATGACATCTATAAATTACGGAATTTGCACACTTTGAGGATGTTTCTAGAGGTTTGCTTTGTATTTAGCAGTAGATAAACTAATAACAGATAAGGCGAAAAACATTTTCGCATTAATAGCTGAACATTCTGCCTTCATAGCAGGGGCACTATATCTTTTAACAAAATATTCTTCGTCAAGGCCTTCGAATTTTCATCCCCCCCCCCATATTTCATATTTTATTTTCGTAATAAAATATTGTTTTATTCTACCATTCCGTAACTTGTATGATCTCCCAACATACATATGATTCCTTTACTTTTGGTACTCTATAAGTTTTCTTGTACTAAATATATTATATATATATATATATATATATATATATATATATATATATAGAGAGAGAGAGAGAGAGAGAAAGAGAGAGAGAGAGAGAGAGAGAGAATTAAACAAAAATGATGTCTCCTGTTTAAGAATTTTTTTTTATATTTGGATGGAATCCGTAGATTAGTCCACCGAAGTTTTTATCATTGGCTGTGGTATGAAGGTTGTAAATGGTATCTTTAGCCATTTCAATTTGCCTTTTCACAAGGTCATAACGATATTGTCAGGTGTCATTTTGGTTTTCATATATTTATTTATAATATACTCCGTATATGTAAAGATATGCGCATTCGAAGGCAATACAATGCGTATAAAAAATAAAGACAAAAATATGTTTTTTATGTCTTATCGATTTCGAAGCATAAACTTCATCATCAGAGTTTATTTTCAGAAATGACGTGCTTATTTGTGTGGTTATAATTTCTCTTCTTATTTCCCTTTCCTCTCCTTTTTTTTCCTCTCTTTCTTCTTCTCCTCCTTTATGAATGGAATGGGCGAATAACTGTAATTTCTTATTTCTCTCTCTTTTTTTTTTAAGTTTGTGGGGAACAAATATTCCTAATATCGGCTGTCATTCGGTCAAATGTTGCAACTATGTTGCCAATATGTTGCCAGTGTGTAGACATGTCAAAATTCAAAAATAAAAAATGAATAAATAAATAAAAACCGTTAATAGAAAAATTTACATACTTAGCTTTTGTTTCGCTTTCACCTTTCCTTTCTTTTTCCTTCTCCCTCTCTTTCTTTTTTTTTTTCTTTTTTATGTTATTTCTCTTTCTTTTTTCCCCCTTTGTTCTCTAATTTAATTTTTTTTTTAGTAAATAAGTAAATAAAAGATTTTTTATAGTAAATAAGTAAATAAAAGTATATATATATATATATATATATATATATATATTATATATGTGTGTGTGTGTGTGTGTGTGTGTGTGTGTGTGTGTGTGTAGTATATTAAGAAAATTGAAAAAACACAGGTTTAAATAAGTTGAGTGGTAAGTTTAAACCTGTGTTTTTTCAATTTTCTTAATATACTACATACCGTCGGATTCACTTCCATCTCTTCACACACACACACACAAACACACACACACACACACACACACATATATATATATATATATATATATATATATATGGGTGGTAAAATGTGGAAATAGATCCGACGGTATGCAGAAATAAGAAAAAGCAAAGTATTCCAAATGATTAATTTATTTCTAGTTGGTAGTCGACGTTATAACGTTTCGGGTTTTTATAAAAACTTCATCAAGCCATTAGGATGAATATATTCTTGTATAAACAGTATTCGAATCCTTTTCAAAATGAAAACGAGAGATGGCATAGTATTAGAGAAAATGTTCTTCTTTCTTATACATTTCCCCCGCTTTGTGAACCTATATACAGGGTGATGGTAGTGACCCCTTTACCTATCCTATTCTTAAAATCTTATAATTTATTTCTGTATCATTGTTTTTACAAAAAATGAATATGAGAAGAACATACATAACATGAGTTTTATTAATGATTCAGCCGTTTACAAATAAAGATGCATGAAAAATCAAAAATCTTCAATATTCTCCCAAGTATTGATTAACTGGCTAGATTTCATCTTGTAGCATGGTAAGATACCTTTCACCATTCATGGTATTGCGAAGGATGAAAGGACCCACAATCTTATCTGAAGTCATTCCACAACATAACAAAATGTGGAGGGGCACCATCTTGCATAAAAATCAAGTCTTTATTTAATAGTCTTCCAAGTGTGGACAACTGGCCAGATTTCATCTTGTAGTATGGTAAGTTACCTTTCACCATTCATGGTATTGCAAAGGATGAAAGGACCCACAATCTTATCTGTAGTCATTCCACACCATAACAAAATGTGGAGGAGCACCATCTTGCATAAAAAATCAAGTCTTTAATAGTCTTCCAAGTGTGGACAACTGGCCAGATTTCATCTTGCAGCATGATGAGATATCTTTCACCATTCATGGTATTGCGAAGGATGAAAAGACTCACAATCTTATCTGAAGTCATTCCACACCATAACAAAATGTGGAGGAGCACCATCTTGCATAAAAAATCAAGTCTTTATTTAATAGTCTTCCAAGTGTGGACAACTGGCCAGATTTCATCTTGCGGCATAGTGAATTCCGTTTGTCATTCATGGTATTGCGAAGGACTCACAATCCTATCTGAAGTCAATCCACACCATACTGTTATCTTGGGTTGATTCTGATATTTTTCTGAGATAATAAAGAGTTACTTTTCAATCTCTCTCTCTCTCTCTCTCTCTCTCTCTCTCTCTCTCTCTCTCTCTCTCTCTCTCTCTCTCTCTGTGTGTGTGTGTGTGTGTGTGTGTGTGTGAATAAAACAATTTTTTTCATATTGTGTATGCATATTTAAAAGACACTTTAAAAGGTATTCAATTACTTTCATATTAAATTCTCATCTTCTCATCATTTTCTAAAAGGATAATTCATTTTTAAATATCAAAAACATCAAATTTTGTACACATCAACTAATCTTCCAGGAACTCTTGTGGAATGGCAGAAATAAATTCTCATATTAGTCCTTCAAATTCTTCCAAAATTGTTGGTTTCATGGAGTAGACTTGCTTCTTCAACCATCTCCAAAGAAAAAAATTGCAGGGTGTTAAATCAGGGCTTCTGGCTGACTACTCATGCAGAGCCTGTCTACTCATCCATCTCCCAGGAAAATGGTGATTCAGCCGTTCACGAACAACAATAGCAAAATGTGAAGGAGCACCATCTTGTATAAAAATCAAGTTTTCAATATTCTCCCAAGTATTGACAACTGGTCAGATTTCATCTTGCAGCATGGTGAGATTCCTTTTGGCATTCATGATATTGCAAAGGATGAAAGAACTCACTATCTTATCTGAAGTCATTCCACATCAAACTGGGGTTGATTCTGAAATTTTCTGAGACAATAGAAAGTTACTTTTCAATCAATCAATCAATCAAAAGTGTGTGTGTGTGTGTGTGTGTGTGTGTGTGTGTGTGTGTGTGTGTGAAATAAAACAATTTTTTTTCATATTGTGTATGCATATTTAAAAGACACTTTAAAAGGTATTCAATTACTTTCATATTAAATTTTCATCTTCTCATCATTTTCTAAAAGTCATTTTTAAATATCAAAAACATCAAAATTTTGTTACTCTTTAATCCCCCTGTACATAAAATCAAGCCATAAAAACGCAGGTTATACTAATATACATACGTGTTACAATTATAATTTGTTGATAATCATCATAATCATGTATCGATTTGTTGATTTTTCTCTTTCCTTTGAATTTTCTACTTCTTTCCTTAATTTACTTTTAGGAAAATACGTTACATTTCAAATATTCTTTCAATTATCAATCACGTCGCCTTTAAAAAAAATGAACGTTGGTTAACGGAAAAAGAACATTTTCTTTAATACTTTCTCATTTTTTGTTTTAATTTTGAACCGAATTTCAACACTGTTTAGACAACACTATATTTATCCAAGTGTCTTGAACGTTTTATGAGAAACCGAAACGTTTTAACGGTCTTTACTATCTAAAAATATTTTAATTTCTCATTTGTTCGTTGTATTTCTTTCTTTCTTTCTTTTAGTACAATTATCTTTCTTTTTTCTTTCTTTTTTTTTTCTTTCTTTCTTTATATATATAATATATAAGATTTTTGGATTGTTTTTTATAGAAGCATTGTTGAATAAATATATGTTATTATTTATATTTTTGATTGAAGGCAATTACAATGCGTATATCGTATAAAATTCGATGATTATAGAAAATAACCATGACAAGTGAATTTCGCAAACGATCATGCGATACTAAAACATCGTACAGTCTGTTTCCTTAATTCTTACATTCACAGACAAAACGGATATATATATATATATATATATATATATATATATATATATATATATATATCCGTTTTGTCTGTGAATGTAAGAATTGAGATCTTCAAAAAAATACCAGAACTCGCAGTCAAAATCGAACTCGCAAGCAGTGAATAGAGAACTCTAGCAAATTATTCATTGTTTTAAAGTAGGCGAATTAACGTATGAATGTAAGTCGGTCCATTGCCTGATATATATTTTTAAATACCCTGCTATTTCAGAAAGTGGATCTTCTAACGTATACGTAAATGAGAGCGAACTGATTCGTGCGCCTGCGTAGTTGTAATGTGTCGCGTCTCTCTCTCTCTCTCTCTCTCTCTCTCTCTCTCTCTCTCTCTCTCTCTCTCTCTCTCTCTCTCTCTCTCTCTATCTATCTATCTATCTATCTCTATCTCTATCTCTCTCCTTCTCCTTCTCTCTTTCTGATTCACTTTCTATCTCTCTTTCTCATTCTCATTCTCATTCTCTCTCTCTCTCTCTCTCTCTCTCTCTCTCTCTCTCTCTCTCTCTCTCTCTCTCTCTTATTCTCTCATTCTTTCTCATTCTCTTTCTCTTTCCTCTCTCTCCCCCTCCTCTCTCTCTCTCTCTCTCTCTCTCTCTCTCTCTCTCTCTCTCTCTCTCTCTCTCTCTCTTATATATAACGGGTGTGACACGCACTGCTTCCAGCATCCATCTGCAGGTGTTGCCATGCGACAGTCAGGATAACATGAACGAGGAAATTGATTAAGTTTTCAACTAGGTTTTTTTTTCACTTCAATTATTTTTCGTCAACTTGGAGCGCACGATTTCATTTGCTATAAAGATTCTCATTTTCTTCTTTCTCTCTTCTCTCTCCATCTTCCATACAAGTAAATGTCATCCTCTTTCTTGATTTTTGTTCATATATATATATATATATATATATATATATATATATATATATATATATATAGTGAATTTTTTCTGAAACACGCTTTACATCTCAACTGATATCAAATTGCTAGACTCTGTCTGTCTGTCTGTCTGTCTGTCTGTCTTTATAGATATAGATATATAAATAAATATATATATATATATATATATATATATATATATATATATATACTGTTTGTGATATGGCTATTTTCAGTATTTGTATGTGTTTTAAATGAAGTCGAACCTAATTTATGTGTGTGAGAAAAATCAATCTCTGTATGTACATTTCGGCCTATTAGTCATCAGCAGAGCTATATGGTTCGACTTCATTTAAAACACATATTCTCCCATATATATATATATATATATATGTGTGTGTGTGTGTGGTGTGTGTGTGTGTGTGTGTGTGTGTATGTGTGTGTGTGTTCTCAAAAAAAAAAAACACAAAACATAGAATTTTGAGTTGTTTCTACACATAGTGTTAAAATTTGAGATCATTTGAACGAGAATTGGTGTGTGTGTGTGTGTGTGTGTGTGTGTGTGTGTGTGTGACCAATGCCGGTCACGGCACAAATATAACGAATACCACTTTGATAGACCCGCTTTCTATATTTTCCACCCCCTTCAGGCATACAGTTCCAATATGTCCGCTTTTGGGGTCAGATACGGACGTAGAGGTGATTCCAACGCAAGAAACGAAAAAGGCATTGGAGCTGTGCACACGAGGGCGCGGAAAATAGCGGGTCAATTACTGGACTAATGAAATAAATTCCCCGTCTATTGGCCACGTCGTCCAATGGATTTTGGTATTTATTGTGTAGTCAACGAAGAAGATAAGTGAACTTTGATTTTCGGCGAACCGTGATATTTTGAAATAATAATAATAATAATAATAATAATAATAATAATAATAATAATAATAATAATAATAATATACTCTGCGAATGTAGCAAACTAGCACACGGAGAATACAAAACTAGACACGACTGGGTTGCGAAGGTGATCCACTGGGAATTATGCAAAAAATTAAATTTTGACCATACAACAAAATGGAATATGCATAAACCAGAATCTGTTCTTGAGAACGAAATGCATAAAATTCTCTGGGACTTTGAAATAAAAACGGATCACCTTATCTCAGCAAGAAGACCAGACCTAGTGTTGATAAACAAAAAAGAAAGAACTTGTCAACTGGTGGATTTTGCAGTGCCAGCAGATCACAGGGCGAAGCTAAAGGAAAATGAAAAAATGGACAAATATCTGGACCTTGCCAGAGAACTGAAAAAGTTATGGAATATGAAAGTGAAAGTGATACCAATTGTAGTTGGTGCACTTGGAATAGTCCCAAAAGGATTAGAAAAGGGCTTGGAAAGTTTGGAAATGAGAGGAAGGATTGAAACCATTCAGAACACTGCACTGCTGTAATCTGCCAGAATACTCAGAAGAGTCATGGAGACCTGAGGAGACTTGCTGTCACTCAGACTCCAGTGAAAGACCATCAGTTAATGCTGATGTGAAAACTCAAAAGGAGTAAAATAATAATAATAAAATGAAAAAAATGGACAAATACCTGGACCTCGCCAGAGAAATGAAAAAAGATATGGAATATGAAAGTCAAAATGATACCAATTGTAGTTGGTGCACTTGGAACGGTCCCAAAACGCCTGGGAAAAAAGATTGGAAAATCTGGAAATCAGAAGAAGAATTGAGACCATCCAGAATAATGCACTGCTGCAATCTGCCAGAATACTCAGAACAATCCTGGAGACCTGAGTAGACTTGTTGTCACTCAGTGAAATACCATCACTTAATGCTGTTGTGAAAAACTCAAAAGGAGTGAACAATAATAATAATAGTATGTTTTTCAGCTAGATCTATTAGATCTGAGACCAGTCAGCTGTTCCTTGTATTAAAAAAAAATATCTTATTTCCTTATTTCCACTGAATATTTATATTCTTTCCACGATTCATCCAACTTTGCCTTAAAAGAGTTCAAATTTCAGATTATCTGCCAAATTCTTATTTCTTATGAGTGTCGTCACCTCAGTTAAATAATGGACCATTCCGTTTTTATTAGAAAGAAAGAAAGGAAGAAAGAAAGGGAAGAAAAAGGAGACGCTATACAGAAAATGTCATTAGAAATAGAGTAAGGGAAAGATAGAGAAGGTTGAGCACGCGGAAGTGATAATGCTAATCTGTTTCAATCGAACATAATGAAAAGACGTAAAAACGAAAGAAAGAAAGAAATGAGAGAAGTGAAAACAAGATTATTATACTTTTTACATATTGAACTATTTGGCAATAACTTTTAAGTAAACATATCAAATGTTGTAATAAATAAGTTATCATACTGTGATGTATTCACAGGTCTTGATAGAACTTATAAAAATATATAAAAACATAGTAGTTTAATACACGCATTTCAAGATAGCAAGACTGTAATTTGTTTATAGTGTCTTTTTCTGGATTTTTGTTGCTATCAGCAATGGAGTCGTATCAACTTTTCTATTTACATTATATTGTTAATCAAAAAACCAGCCTTTAAGGGAAATCTAAAAGAGACCAATCCCTTTTCTCTCCTTCTCATACTTTGCTTCGTTCTTTCTTTTCTTTTTTACTCTCTGTTTGTCTATCTATCTTTCTTTCTTTCTTTCTTTCTTTCTTTCTTTCTTTCTTTCTTGCACTCGCTCGTTCGTTCTTATTCTTTTTCTTTTTAGTTCATTCTTTCTTTCATTTTTTGCTTCGTTCTTTGATTTCGTTTTTACTTTCTATATATCATTCTTTCTTTCTTTCTTTCTTTCTTCTTTCTTTCTTTCTTTCAATCCCACATTCATTCTTATTCTTTCTTCATTTTAGTTCATTCTTTCTCCCTTCTTTCTTTCTTTCTTTCTTTCAATTGTTTGTTCTTATTATTTCCTTCTTTCTTTTTGTTCATTCATTCATTATTTCTTCCTTTCTTTCTTTCACTCGTTCGTTCTTATTATCTTTTTTTAGTTCATTTATTCTTTCTCCCTCTTTTCCTTTCGTTCTTTCTTTCTTTCTTTCAATCGCTCGTTCATTCTTATTCTATCTTGTCATTTAACATTTTTAAAACCTATTTTTTTAATGAAAGTTCTCAATTTCTTTTTCAATTTTCTAATTTTTATATCTAATTCTTTTTTAATTTCAAATTTTTAAATAGAAAAAATAATTTTAAAATGTTTCATTTAAATGAAGACGTGTGAGTAGCTAAGCAAGTTATATAATAAAGCAATGTCTTTTACTCTTTGCATATTTTGGCATAAGACCAAAAGTAGGGGGCACCCAGTGAGAATCGAACTCATTAACAATGGTCTGCTATCCTGGCTATCTAACACCAACCAAGGCTACCTTCTAAAGATTTAAACTTAGTTCAGATTTGGAACCATGTATGGGGCACCCAGTGAGGATCGAATTCATCTCTCAGTAGTAATGGGTCTGCGAGACTAGCTTGTTAACCGAAGAGATTGCCGCAAATAGATAATTAGTTTGAAAGAAAGAGAAAAATAAAGAGAGGGAAAGAACATGAACTGATGCGGAGAAGGAAGAGGATTGACATACAGAAAGTTAAAGGAAGAAGAAGAAGAAGAAGAAGAAGAAGAAGAAGAAGAAGAAGAAGAAGAAGAAGAAGAAGAAGAAGAAGGCATCTTTATTGATTTTGGTTTGGTTTGTTTTGTTTTACGGCATATCAACCTCAGTGGGTCATTTAATGCCGATAAAGTTTTGAAATAAATTATTCTTAATGGATACTCAATTTTTTTATAAACTCATGTTTTTCTATTTAACCCATAGATGGGACCCTAACAAGTACTACCACTCCGGGTCAGAATGGACCAGGGAGCAATGGTGATGAAGTGGTGCTCCACATTCCCCAAACCTCCAAAACTGGAACCTCGCCATCAGATAGAGTTTAACGTCATTCCAGGACATGTAGACCCTCAGCCACCGCCTTCTAGCACCCATATGATAAAAAGGGATTGGGGCTTGCCATAAGGGCAATAAGGTTGGGGCAATCATATAGGTGCTAGGGCTTGACGTGACCATCCGATTGATCGGAGTGGGCCTCTCCGAATTCTTAGGCTAGACTGCCCGTCTAGCCTAAGTAAGAGTGGAGTGTTGCAGGTCATGGACTGCTCATCACCAAGACTCCGTCCTTAAGCATCACGGGTCGCCACCACGGCCAACAGGTTGCTCCATTTGGGGGAGTCTTACCCTCTGCAGAGGTGCAGTCGTTGCATTCTAACGCCCCACCGACAGGGCAGGCATCTATATTGAGTGACATATAGAAAATTGAAAGGGGGAAGAAGAAGAAGAAGAAGAAGAAGAAGAAGAAGAAGAAGAAGAAGAAGAAGAAGAAGAAGAAAGTAATACATCTTTATTGAACATGGGGGAAATGTTTAAACCTAAAACAAAAATGTTTTTCCTTCTGGGAAAATGAAGAGAAGGTGGGGGAGGTATTTCATTAAGTATGGGGGAGGGGTTTCCCCTAACAATAAACGATAATCAAAGAGAAGCCATGCTGCTACAACAAGACGTAACTAATCGTACAAATTTAAATTTCCCAACTTCAAAAGAAAAGAAATTAAAATATAATTTATGTTATTCAAGTAATTATTTACATTTAATTAAACATTACTAATTAGATCCCCAGGCAATTTTCCTTTCTTTTTTTTTTTTCTAACTGGAGATGGAAAATAATTCCATAACATTATCGCTTAGTTAGGACTAACAATCCGATAAATTTTTAAAATGTTTAAAATAATAATTCTCTTAAGTTCGAATTGAAGTTTTACTATATTTTCTAAATTTTCTATTTGTGATTACAAGTTTTCAGTGTACGGCCACTTACCTCCCATCTCATAAAGCATCTAAATAAGACGAATAATATATGCTGAACAAGTAAGGACGATATCACAACTGATTTTTTTTCTTGCATATATATATATATATACGTTTGCTGGAAAAGCAAGGACGAAATAATAAGTGACGTTCTTCTATGGGAACAAGCACATGTGAATGCCCAGCAAATACCTTCATTCACCTGCTTCCTCCCGAGAGCAATGAATAATAGGGACAGTTAGCGAGAGATTGACATCGATATCCGTTCTACTACATGATATATATATATATATATATATATATATATATATATATATATATAAAAGTAATTGGTAATTTGCTTGAAGCATTGTTAAGTATGTTATAATATATTAATAATTTGAAGGCAATTACAATGCGTATAAAAAATAAAAACAAAAAGATGTTGTTTTTTTTTTTTGTCTTATCGATTTCAAAGAAAACTTTATCTTCAGAGACGAAAATCAGAAATGAACGTGCTTAAGTTTTTTTTGTTTTTTTGCGTGGTTATACTTTTTTTTTTCTTCTTTTTTTTATCCTCTTCTTCTTCTTTTCCTTTCTCTCCCCTTCCCCCTTCTTTATGTTATGAATGAAATGGGCGAATAACTGTAAAATTCTTATTTTGTTTTTTTAATATTTTTTTTTAGAACGAATGTTTAAAATCTTACCAATCCAATATTGTCTGTTTATCATCCGGTGAATATTGCAACAATGTAGCCATTCAATTCAAAATAAAAAGACGGTTACGTAGAAAAATTCTTATGCTTAGCTTTCATTTTCGATTCTTTCTCTTTTCCTCTTTGTTTCGATTCTTTCTCTTTCCCTCTTTGTTTCGATTCTTTCTCTTTCCCTCCCTTCTCTAATTTTCTATATTTTTATTTATTTATTTATTTATTTATTCTTATTTTCAGTTGTAAAAAATAAAATGTATTAATTTAATCATATGGACCAGTAAATAAGTAAATAAAAGATTATCTTTAATTATATATTATTAGGATTGAAGGAAGATTTAAGAAAAATATGTTTAATGAGTATAATTTTTTTAAAAATTTTAAATAGATTAAGTATTATATATTAATTATATATCAAAATATTATAATAATTATATATTAGGATTGATGCAAAATTTGAGAAAATTATGCATTATGAGTATTTTCATTCAAAATTTCAAATAAATTCAATATTATAAATTAAATATTCAAATTATAAAAGGCATAGTGGTTTTTTGTTTTTTGGGGTTTTTGTGTTTTTTATTTTTATTTTTGTTTTTTTTAATTGTTTTGATCTTTTTATATTAATAGTTCTATGTTTAATGAGTATTTTCTTTAAAATAAAAACTTTTTTTATTTCTTTTATATATATATATATATATATATATATATATATATATATATATATATTAGTAGATATCTATTATAGATTTATTACATAATTCAAATCCGTTATTTCAAGTGTCCACCTTGGACTTATTTCTTGAGGGAATAAAGTAAAAATATGTAAATAGTTGATTGTTGATAGGTTTAAATTTGTGATAGGGAAAATTACATATATATGTATAAAATCTGGATACTAAATAAACTATAAGCTATATATGGAACGCGTAATTAGTTAACTATGTATTCCGTGTTTAATTCTAATCTGTTGTTTATATTAGGACCTAATTTAGCTATCAATAAACTTTCTCTAATTCTGAGATTACCAATGTTGCGTATTATTGTCTCTATTTTAACAGAAAAATTGTTGTCCTTATTTTTGCATTTGATTAAATGTTTATGGAATGAGGATGCACGTGTGTGTATGTGTTCTTTGATTCTAATGTGGAGGGGTCTAATTGTACTTCCTATATAGAAATTAAGGCATTTGGAGCAAGTTAAACGGTAAATTGTATAAGTTTTATGACATATGTTAGGATATCTTATTAAATTAATAACCAGTGTTATCTGGGTGTTCTATTTGGAATTGAATGTGGTTATCTATACAATGGAATTTCTCGGATATGTCATTGGCTTCTTCTTTGGATGATGTCAACATAAGTATATCGTCAATATACCTGGTGAAGAAAATGCATGATGGGCAGATGGTTAGTGCTCATCGTTTATCCATGTATGAAATGGCCAGTATGCCTGAGATACTGGAACCCATGAGTAATCCTGACATTTGTTTGTATGTATGTCCGTTATATGTGAAGTAGGTGTTGTCTACTATAATGGATAGTAGCTGGTGTATATCCACTGCAGTTAAATTGTGACAGTGTAGGTTTTGAGAGATGATATGTTCTGATATATATATATATATTATATATATATATATATATATATATATATATATATATTATTATTATTATTATTATTATTATTATAATAAAGGAAGGAAGAACTCAACACCGTAATTTCAATTAATATTGGCATGTAGAAAATCTGTTCTTAAACTCCATAATTTCACATGGATCAAAAATAGCCTTGATAACTTTGATGTTCCTATGGGAGCATATGATTCATCACAAATAGCGGACTTAATAGGATTAAATATGTAGGCCTATATCGAGACGACGGACTAATATATATATCCCTGATAGTAATGGACCAATGACTTCCAAAATTGAGAAAAAAATCATTAGAGCCTTCAGATTCCTTGGCTTCAAAATCGAGATAGTTTCAAATCTCAAAATAGTTAATTTCCTAGACGTAACCTTCAATTTGTCCAACAATAGCTATAAACCCTTTTGTAAGGATAACCTAAACCCCTCTTACATCAGTGTACATTCAGATCATCCTAAATCTATTATTAAACAAATCCCTAACGCTGTTAACATTAGGATAAGTAGATTATGCTCCAGCAAGCCAATTTTCGATGCTAACAGTAAAATGTATCAAGAGGCCCTTGATAAAAGTGGTTTCCAACATAAACTAATTTACAATAATAAACCTATGGCCAGTGGGCACGACTATACAACTAACAACATTTCTAACAACAATGATAGTACCAACAGTGATTATAGTAGTGAGAATAATCAGAAGTGTAAAAAATCTAAAAACAGAAAAAGAAAGATTTTGTGGTTTAACCCTCCCTTTTGTAGTTTATCCAACATTGAAATAGGTAGATACTTCCTTAAATTGATAGATAAACATTTCAATAGCACTAATCCTTTAAATAAGATCTTCAATAGAAAAACAATTAAAATTAGTTATTCATGCACTAATAACATCTCCAAAATTATAACTAACCAAAATAAAAAATTAATTGACGAATCATTGGTGAGCACTCAAAATACATATAAGGTTAACTGCAACTGTATGATTAAAGATGAATGCCCCGTAAATGGATTTTGCAACTCAGAGAAGGTTGTATACAAAGCAACTATCTCAACTATTGAAAACAAAACTAATGTTAAGGCTTATATAGGTATCTCCGCTGGGAAGTGGAAACAAAGATTTTATACCCATAAACATTCTTTCTCTAACCACAAAATCAAAAATCAGACTGCACTATCAAGTTACTATTGGAATCTGAAAAACAGAGGCTTAACCCCTTTCATAAAATGGGAATTTATTAAACAATCTTCCACCCCAAATGGATTAAAAGGTAGGTGTAACCTCTGTCTGGATGAGAAGATATGTATCCTGAAATATAGACCCACTGGCCAACTACTCAATAAAAGAAACCAATTGATTTTTAAATGTAGACATAAAAACAAATTAGTATAATCCTATAGGACTGGAAGTTAATGATTAGAGTTGGGGTGTTCTGAGGAATGGTTTCTTGTTCAAATTGTATTATTTGTAACCTGTTACTGTGTATAATCAGTATTATTATTGTTATTAGTATTATTATTATCGGTAATTTAATTCATCTAATTATCATGATTATTATTTTATTATCTTTAATTTATTTTATTTTATTATTAATATCATATATATTTTTTTATTTTATATTATTATTTTTTATTATTATTTTTATTATTATTATTATTATCTTTAATTTATCTCATTCTATTATTATTAATTTATTTTAAATTATTCTATTTTTTTTAATTTTATTATTATTATGATTTTGATTTTTAATTTTTATTATTATTATTATTATTATTATTATTATTATTATTATTATTATTATTATTATTATTATCAATTTATTTATTTTCTTATTATTATTATAATTTATTATTTTTTACCCTATCTTATTATTTTCATTATAATTTATTATTTTTTACCCTATCTTATTTTTTCATTATTATTACCATTATTATTTACTTTACCTTAATATTATTATTATCATTATTTACTTTTTCTTATTTTTAATATTATTATTATTATTATTTACCTTATCATTTTTTTTATTATTATTATTGATAATATTTTTAATATTATTATTATTATTTTAATTAATTTATCCTATTATTATTACTATTACTATTTTTATTATTATTATTAATAATATTTTTAATATTATTATTATTATTTTAATTAATTTATCCTATTATTATTTTTATTATTATCTTTACTTTATCTTAATATTATTATTATTATTATTATTATTATTATTTTTATTTATTTTATTATTATTATGATTATTTTTAATTTATATATTTTTTCAAATTATTATATTATTATTTTAATTATTTTAATTATTTTAATTAATTTTAATTATTATTATTATTATTATTATTATTATTATTTTAATTAATTTATCCTATTATTATTACTATTATTATTATTTTTATTATTATTATCTTTACTTTATCTTAATATTATTATTATTATTATTATTATTATCATTATTATTTTTAATTTATTTTATCATTATTATGATTATTTTTAATTTATATATTTTTTCAAATTATTTCATTTTTTTTATTATTATTTTTATTATTATTATTATTTTTATTATTAGTATTATTATTTTTAATTGATTTTATTGTCTATTATTTATTATTTTTTAATTTCATTTTTTTATTATTATCTTACTATTAATTTATTTTATTATTTATATCATAACTAGTATTTTCTTTTATACATCATTATACTCTAATGTTTAGATTTTAAAAAAATTTATTTACTTGTCTATTTATATTTTAATATACTACTCTGTTTTTTCTGTCTTGTCACTTTTTTGTCTGTCTGCACCAACAAAAAGACATCGACGGAAATGGTGATAATGTAGAAAAATAGTGTTGCGACCTCTATACCATAAAATGATGGTTGCGTCTGTCTGATAAATAGAAGTTAGACAGAAGAGACGGGGAGTTAGTATATATATATATATATATATATATATATATATATATATATATTAAAGAAATGGATACAATAGAAATCTACTCGAGTTTCACCGTTGAAACTCGAGTAGGTTTCTATTGTATTCATTTCTTTAATAAATTTGCTCTACTTTGTATTGAGCACTTTGTATTTGTTTTATCGCGGACCTAACCCCTGGATTCTGTGCACCTCCAGCGATCGTGCCCATATTCACCGGTAAGCCACCCTTTATATATATATATATATATATATTATATATATATATATATGTAAATGTATAAGTAGTAACTTACCGGTGGGTATGAGTACGATCGTTGGAAGCGCACAGTATCCAGAAGTTAAGATTGAGAAAAAACAAATACAAAGTGCTCAATACAATGTAGAGCAAAAATTTATTTTAACAATGGAATCAAAAACTCGATTAATTTAATTAAAGTAACCCTGAAGAATCAATCGATGAAACTCGAGTAGGTTACTCCTTTCCATTGTTTAATATATATATATATATATATATATATATATATATACTATTTGAAACTCCTTGACTTTCGTCTTCGTGTGTGAGTAAATTAGCCGCCTCACTCACGACACAAAAAAATTTGAAGATCTCATTCAAATAATGACGTCATTGTTTTTTCACGCCTATCAATCCCAGAATCGTCACGTTCATTGAAAATTTTTAAAAATAAAAAAAATTATATTGTTTATTGGTGTTTCCTGCACAACTCGAAGCGTAAAATCCAACGGTATCAGTTATTTTTCGATACTTTTAGTTTTGATGTAATTTACATTAAAAAACAGTTTGTTCAAGCATTTTCAATTATTGGTTCCTATACTGTGTTCATCTCCGGTTCATCTTACAAGAGTTCACTATTGTCCAACATATACACTGCTTCTTTGAGACGTCTTTTATCCAATGTCCTTCCCTGTATATTATTTTAACTTTATCCCATAAGGGTAGATGCTATGCTTGGATAGACAAGAAACACCTGAAAAAGACCGGGGGATACAGTGACCGAAACGTTGTGTTTTTATATACCACAGTCCGAAAAATAAATAGAAGAGTGTGGACTGCAAAGGGAAACTATGTTGATAATTAAACCTCATTTGGTCACATTCCCCGACAGTATCTTGGTCAGTCTATGAGGTTTTCTGCCGACCCTTAAATGTCTATGTTAGCATGTGTGTATATGTGTGCACGTATATATATGAGTGTATGTACGAGGAGGTGGTGCATATGATGACGTCATATGTACTGTTGATGACTCTTTTACAAATGGGATCCAAACACGTCAACACTGAAATGAGAGTATCTGGTCAGCCTATGAACTTTTCAGCCGAACCCTCCACCCTCGTTACATAACCTGACCCTGACGGAAACGACACTTACTAAAATAGCAGCTGTACTAAGGAATTATTTTATTGTCATTAGAACCAGATGCGATTCAAGATTTCGACTCCTTACACAGTGTAGAGGAACACTTCAACTATTAAGATAGACTGACTGAAGGAGAAAAGGGACCGGGTGGTGTTATTCTCTGTTCTCTAATAAAGGAAGAGCGTGTTAATAAGCATTGCTCTTACAAATTGGATATTAACATTTGAGATAAATTCATACTCGTAGCAATTACGCGCTTGAATGGAATCAAAAGGGAACATTATCAGCGCGCGTGAATATCATTATAATAACTATCAATCTAATAACGAGAAATTAAAACCAGCATTAAGTCTCGAATATAAAAATTGGAGGTGTGATTACGTAACGGTTATCGCCGTAGGAAATAAACTCAGTGAGTCGGTTTCAAATTTGGACGAGTTTGTCTGGGTTTCCCTTGGCTCTAATGCTCTTGTAAAAGGCGGGAAGACTGGACTCACTGGCTTTGGTATGACTGTAGCGTTGTGGCTCTCATTTGAAATGGAGTGATGTCATGTTCATAAAAATAATTCACGGTATGCTTATCTCTAGTCCTATTCTATTTCGAGATGCTGTAATCTGGTGGTTGGATCTGATGTTGAGTTGATGTTGGCATTCTTTGATGTTTTGAGTCTGGAACCAACTTGGGATGCTGGAGGATATCTTGCATTGTGCAATTTATAGTTCTTAATAATACCACAAGGCGAACTTATTTTTTCTCATGATATATTTTCTTCGTCTTGAAGAAGGAACATTTTGAATTCAAACAAGAAATTGACGATGTGTCACATCTTACTCGTGCGGAGGGATTGGTATATATATATATATTAACAATGGAAAGGAGTAACCTACTCGAGTTTCATCGATTGATTCTTCAGGGTTACTTTAGTTAAATTAATCGAGTTTATTAATTCCAACGATCGTACTCATATAACCCATCTAAGATTAATCGAAAACTCGATTAATTTAACTAAAGTAACCCTGAAGAATCAATCGATGAAACTCGAGTAGGTTACTCCTTTCCATTGTTAAAATAAATTTTTGCTCTACATTGTATTGAGCACTTTGTATTTGTTTTTTCTCAATCTTAGCCTCTGGATACTGTGCGCTTCCAACGCTCGTACTCATACTATATATATATATATATATAAACAAATTTGGTTAAACAGAATAGAATCCTTATCGTTTTTTTTTTCTTTCAAGTTTCCTAACAATTCTTTTGATGTTATCATCTTGAAAACCGTTAATGGCTTTGTCATAAGGATAATAGGTTTGGGACAATCATATAGGTGTTAGGGCTTGATATGACTAGCCAATTAATCGGAGAGGGCTTCTTCGACGGCCTGTGTCGCCTAAATAAGGGCCAAAGTGGAAATGTTGCATGTCATGGACTTCTCAGCCACCAGGATTCCGTCCATAAGCAAGGCTAACAGGTGGTCCCATTGGGGCGATTTTACCCATCTGCAGGGGTGTGTTGTATTATTGGATCCAAACCTGTCAGAGTTACTTCCCTTGAACTGGACAGAACCAGACAGACAATAAAAATGGCTACTTAACCCTTACACGTCGCTCCTCGTGTTCCTCATTGTAATTCAGATAACATATCATGGTGGCAGCGGTGGATATAGGTAAACCCAACCAAAACAGTGAGAAAAGCACCAAACAAGACTAACTCAAAAAAAGTTATGTCAACTTTGTGGACGAAAAATTCTTTTTGGACGAATTAAAAAATTAAGTCCTATCGCCGCACGCATCCGGAGACGAATAGCTAAAAAACAAAACAAAAAGACCAAAAGTATTGCAGTATAAAAAAAATTTGTGTATTATTGGATCCAAACCTGTCAGAAAAACACATCGACGGAAATGGTGAAATGTAGAAAAAATAGTGTTGCGACCTCTATACCATAAAATGATGGTTTGCGTCTGTCTGATAAATAGAAGTTAGACAGAAGAGACGGGGAGTTAGTATATATATATATATATATAATATATATATATATATAATTAAAGAAATGGATACAATAGAATCTACTCGAGTTTCACCGTTGAAACTCGAGTAGGTTTCTATTGTATTCATTTCTTAATAAATTTGCCTCCTTTGTATTTGAGCACTTTGTATTTGTTTTATCGCGGACCTAACCCTGGATTCTGTGCACCTCCAAGCGATCGTGCCATATTCACCGGTAAGCCACCCTTTATATATATATATATATTTGTAAATGTATAAGTAGTAACTTACCGGTGGTATGAGTACGATGCGTTGGAAGCGCACAGTATCCAGAAGTTAAGATTGAGAAAAAACAAATACAAGTGCTCAATACAATGTAGAGCAAAAATTTATTTTAACAATGGAATCAAAACTCGATTAATTTAATTAAAGTAACCCGAAGAATCAATCGATGAAACTCGAGTAGGTTACTCCTTTCCATTGTTGATATATATATATATAT
Organism: Doryteuthis pealeii; assembly: GCA_023376005.1. NCBI lineage: Eukaryota > Metazoa > Mollusca > Cephalopoda > Myopsida > Loliginidae > Doryteuthis > Doryteuthis pealeii. The sequence goes on along the minus strand of CM042164.1, from coordinate 46,721,471 downwards.
ATATAATATATATATATATATATAATATACTATTTTGAAAACTCCTTGACTTTCGTCTTCGTGTGAGTAAATTAGCCGCCTCACTCACGACACAAAAAAATTTGAAAGATCTCATTCAAAATATGACGTCATTGTTTTTTCACGCCTATCAATCCCAGAATCGTCACGTTCATTGAAAATTTTTAAAATAAAAAAAATTATATTGTTTATTGGTGTTTCCTGCACAACTCGAAGCGTAAAATCCAACGGTATCAGTTATTTTTCGATACTTTTAGTTTTGATGTAATTTACATTAAAAAACAGTTTGTTCAAGCATTTTCAATTATTGGTTCCTATACTGTGTTCATCTCCATATTCAAGAGTTCACTATTGTCCAACATATACACTGCTTCTTTGAGACGTCTTTTATCCAATGTCCTTCCCTGTATATTATTTTAACTTTATCCCATAAGGGTAGATGCTATGCTTGGATAGACAAGAAACACCTGAAAAAGACCGGGGGATACAGTGACCGAAACGTTGTGTTTTTATATACCACAGTCCGAAAAATAAATAGAAGAGTGTGGACTGCAAAGGGAAACTATGTTGATAATTAAACCTCATTTGGTCACATTCCCCGACAGTATCTTGGTCAGTCTATGAGGTTTTCTGCCGACCCTTAAATGTCTATGTTAGCATGTGTGTATATGTGTGCACGTATATATATGAGTGTATGTACGAGGAGGTGGTGCATATGATGACGTCATATGTACTGTTGATGACTCTTTTGACAAATGGGATCCAAACACGTCAACACTGAAATGAGAGTATCTTGGTCAGCCTATGAACTTTTCAGCCGAACCCTCCACCCTCGTTACATAACCTGACCCTGACGGAAACGACACTTACTAAAATAGCAGCTGTACTAAGGAATTATTTTATTGTCATTAGAACCAGATGCGATTCAAGATTTCGACTCCTTACACAGTGTAGAGGAACACTTCAACTATTAAGATAGACTGACTGAAGGAGAAAAGGGACCGGGTGGTGTTATTCTCTGTTCTCTAATAAAGGAAGAGCGTGTTAATAAGCATTGCTCTTACAAATTGGATATTAACATTTGAGATAAATTCATACTCGTAGCAATTACGCGCTTGAATGGAATCAAAAGGGAACATTATCAGCGCGCGTGAATATCATTATAATAACTATCAATCTAATAACGAGAAATTAAAACCAGCATTAAGTCTCGAATATAAAAATTGGAGGTGTGATTACGTAACGGTTATCGCCGTAGGAAATAAACTCAGTGAGTCGGTTTCAAATCTGGACGAGTTTGTCTGGGTTTCCCTTGGCTCTAATGCTCTTGTAAAAGGCGGGAAGACTGGACTCACTGGCTTTGGTATGACTGTAGCGTTGTGGCTCTCATTTGAAATGGAGTGATGTCATGTTCATAAAAATAATTCACGGTATGCTTATCTCTAGTCCTATTCTATTTCGAGATGCTGTAATCTGGTGGTTGGATCTGATGTTGAGTTGATGTTGGCATTCTTTGATGTTTTGAGTCTGGAACCAACTTGGGATGCTGGAGGATATCTTGCATTGTGCAATTTATAGTTCTTAATAATACCACAAGGCGAACTTATTTTTTCTCATGATATATTTTCTTCGTCTTGAAGAAGGGACATTTTGAATTCAAACAAGAAATTGACGATGTGTCACATCTTACTCGTGCGGAGGGATTGGTATATATATATATATATATATATATATATAATATATATATATATATTAACAATGGAAAGGAGTAACCTACTCGAGTTTCATTGATTGATTCTTCAGGGTTACTTTAGTTAAATTAATCGAATTTATTAATTCCAACGATCGTACTCATATAACCCATCTAAGATTAATCGAAAACTCGATTAATTTAACTAAAGTAACCCTGAAGAATCAATCGATGAAACTCGAGTAGGTTACTCCTTTCCATTGTTAAAATAAATTTTTGCTCTACATTGTATTGAGCACTTTGTATTTGTTTTTTCTCAATCTTAGCCTCTGGATACTGTGCGCTTCCAACGCTCGTACTCATACTATATATATATATATAAACAAATTTGGTTAAACAGAATAGAATCCTTATCGTTTTTTTTTTTCTTTCAAGTTTCCTAACAATTCTTTTGATGTTATCATCTTGAAAACCGTTAATGGCTTTGTCATAAGGATAATAAGTTTGGGACAATCATATAGGTGTTAGGGCTTGATATGACTAGCCAATTAATCGGAGAGGGCTTCTTCGACGGCCTGTGTCGCCTAAATAAGGGCCAAAGTGGAATGTTGCATGTCATGGACTTCTCAGCCACCAGGATTCCGTCCATAAGCAAGGCTAACAGGTGGTCCCATTGGGGCGATTTTACCCATCTGCAGGGGTGTGTTGTATTATTGGATCCAAACCTGTCAGAGTTACTTCCCTTGAACTGGACAGAACCAGACAGACAATAAAAATGGCTACTTAACCCTTACACGTCGCTCTCGTGTTCCTCATTGTAATTCAGATAACATATCATGGTGGCAGCGGTGGGATATAGGTAAACCCAACCAAAACAATGAGAAAAGCACCAAACAAGACTAACTCAAAAAAAGTTATGTCAACTTTGTGGACGAAAAATTCTTTTTGGACGAATTAAAAAATTAAGTCCTATCGCCGCACGCATCCGGAGACGAATAGCTAAAAACAAAACAAAAAGACCAAAAGTATTGCAGTATAAAAAAAATTTGTTGTATTATTGGATCCAAAACCTGTCAGAATTACTTCCCTTGAACTTGACAGAACCAGACAGACAATAAAGATGGCTACTTAACCCTTACACGTCGTTCTCGTGTTCCTCATTGTAATTCAGACAACATATCAGGGTGCAGCCGGTATATTATACAGCCCCAGCCAACAGGGCGGTCTCCAAACAGGATTTCTTATAGTCTATGTTCTACGACGATAAATGCTACGCTTATATTAAAAAAAATCGTTAATTCAGATTAGACTTAGCGTCTATGTAGGAAAAGGGAGTTGTTGGTTTCTAAGAAGTCTTATATAAGTTATATAAAAAATATAAGAAAGAAAGAAAGAAAGAAGGGGAAAGATAGAGGGGATGAGCGCGCGGAAGCGATAGCACTAATCTGTTTCAATCGAACATGATGAAAAGATTAAAAGAAGTAAAGAAAGAAAGAAAAAATAGAGTGAGAGAGTTAAATCAAGATTATTATACATTTTACATATTGAACTATTTAGCAATAGCTCTTAAGTAAACCTATCAAACGTTGTAATAATTAAATTATCATATTGTGGTATATCCACAGGTCATAGTTTTACTGTCGTTTTTTTTAAATTTTATCTAACGGGGATTGTCTTAAGCTTTAATCTTGGAATTATATATATATATTTACCAACCCCTCCGCACGAGCAGGATGTGATACAAGGTCAATTTTTTAAGCGAAGTTCAACATGTTTCAATTCAGAGTTTTCCTTCTCCGAGACCGGTTGCCTAACCAAGCTTAAAGAGCCCAGTCTGCCCTACTATTTACCCATAGCTGGAGGGAGAGTAGGATTCATACCTTTCCCAAGGGTATTAGCGCTAAGTGAAATGCAATTATCACATCCAGGATTTGAACTCGGGGCGACGAGTCCATAGGACCTATAGATATACTCTTTTTTTATTTCTTTCCTTCTTTTCATCTTTTCATCATGTTCGATTGAAACAGATTAGCGTTATTACTTCCGCACACTCACCATCTTTCTACATATTTCTCCTACTCTCTTTCTTTCTTTCTTATTATATTTTTTCTGTGTATCATGTCCTTTCTTTCTTTATAGTAAAAACGGAATAGTCCATTATTCAGCTGATGTGACGACACTATTAAG
>CM042164.1:46685076-46710076 GCA_023376005.1 Doryteuthis pealeii | reverse complement strand
CTGTCAAGAAGCGGCAATCACCATATATATATATATATATATATATATAGCGTAATAAAGCAATGATCGTCTGTTGTTTACAGATTTGGTTTCTCTGATGATCGTAAAATATATACACCGATGTATGTATTTATCGGTTAAAACACCGCTCCTTAACGGCAGCTGTCGTCGGTCGAGAGATTAAGGAACCGGGCTGATGAAAAGTCAGTCGGGTTTTTCTCCTAGTCAGAAGTAGTTGTTATGTCTAGCCACACTGATAAATCGTGAAATGTCGGAACACGGTGTCTGTGGATGACGATATATATATATATATATATATATATATATATATATATTATCATACAGGTACACAGTAATAACCTACTCGAGTTTCACTATAAGGATCTTAAGGGTTAAATCCACTGGATTAATCAACATATTGATTAATTGCAGTCGATTTCACGTGTGAAAAAAAAAACACACGTAAAATCGACTGCAATTAATCAATATGTTGATTAATCTAGTGGATTTAACCCTTAAGATCCTTATGGTGAAACTCGAGTAGGTTATTACCGTGTACCTGCAAGATAATAAATTTGCTCTACTAACGTATTGAGCTCTTTATGTCTGTTATATCGCTGCCTTATCATTGTTAAACTTGAATCAACTAACCACTGTGACCATTTTCACCGGTAAGTTACTTTTTCCACAAATACCATATATATATAAAGGGCCGGGTCAGCTCAGTCGGTAGAGCGTTCGGCTAGAAACCATAAGGTTCCTAGTTCGATACCAGTCCCCGCCAACTCAGCGTATGAGTAGCACAGGGATCAGTGCGGTAAAGTAAGGAGCTGATGGTGGCGCTCCACCTCAGATGCTAAAAACAATCTCCTTGGTCTAGTGCTATTGAAAAGGGGATAGACTCCCTCGCTGACTGGCTGATACCGACTTTAGGCCGCCCCGTCGACTTTTAGGACTTTAGGATATATATATATATATATATATATATATATATATATATATATACACCCTCATATATAAGTGTGTGTGTGTGTGTGTTGTCTAGTAAGGTAAAGAAATATAATTAAAAATTAAAAACGTCGTTGTTGGAATTATTTGTGATGATATGTTTCGCCTCTATGATTTCATTCGAGACAATGAATCAATCTCCATGGAAACATATATTAACCCTTGTTATTTAGGAACTCCATCAACAAGTCACAGCACGTATTCCAGTGACTCTTTCTCGCCACCCATCCCTATTGGTCATCGCTCCAGTCAACTCAACACTGCATCCAGTTTATTTTTTCTTATATAAAATTACGGATTAATGGGACGGATTAATGACATTACAGTAAATTCTAATGGGGAAAATTGATTAGATATACGAGGAAATTGAGTTGCGATTGGATCGAATTAAAATCTCAACTCAGAGTACCACTAAAGGGTAAGGAACTTGACAGACGAAAATTCTGTCAGGTTTCGATCCCTGCTAGAGGTAGCTGTTAAAAAGTCAGGCTGCACAGATGAAATGTAAACTTCGAAACACGTGTCTGTGGATGAATGATATATATATATATATATATATATATATATATATATATATATATATATATATATATTGTAATACAGGTACAAGTAATAACCTACTCGAGTTTCACCATAAGTATCCTTATGGTGAAACTCGAGTAGGTTATTACTTGTAACTGTATTACAATAAATTTGCTCTACTAACGTATTGAGCACTTTTTATTTGTTATATCGCTGTCTTACCCTTCTGAATTTTGCATCAACTAACAATTGTGACCGTCTTCACTGGTAAGTCACCTTTTCAAAAATAACACACACACACACACACACACACACACATATATATATATATATATATATATATATATATATATATATATATATATATATATATATATATAAAGTGTTAAGGAGGGTAAATAAGCTATAATATATATATATATATTCAAACAAATTTGGTTTAAAATGTTTGAATACTTATTGCCTTCAACCTTTTTCTTTTTTCTTTCAAGTTTTTTAACAATTAATGTTTTTATCTTGTAAGGCATTAATCAGTTGCCCGAAAGTGTTAGTAAACCAAGTACTTTCGGTTCTTTTCTGAACAATCGTCTAGACTATCATTATCAAGACTATTTATTATTTGACTAAACTATTGTTTTGTTTTGACGGTAAATAACGGTGGCAGTTTATTTTTTTAAAATATATCTAACGAGCTAGGCAAACGTGATTTGGAATATAAAATATACCCACTTTTATGTCGACTACTTTTATAAAAAGTAAAGACTCTTTCTCCTTGAACCATTTCCCTAAAACAACATTTTCTCAGTCATTAAATCCTCCTGTACTTTTAATGCCATGTTGGTTTCCTGGTTTCAGCGTTCCGTTGAGAAGACGTCATTTCTTATGGATTTGTTTCGAGTTCTTTAGACTAATCCCTAATCTATTATTCAATTAGATATCAGCTTGAGCTTCACGTCACGAATAAAGTAAATAAAGTAACATTATAAATACATCTATTATTACGTGCTTCCCCAATGATTGAACTTCTACACAGAGATAACGAATCTTTCCTACTCATAAACAGAAGAGCTCTCTTTCTCTCTCTCTCTCTCTCTCTATATATATATATATATATATATATATATATATATATATATATATATATATGTGTGTGTGTGTGTGTGTGTGTCTGTGTCTGTGTCTGTGTGTCTGTGCGTGTGAGTGTATGTGAAAGAGAGAGACACAGACGGAGAAAGCTCTTCAAATTGAATCGGGTATATATATATATATATATAATATATATATATATAAAGATAAATCTAACCAGTCAGACGAACCTACTATTAGTTTCGCTTAATGCTCTTCAGGGCTAAGATATGACTCTTTTGAATTTAGGAGAGGGATATATATATATATATATATATATATATATATATATATCCCTCTCCTAAATTCAAAATTCCCGAGGTCGGTCGTTGATTGGGTTTATGGCAACCCTTGATGCACCAATTCTTTCCTATCGACTGTGCCAAAAAGTGTGGATGGTCCAACACAAGCCTTCACCACTATAAACACATCCCTGTTGGGAGTTCATTGTGTGTATGAACACAAAAATTGACGGGAGAGTCCATTTTATATATATATATATATATATATATATATATATATATATATATAGAGAGAGAGAGAGAGAGAGAGAGAGAGAGAGAGAATGAATAGAGAATAAATGAGAAAAATATTGGCATAAAAGGTGCTCAATGCTAATATATATATATATATGTGTGTGTGTGTGTGTGTGTGTGTGTGTGTGTGTACTAGCAGGGCCGGACTAAAAGGATTTTAGGAACACCAGAGAGTGGGAGATAAAGGGGGAAAAGAAGAGTAAGAAAGGGGCTAAGAGGAACATAATTTAGCAAATTCCTTATAAAATTAAAAAAGATCGCTAATAATTCGCGTATTACAATGAACGTTTATTTTAGGAATTTTGTTTTTGTTTTTGTTTACATTTAAAAGATCATCTAATATCTAAAATAATATTGGAGTTATTTGATGTTTTCTTAAAACAAAAAATAACCGCTGCCTGAAATTATTAGGCAAAACCAAATAATCACATTTTACTTAAATAAAAACGTAACAAAATCATCAGAAATTGATCAACACCCACAAAAGAACAAATAAAAAACACATGATAAGTGTTTGATTCATTTACATTTTAATATAGTGACCCTTATTATCAACTAGAAGCGTCTACACGGCGTCGCCTGGGTAGAGAGGATGGGCAAAAAAACGTTAGTCTCGCAGATCCATTAATAGGGAATCATGAGCTAGATCCTCGCAGGTTGCCCCATTAAGATCCCTACGTAATAAAAAAAAACCCTTGCGTTTATTCGGCCTGGTGAGGCATCAGAAAAATAGTGCAGAGACACTCTGAAAAGAAAAATTAATGTGTCCTATTTAAAATATTAAATATTAAAAAATTCATTGCTGTTGCTACTTAAATTTTATTTTTTAATTATCTGCACGAATATAAATCAAATCTTTTTCTTTCTTTTTTCTTTTTTTTTTTTTTTTTCTTCTCCAAAATGCAAGTTATGTGATTGTGAATGTGTATATATTTACTTTGTCGTTAATTGTTTTATTTTTGTAGTTTCATCCGGACATATATACATACATACATACATACATACATACATATACACTGACTGCCCTTTATATATGTACTAGAAGTGGCTACCCAGTGTCGCCTGGGTAGATGTGACAAAAACCCTGATGATTTTGTTTACTTTTGAGATTTACAAATGCTGGACATTTTTAATTTGAATTTCAATGCTATTTCTATGTATATTTTGATTTTTAAATATCTTTGAATATAAATCAAATCTTCATATTTTTTGCACAAAAGCCAAGAACTGGTGATATTCAAGGTGTATATATATATTTACTTTGTCGTTAACTATTTCATTTTCATAGTTTCAGGCGGACATACATACATACACACACATCAAATGTCTTTATATACCGTAAATCCTTGAGTAGTCCGCCCTTTAGTATAATACGCAAGGATTTGGGGGGGGGGCTGTAATTCTGAAAAAAAATGCGTCTGAATAAACATTGCCGGACAGCAAATAGAGAGTTGGACATTGCTTAGAAAATATTTTTCATTTTTAATCTCGTATATAGTACGCACTGGGGATTTTGACCTTTAAATTTTGGGGGAAAAGTGCGGATTATACTCGAGGATTTACAGTATGTAACAGCCAGTAATCTATTATCCATTGATTTTGTTAATTCTTTTACTTCCACTGGTTCGATTTCCGACATGGTATTTTAATTGCTTTCCATAGGTCTTCTATATATACGAAAGAAAGTTTGGTATGTACGTGTCAACGTATAACCAAGAAAAGAGATGAAATCTTGCATATACCTTAATATCCCTAAACTTAAGAAACATACCAAATTTGATTATAGATTTCTACTTATTTGGGGTTATAATTAATTAATCAAACAAAGATCAAACGATTTGCGATAATCGTGGCATGGCTGCTGCTGCTAATATAAAAAAAACATCGCTGGCTGCTGCCTATTTCAGCAGTGTTTCAAAATGGCCACACGGCGCCGGCTGCTGATAATTTGAAATAGACAAATTTATACCCTAATCGTTTCAGCTCGGAATGTTTCGCGTATTCCCGATTCAATCTTAGAAATATTTATTTGGTTAGAAATAAAATAAAATAATCTTTCTAAATATGTCATTTGTATGTGGTTTTATCGATTGAATTAAATTTTTTATAGCGAATTAAATAACAATAATAAACGTTCCTAATTTTTTTTGTCCGGTCATGGACCGGGTACTTTTGCTAGTATGTTATATTATTTGTCACCTTCAAATAATTTCATCTTCACAATTGAGCATATATTTTCGATCAGATACAGATAAGTACTTAATAGTGACCATTATATAATCTTCTCTCCAGTAAATATTTTATACTCGAAGATTTCACGACTAAGCTTAAATACACGAGAATGAACATTGTTATGCATAAATACATACTTCACTTTGAAACTGCAAAACTGGAACTTATACTATGCAAAGTATGGAGGCGCATGGTCTAATGGTTAGAGTCATAGGAAATGGACTCGTCAAACCGAGTTCAATTCCTGGACGAAGCTGTTGGCATTTCACATGGCGCTAATACCCTTGGGAAGGGTATGAATTCCAATTCTCCCTCCAGCTATGGGTAAATAGCAGGACAGACTGGTCTCTTTAACCATGGCTAGGTAACCAGTCTAGGAGAAGGAAAACTCTGAATTCAAACCTGTTAAACTCCGCTTAAGAAATTGACGTTGTGTCGCATCCTGCTCGTGTGGAGGGGTTGGTAGATATGTATACTATGCAAAGAAAGTCGTCCGTAAAATTGCAATAGGTAGCACTGTTTAATTTAACTCCTTCATCGACTTTGAATGGCCAATTATGGTTTGGTCAACAATTCCAGCCCATATCATCACACTACTTCCTGCTTGTTGCTTTCGTTTTGTAGCGGGAGGCTAGAGAGGTTGAACTCGCACCCTCCAGGTTGTGAGTAGTGACTCGTAGTTAGCGTCCTGTCACCCCAGTTGGTTAGAGTGATTCGGCCGGTGAGGAGGTATAAAAGCTGAGGCGAGACTGTTTTAAGCTGGGAGAACCACTTGTCCGTATCAGACTGACGACAACACTTGCGACAAGTGATGACTTGAAGACTCGAAAGATTTTTTTTTCAATCCCTCATCGATTTTACCCATAGGCACGTCTGAATTGGATCAAAATGTATCCTTTGACCCATTCCATCAGGTCTATCAAATATCACTCGAGATTCGTCCGTGAACGTTATTTAAGAAAAGTCAATTTTCATGAATTTTTGGCCCAATTTTGAGACTTTAAAATATTTGCTTTAGTTAGGGAAAGTTTCCTAGAAGATATTTTTACAGATCCCTATTCACAAAGTATTCTACCCCTTTTGTCTTTCTTAACTACTTCAATTCCAACCTTTTTAAAACATCTGAGCGATGGCCAAAAGTGGTTTTGTTTATGTTTATCTCGAGGAAGCAAGTTCTTAAAGCCTTTTCCTTTGCTTCGAGTTTTCAACTTAGTTATATTTTCAACAACCTTCTTTATTGTTCAATGATCTCTGCAAAACTCCTTTGATATCTCTAATGTGGACATTCCCCCACTCAATAACTTTGTAGGAGTTATTTTCGTATTTGCCTGGGGAGTTGTCTGCCCGTTTAGTGTCGCTGGTTCCCGCTAGGGGCCTGGAGTATTTAAGCGTCTGATTTGAACTTCTCTTCCTCTTTGCCTGCTGCTCGACCTACGAGACACAATGAGGTAGTCTTATGACTACCCCTTTCTTGTTGGGGCTTCAGCCCTTAACTGGCCACTCACTGCTAGTAAGTCTTTTATACGATATATGACTATCCTTTAGTCATGTATCCGTAACTACGTTTTTATGTACATTTAGGTATCTCTTTGATACCTAAATATCTTGTATTTTACCATTCATGAATTTGTCATTATCTCTACTCTTGTATATGTATTTATACTACTTTTTTATGTATGTTTATGTACACTTTATCTAATTTATGTATCTCGTCATATCCATGTGCTGTATACCTATTAAATGTTTTGTCCCTCAACCTTTGTCGGTGTTTGTTTGCGTTGCAACGAGTTATGACTTTGTCATGACCTTTGAATCTTACAACTTTATTATTTTCTGTTTTTCCGCATTTGTTAGGTCCTCCCCTTTATCCATGTTTCAATATAAATTATGGACAAAAAGTTTTTATTAGATTTAAGAGGTCTTAAGATAATATTAGTTTAATCTGCATACTAACTTCAGTCAGTCCATTTTCGTAAATTCCAAATATCTAAAAAAAAATTTTTTAAAAACTAACGATTAAAAATAGCAGAAAATTTAGTAAAATATTTTTTACCAAGAAAAAAAATGGACAAGTTTAAATTTGACAAATTTGACAATATGTTCAAATTTTTTTGAGTTATTGAAGTTTATTTGATTTGCATATTAACTTCAAACAGGATATATATATATATATATATATATATATATATATATATATATATATATATATATAGGGTGGGCCAAAAGTAGGGTTACAGTTACTTCATTAAGTCTAAGTGTTAACTGTAACCCTACTTTTGGCCCACCCTATATATATATATATATATATATATATATATATATATATATATATTAAATATTAAATATTGTATATATATATATATATACACACATATATATATATATATTATCATCATTCATCATCATCATCATCATATATATATATATATATATATATATATATATATATATTATATATATATATTATATATTTAAAGAAATGGATACAAATAGGTTTCTATAGTATCCATTTCTTTAATAAATTTGCTCTGCTTTGTATTGAGCACTTTGTATTTGTTATATCGCTGACTTAACCCCTGGATTTTGTGCACCTCCGACGATCGTACCCATATTCACCAGTAAGCCACCTTTTATCTATCTATCTATCTATCTATCTATCTATCTATCTATCTATATATATATATATATATATATATATATATATATATATATATATATACTTCCTGTCTGAAGTTATTATTGAAATCAAATAAACCTCAATAACTCAAAATATTTTGAACCAATATTTTTCAAAATATATATATATATATATATATATATATATATATATATATATATATATATATATATATATATGCGTGTGTGTGTGTGTGTGTGAGTGAGTGAGTGAGTTTGTGTGTGTGTGATTTTTCAAAATAGATATTAAATAATAATTATAGAGTGCTTCGCCTTATTTATTCACACATTATTAATTATAATTAATTGTAATATAATCTAATTAATTATAATATAAATTTTAAATGTAGGATATATATAAAGCTTAATGGCCTCCAAAGACGTCCTTTGGGCGTGTAATTATCGTTTTACACTTATTCGCCACGAAATCGGTCATTTGATTTGAATTTTTGAAAATAGCTACATTAACAAACATTCCAGCGTTAACATGTATAACAATACTAGTGTTCCTAAAAATACACGACCGTTATCATCTTGCAACACCCCCAGATTAAAAATGAGACCGTGCATATCGTCCAAGATGAAATGCAAAAATGCGAATCCTGATTTTCTGATTTTCTTATTTCTTGTGCTAAATAATGGACTATTCCGTTTTTATCGTAAAGAAAGGAAAGGAAGAAAAAGGACATACTACACAGAAAAATATAAGAAGAAAGAAAGAAAGAAAGAAAGAGCGTAGGGGAAAGACAGATACAGGGGGTGAGCACGCGGAAGCGATAGCGCTAATCTATTTCAATCGAACATAATAAAAAGGTGAAAAGAAGGAAAGAAAAAAAAAGTGAGATAGAGATTTAAATGAAGATTATTATACCTTTTACATATTGAACTAAAATAAACATATCATACATACCGGTGCGGGACGTGCCAAACACTCTACACTGTCAAAATTTTCCTTATGGGGTGTGAAGTTTTCGCTCTAATCAGAAAGAAATATTTCAATGTAAATAATATGAAAGATATGATTGAAAGTACTAACATGGGTGACATTTTATTCTTCTTGAGAGAAAGAGAAATGTATCGAAAATTATGAATCAGATATAAAATACATCCACAAAAACCAGTAAAGGAAACTTAAATACCAACTTTTATAACACACTTTAACGTTTTACGGCATTGAATAACCCACAGGATTATTTTACCATTAAACAAATCGAACCGAACCAAACCAAACCAAATGAAGTTGATGAAAATTATTTATACCAATTTGAAGATATTAAGAACTTGAAATTTCGGTAAAATTTGCTGAGTTCCGTCCCGGCCTCCTGCCTTAAAATCCGCTAGCCGGTGGCTGCAGAAAAAAAAAACACCAGCTACGATTGAAGTCCGTAGCCGAAGCGGTGTCACTTAAAAAAAAACTAGGGCTAGCGTTAGGGTTTAGGGTTAGGGTTAGGGTTGGGGTTGGGGTTTAGGGTTAGTTTAATTGGAAAATAAACAATTTGGGCTCTGTTTTTCCTGGATCGACCCAGAAAAAACAGAACCCACAAATTTTGTAATGAAAGAGTTAATGACACCGCTTCGGCTACGGACTTCAATCGTAGTCGGGTGGGTTTTTTTTTTTCAACAGCCACCGGCTAGCGGATTTTGAGGCAGGGGGCCGGGACGGAACTCTGCAAAGAATACCGGAATTTCTATCAAAATGACTTGTTTCGACATTAAATGACCCGAAAAGGGTTGATATACCGTAAAACAAACAAACCAAACCAACCGGTTATCTCGTGTGCAATTTCTTTAGTTTGTCGCCTGAAATATCCGTACAGTTGTTTTCCTTTCCAATTTTTGTTTTCTAGATTTTGTGATTGTCTTATACACACACACACACACACACACACACACACACACACACACATATATATATATATATATATATATATATATATATATATATATATATATATATATATTTAAGATTTATTTATTTATTTATTTATTCAGTTTACTGATTTTTGTTTTTATGATACTAAGTGCACTGCGAATGAAAGAGTTCATATTCAGAAATAATTATTTGTACCAATACGTTTTATCTTTTTTTTTTTTATTCACCGATAAGGCTACAGAGTTACCGATGTGCCCACACAGTCACATCGAAGCACCAACGTGTATGCGGGACTAATTCAGTAGCATTGCGTTTTTTTTTTTTTTTTTTTTTTTTGCCTATTGATTTTCCTGGTCCACCCAAATGTTTTTGGCGCGAAGGTCATCATCAGCCGAGTAGATTCATGGAACCATTCGCACTGATTCGCACGATTGACCTCCGTATGGCAACGGTTATATATTCCTCTTTACTTGTTTCTTAAGGCAAAAGAATGTGTAAGCAATCTCCAGTCATTTGATTAGGCTTAATTCTCGTCTAAAAGGACCGGAAATTAAATTTTAACAGACAGGAAGTGTCGACAAAATAGTATATACCGATAATATGGAAGACATTTAAAACTGAACGCTTCTGCGTAATGTGAACTACATTACTTTTACGCCAATCTCGCAAACATCGCTACAAAATATCAAGAGCTTATATATATATATAATATATATATATATATATATATATATATATATATATATATATATGTGTGTGTGTGTGTGTGTGTGTGTGTGTGTGTGTAAAAATGGAAAAGGAATTGAATCCGACACTATGAGGAAAAATGAGTAAAGAAAAGAAAAGTAAATGGATAAAATGAATTTAATCGATATCACATTAATCGATATCACTTACACATGTGTTTCGGTCAGTTTATGTGTGTGAAAATATTTCGCACACATACAAGAATCGACCTTCATCAGAGTGAACATTTTATTTTTGAGTGAACATTTATTTTAAAAATAAATGTTCACTCTGATGAAGGTCGATTCTTGTATGTGTGCGAAATATTTTCACACACATAAACTGACCGAAACACATGTGTAAGTGATATCGATTAATGTGATATCGATTAAATTCATTTTATCCATTTACTTTTCTTTTCTTTACTCATTTTCCTTATATATATATATATATATATATATATATATATATATATATATATATATGACTGTTGCAAAAAGTATCTGATAAGGAAAGTTGCTTTTTCTTACAAGCAACGATAAAGCAGCGTGTCGACTCACAGTCAAGTCCCACCGTAAGCATTGGTTTCAGCTAGATTATCGAAGTTAAGCAAGGATCTATACTTAGATGGGTAACCCCTTGGGAATATCTATACATACAAGTTTTGTCAAAAATATCGAGATTTTTGTACTTTTTGACACGCCTTGTATTCTGAAAAAATTAACGTTTCGTTCATTTTTCGTTTCTATCTTGGTAAGTACAGCTTCAATCTCAATACTTTTATGGTACACCTTGTATATCTATACATATATAAAGGGCAGTTGTAAGGATACTGACAGAAAGAGAATTGAATTCTCCGACACAAAACCTCATCTCACGTCCTGAAGAAGGTCATAAAGACAAAGAAACGTTATAGCATCAACACCACCACCAAGAATAAATATTCATCTTTTGTAATATCCCATGTTTGTCTACATTTCTCCAAATACTGTCGGATTAATTTACTCATTTTACTCTCCTATATATATATATATATATATATATATATATATAGTGAAGCACAAATTTGCTTTGAATAAGTCCACGGGAAAATTTATGGGTCCCAACTGCTTTAGTTGGGACCCATATATAATCTAACCTATTCTGTAACCTGTAATTCGAATAAACTATTGAAATGTTTTTAAAGTTAGTTTGAAATTGTTAGGGGGAAAAAAAGTAAAACGTTCGGACGCATGGATACGATTTTATTGCGTCCTTGTATATTTTTGTGCGTCAGAGACGCAAGACGCGTACCTATCAGCATCTTTTTATATATATATATATATATATATATATATATATATATCATCCACAGACATGTGTTTCGACTTATCAAGTCTCTTCAGTGTGGCTAGACATTTGTAAGCTACCTACAGCGGGGATTGAAATCTGATCGGTTCAGCATCAGTTGGACAGCTTAACCGCTAGGCTATAGTCACCCACAGAATGCGAAGAGGTTTTTAACTGTTTTGATACACACATCTGTATGTATGTAAAGACCGCCATAGAGTGTTCCATCCCTTATATAGGTGAGCGTATATATATATATCTATCAATGATATTCATTACTTTTAATAAAATATTTGTTTATAAGACGCACTATTTCCCGGATTTTCCACACCAAACGTTAATGGTGTGTATTATACCCAAGAATAATACAATTAACATATTTTCCATATAGAATGTAACTTTAGTATTATTTGTATTATTCGGACTATTATCAAGCTTAACACCTATACCCCAGCTATGGTTAGCGGAATGAGAACATGATACCCCCGTGGATTGAATAAAGGGTGAGGTTCAAAGTTCTGTGATGGCTCCCAATTACGAAGGTAAGAAGGTTCCCGAGTCCGAGAAGGTTCCCGGGTCCAACAAGAAATACCTGAAGAAGGCCGGGGCACATCGGCCGAAATGTTGTACGGATAACAGTGAAGATGAGGACAATAGTCCGAATAATACAAATGATACTTATTATCAAGCCTCATCTAAAAAATTCAGAGAAATAGAATGTAACGGACAATATGACCTTTAGGCACCCCTTTTTGATCTCGATCCAGAAAGACATGTTTTTCATTTACACCGTTGTTTGTTAACAAGATTTTTAGGTTTTTTTTATTATAAAAATAACCCCTAACCCTAACCCATAATCGCTAACCCTAATCCCTAACCCTAATCCCTAACCCCTAACCCCAACCCCAAACAAATAACCGGATATTGATGGTGTAAATGAAAAGCACGTCCTTCTGAATCGAGATCAAAAAGGGGTGCCTAAAGGTCATATGGTCCAATGAATATTCTTACACTTTGGAGATTACAGTTTCATGATCACATAAAATTTAATGTGGTATCAGTCGGTGCCATAGATGCTCGATGTTGCACCCCACCCGTTAGTCGGCGTAGATACGGTAATCTAGTTCTGAGACGACCGAATGCTCAGCCTTGTTACATGATTGATAAGTAGCCTATCAATTATGTACGGTAAATGTAGCGTAGATTTAAAAATAACGGTTAGTGGAAAAACGCAAGTGGGATGATGGGCACTTTTTTACCCTGTGTCGACCTACTCATCCGGTTCGCCAGTGTGAACGTGGAAAATTAGTTAAGAAATTCAGTTTTTGGTTGATGACTGGACGAGACAGACCACCAAATGGCTAAGATCTCAACACGTTTGTTTGTTGGTCCGGGATTCATAAAATTAAAATATGAACTCGAAACAAAAAGTCTTATTTCATGAATTAAAGAACAAAGTAACAACACAAGACGTTCCAGATTGGGGCTAGAATAATAGAAGATCCAGCTAATTAAGAAATAAGACCACCAGCCCAGCCCAGCCAGCCCAGCCCAGCGTAGCCAGCCCAGCCAGAGATAGACAGAATTGGTACAAGTTAAGAAAGATGGGATAACAGCCATAACAGAGCTACCCAGTGTTACGATTTGTGTGGCCATCCTTAGGCTTCAAGCAAGTTAAGCAGAGCGCGATCCTTAGTGAAGAAACCTTTGGTTGCTCCTTGGTGTCACTCAGTGTTGGGTATGATCCTTTGGTTGTTCTTGGTGTCCCTTAGTGTTGCAGGTCCGTTTTGTCAATGTCGAATAAAGTGCAAATGAACGACTGTCAATATCAGCGATTAAATAGTTAACTAACCACGTATTCGGGCTGTTGATTGGCTGACCTCACTTAGTCTATAAGTTTAAGTGGTGGATTACAGCACGCCTTATATACAGAACTATCGAAGAATTACAAGATAAGTACAAGTCAATTCAAAGATGACTATACGACGAGAATATCCCTTTCTCTGAACACAGATGCGCCCTATCTATGGGTTAAATGGAGGAAAATGTCTTTAAAAAATGTGTTTAAAAAGTTGAGTTTTAAAAAGAAATTGAATACCCATCAAGAATGATTAAAACAAAATGTCTTCGGCATAAAATAAGCTAACAAGAGTTGACATGATATAAAAACCAACCAACCAACCAACCAACTGATCACAACACATCTCCTTTCTCAATAAAGTTGTTATATCACTTCAGACAAGACTTGTTAGTAGGCGGATCCCCATGAAATTCTCGTCTGGAAACAAGCTGCCGCTGACAACACTGTTTTGTTTTTAGCAAATTCCGACAACATACCGGCTGTATTGCTGTGGCATGAACGCCATCTTTGATTTCACTGTCCTTTAACGGTAAGTAGGGTGCACACAGAGAATCGGCTGGTGAAAATATAAATATTTAGACTTAATGTATGTGATGTCATCATACTTATAAACATATTCCAATAAATTTTGATGTTATGACAACTTAAAATGGAGGAGTGTCTTTGTGCCCACTATATATATATATATATATATATATATATATATATATATATGTGAAGAAATAAGAGGAAATTATTCCAAGAGTATGTGGAGAAAGGTAAACAAACACGGGATTATTGTACCAACAATAAACATCCATTTTGTACAACATCCTGTGTCTGTCTACTTTCTCCACACACACACACACACACACACACATATATATATATATATATATATATATATATATATATATGGATAAGTTAAGGTAGCGTGGACATGGAATCAATGGAGCCTGGTTACTGACAGTTTCTCGACTGTGCGATCGTTTGACTCCATGTCCACGCTGTCTTAACTAAAATATAAATGCTCTATCAATGATATTGAATACTATTTAATTATAAATATAGCACCCATATATATATATATATATATATATATATATATATATATCATAATATATTAATGATTTGAAGGCAATTACAATGCGAATAAAAAATAAAAACAAAAAGATGTTATTTTTGTCTGATTTCAAAGTAGATACTTTATCTTCAGAGATATTATAACATACTTAACAATGCTTCAAGCAAATTACCAATTACTTATATATATATATATATATATATATAATATATATATATATATATATATATAACAGAGTAAAACCCACTACTTTGACTTTCGCGTAAAAAATACAAGACTTAACTTGGATCGTCAAGATGTAGAACATGAAGTTAACTGTGATACTAATCGTTGTTGTGTCCTATATGAATAAAGTGAGACACTAGGGTTTGAACATTGATCGCCAGAAAACGAAAATGGCAAACCTTCATATAGTATAAATAGAGGTACTGTGCTCTTATAGTGAAGGATTTCAGTCATAGCTTTGCCGGTACAATCTGGTGTTCAAAGCAATTCTGTTATTGTTCTTGGCAAGACCGTGGTGTTACGTATAAGTAACAATCTTTTCGTTGTCTCATTTTCTATTTCAATGTATTCCTTTCTGTTAAAATGAAATACTTATGCTTTTATTGAGTTGTCTTTTTATTCTTCATTTTATGTGAGCATTACAAAAAATTTGGTGCCACTGGAATTGTCCCCAGAAGTCTGGAAAAGGAACTGGGGAAACTGGAACTATCTTTCCCCAACTTTCTTTCTTTCTTCCTTTCTTATTATATCTATTCTGTGTATTGGGAAATAGTTCAATATGTTTTTGAAAAGGTCGTCGGGGTGGCCTAAAGTCGGTATCAGCCAATCAGCGAAGGAGTCTATCCCCTTTTCACTAGCACTAGACCAAGGAGATTGTTTTTGCGTCTGGGGTGAAGCGCCACACCTACCATCAGCTCCTTACTTTACCACAAAGATCCCTGTGCTACTCATACGCTGAGTTGGCGAGGGCCGGTATCGAACTATGAATTTTGTGGTTTCTAGCCGAACGCTATACCGACTGAGAACTCTCTCTTATTCTCTCTTTTTTTCTTCTTTTCATATTTTCATTATGTCGAACAGAAACAGATTAGCGTTATCGCTCCCGTGCGCTCATACACTCTCTCTATCTATCCCTTCTTTCTTTCTTTCTTTCTTTCTTTCTTTCTTTCTTATCATATTTTTCTATGGAGCGTGTCCTTTTTCTTCCATTTCTTTCTTTATAATAAAGACGGAATGGTCCATTATGTGGCTGAGATGACGACACTCATGAGAAATAAGAATTCTGCGGATAAGCAACACCAGATTATCAAGATTTACATGTTTGCATTTCATCTTGATCGATTTGGACGGTCTCATTTTTAATCAGAGGGTGTTGTAGTATAATAACGGTCTTACTTTGAAGGAACACGAGCATTAATATATAGATATGGTGAGTTGTTATACTCCACTTATTCTTGAGACGATTTGGATGGTCTCATTTTTAACCAGAGGGTATTGTAGGATGATAATGGTCGGACAATTAAGGGACACGAGTATTAATTTATAGATATTAAATTGGAAAGACGAACAAAAATAAATAAGGACGCGTATAAAAAAGATTTGAAACAGAGGAGAGTATACAAGGTGGGTCAAAAAAGTATCGAGATATTTTGTACTTTTTGACACACCTTGTATTCTGAAAAAATAACGTCCCATTCATTCTTGATTTTTTTAAATACAGCTTTAAACTTGGTACTTTTTTGACACACCTTGTATTCTGAAAAAAATTAATGAATGGAACATTATTTTTTTTTTAGAATACAAGATGTGTCAAAAAGTACAAAAAATCTCGATACTTTTTTGACACAGCTTATATATATATATATATATATATATATATATATATATATATATCAACCCCCTCAGCCCGAGCAGGGTGTGACACAAGGTCAATTTCTTAAGCGGAGTTTAACAGGTTTGAATTCGGTGTTTTCTTTCTCCTAGACTGGTTACCTAGCCATTGTTAAAGAGCCCAGTCTTACTTGCCATTTGCCCATAGCTAGAGGGGGAGTGGGTTTCATACCTTTCCCAAGGGTATTAGCGCTAAGTGAAATGCAATTACCATGTCTAGGACTTGAACTCGGGGCGACGAGTCCATTTCCCATGACTTTAACCATTACACCACGCGCTTGTATATATATATATATATATATATATATATATATATATATATATATATATATATATATATATATATATATATATATATATATATATATATATATATATATATATATATATATATATATATATATATATATATATATATATATATATATATATATATATATATATATATATATATATATATATATAGTTACCAAATTAAAGTTAAAGAGCCCAGTCCACCCTACAATTTACCCATAGCTGGAGGGATAATAGTTGGATTCATACCTTTCCCAAGAGTATTAGCGCTATGTGAAATGCAGACAGCCTCGTCCAGGATTTGAACTCGTCTCGTCGTGTCCATTTCGTACGACGGTAAAATCTGTGTATATATGTTTCAACATTACTCGATTGTGTCAAAGTCTTTTGCAATATTTTGGTATGTGCTTTGCTGTCACTTGACCCCAGCAGTTCAGGCTGTTGTATTTTCCCGCTGTGGATACTTTCTTTTGACACACCTTATAAATGAATAACAGAACAGTTATGGGGACATAAGAGATTATTACGGTGTATGCCAAACAGAAGATATAAATTGAATAGACGAAAGTATTAATGGATGACAGTTTTAAATTCCTTTTATTCTGCTGATTGTGAATTCTTTCAAATCGCTATTTTGGAAATGTCAAGAGGTTCTAACCAATCCTCTTGGCAAAATCTAATAATAAACCGCGTAGGAATTCTAATCGGTGAAATGGTCACCCCAGCCTTCTTGTTGTCGTTAAACTCCCACGTTGCCTTCCGCAATAACAACAAACAACATAAGCGTAAATGTAAAGGATTAAACAAAAAGTTCTTGTTTCAAACTTTATATATATATATATATATATATATATATATATATATATATATATATATATATATATATATGATGTGAGTATTCTCGTATGCTTCTAAATTATTTAGTTAAGAATTAATGCAAAAATGAACCAACGAATATAATAAAAAAAAGACTGGAATGAATAGAATAATTGAAAAATATATTTTCGGGGGACCTCTCCCAAATGAAAATAATAATAATAATAATAATATAATAATAATAATATAATAATAATAATAATAATAACTTTTGAGAGAGGTCATTAATAGAAAAAACCCTTTTCATATTCTATGGGCCTCTTTATCGAAGCATTAAATTAATTATCATATACAATTTTGGATATTTTATAATTCAATGCTTCGATAAAGAGTCCCATAGAATTTTTTCTATTAATGACCTCTCCAAAAGTTATTTATTATTATTATTATTATTATTATTATTATTATTACCCAAAAAAATCATTAAAATCATTTTGATAAAATTTGCAATTAAGTCAAAAACTGACCCGTTATAAGCCAGCTGTTAGCTGCTGAAAATTAACATACGAATAAGTAAGTTCGTGTACCTTGGCAGCATTTTCTCTTTCAAACATGTTTGATTGAACTCGAGTGACAATTCCTGACGTACGAGTTTCTGTTCAATCCTTTCAAGGTGTCTGGCCATCTTTTTGGTGTCAGGGTGGAACTGGTGTAGCAATCCACCAAAGGTGTCTCTACGAGCGCTTTCGGCATGTCGATCTGCCATCTTCAGGATGGAAACTGATGGTATGTTTCGTGGTGTCTCGTTTTTAAAGAAAACGAGCAGTAGCGTAGGAATTGGTTGTGGGAGGTAGTAACAATTGGTACTGGGCGGTAGTAGGAATATATATATATATATATATATATATATACAGAGAGAGAGAGAGAGAGAGAGAGAGAGAGAGAGAGAGAGAGAGAGAGAGAGAGAGAGAGAGAGAGAGAGAAAGCGTGAAAAATAGATAGATAGAGATGGATAGATAGATAGATAGATATGGCTGCTACATTTATAAGTAAACAGTGCTCAATATCATGAATAGAGCATTTATATCTAAGTTAAGGTAGCATGGACATGTAGTGACAGTTTCGCGCCTCTGTGATTTCACGTTTGGCCATATGAGCGAATTGAGGTTTTATCTGTTCCTTAAAAAATACCAGAGATGGTTATACAACTGATTTTATGTATGGATTAAAGTGCTACAACCCCGTAACTTTGAGTTTCGTGCAAATGAACTCATCAGGCGGGTAGGCGTTTGACGGTAGCTACGGTGAATTTAGGATGTAAAAAAAACTGTGTCTAATTGCCTTTGAAAAATGATCAACCTCGTTTGGAGCCATATTTAATGATACCAAAAGAAACAAACAATGATAAATGAGCCACTCCCCCTTGACGTCATCGAAAAAGGATTATTCCGCTCCGAAAAGAATTTCTAAACAAAAGTGATCAACTATACATAATATTGGAGCGATATATTTAGTATAAATAATTTATAGTTATAATCGTTATCTTATTATAATGGAGATTGTGGGTTTGTCTGTCTGTAACCGAAACTACACAAGTCACAATTCCCTTTGTTATTTACACACATTCTCCATGATTTTTATTTTTATTTAAACCTCAATTATTAGTAAAATTGTTTTACATCATTAAGACTGTTAACAATATCTACATACTAATAACATGCAATTATATTTATATATTCAACAAAATAGCGGTTTACAGTGTGAATAGGAAGGCTAATTTGCATATTGATCTTAAAAAATTTGATTTTAATAAATATATGCTTAGTATTATTGATTTCTAATTGTTTGGTTTTATCTTAATAAATATGAGCAAAAATCTCGGGGATAAATCTTAACAGAAATCTATTAACATAAAGAAATAACTGTAATTTTATTATTTTCTTCCTATTTTAACTAAATAGTTAAATTAGGGAAATTTACCACTGAAAGACGGGAGTAAGGGAAAATGGTGGAACAGTAGTTTCAAAGTTGTTCTATTTTCCGATTATACCCCCTCTGTTCCAAATATTTTTTATCTGAATTCTTATTCAGTTTCATTAGCCTTTCTAATTTAACATGATATTTTATTATATTAAAACTTAAATACTTGCACCCGGAGGGTGCATATATTTGCTAGTAGTTATAATAATGTTTGAAAATAATTCCATTTTATTTGGTTCTACTTCGTCGTAATTTGCAATTAAGTCAAAAACTCATGTTACATAATCTATGCGGTGTATAAGATTATTGTCAATCCCCTGTAATTCTGGGGGGATTAACCCTTATCATACCATGGCCGGGTCCTTCAATAGAAAATTACAGAAGCCCGCCAAATATGTGAAGTCACGTGGGATCTTTTTCAGAGTCCCCAGTTTGCAGTTGGACGTCAGGCAGAGCAGTCGGCCATTTTGTGCTCTGTCTAAGGCGCGCGCTATGTTAGTCAGATATTTAGTTACGTGAAATGTATAGTTAAGGAAATAAAAGTTTATATAAGTAAAATGTTCTTGTGGTTGATGAATGTCTTGGTAACAAGACTAAGAAATGAATCCAGGACGACCAGCCAGCAGGAACATAGCAATAAGGTCCAGACTTTAGAAGAGACCAAGACCAAGATGTTAGACGATCAGAATAGCAAAGCCGGCCAGAATAAGAGACGACTAGAAGTAAGAAGTAAGAAAAGGGTATATAACATTATATCGATTTGGTACTGTGAAAACGTCAGTACGTAACACTCACCCGTCTCTTACTTTGCATTCTGCCTGTCAATTTCCCTCTCTCTATATATAATTTGAATAATTACTCTTTAGATATGTTAGTTTTGTGTATGTGTGTAAAGAGAGAGAGAGAGAGAGAGAGAGAGAGAGAGAGAGAGAGAGAGAGAGAGAGAGAGATTGAAGAGTGTAAGCGGTAAACGAACTAACTTATTCATATGTTAATTTTCATCAGCTAACGGCTGGCTTATATATATGACGGGTCAGTTTTTGGTTGGGAGATGGAAAACTCTGAATTCAAATCTGTCTGTTAAACTACGCTTAAGAAATTGACCTTGTGTCGCATCCTGCTCGTGTGGAAATATATATAATCGAGTTAATTATCTCAAGAATAAGTGGAGCATAACAACTCGCCGTATCTATATATTAATGCTCGTGTTCCTTCAAAGTACGACCGTTATTATACTACAACACCCTCTGATTAAAAATGAGACCGTCCAAATCGACGAAGATGAAATTCAAATGTAAATCTTGATAATCTGGTGTTGCTTATCCGCAGAATTCTTATTTCTCATGAGTGTCGTCATCTCAGCCACATAATGGACCATTTCGTTTTTATTATAAAGAAAGAAATGGAAGAAAAAGGACACGCTCCATAGAAAAATATGATAAGAAAGAAAGAAAGAAAGAAAGAAAGGAGGGGATAGATAGAAAGAGGGTATGAGTGTATGGGAGCGATAACGCTAATCTGTTTCTGTCGGACATACTGAAAATATGAAAAGAAGAAAAAGAGAGAATAAGAGAGAGTTAAATCAAGATTATTATACTTTTTACATATTGAACTAATTCGCAATAGCTCTTAAGTACATATTTACCAACCCCTCCGCACGAGTAGGATGTGACACAAGGTAATTTTTTGGCGGAGTTTAACAGGTTTGAATTCAGAGTTTTCCTTCTCCTAGACTGGTTACCTAGTCAAGGTTAAAGAGCTCAGTCTACCCTGCTATTTACCCATAGTTGGAAGGAGAGCAGGTGGATACATACCTTTCCCAAGGGTATTGGCGCTATTTGAAATGTAGACAACCTCGTTTAGGATTTGAACTCGGGTCGACGAGTCCATTTCCTACGACTCTAACCATGACACCACGCGAATAGATAAACGAATAGAATAAACCGCATGCGGCAACTAAAAATAGCTCTTAACTAAATACAGGATTAGACAAAATGATCTGACACATTTGTAGGTTAAATAAAAGGCAAATAAAGTAAAGAAACAAAAAAGTGTTTTTATTTTCGAAAAGTACATATAATGCCATTTTTTTCATATTATGCCATTTTGTTTTGTTTCTTTATAATGCTATTGTTTTTCGTTTCTTTTTCAGTTGCTGCCATGAATTGGACTGGTGAGCATCGCGATTTCATTGTGGAAACGTTTATCAAAACAAACGAATCTGTAACTGCAACACAAAGAGCGTTCCGTTTGCACTTCAATCTTGGTAGACATGATCCCGTACCAGCTCGAAACACGATCTTGTTATGGGTTACCAACTTCAGAGCTACTGGTTCTGCATTGAAACGAAAATCAACCGGCCGACCTCGCATCGCCAGAACTCCAGGAAATGTGGCAGCGGTAAGAGCTTCAGGTCAACAGTCTCCACTCCGTTCCACATTTAAACGCGTCCAGGCTCTTAGACTTTCCGAAAGAAGTTTGCGAAGAATTCTTCACAATGATCTTCAAATGCATCCATACAAAATGATGTCTTTTATTTAACCTACAAATGTGACAGATCATTGTTTCTTTACTTCATTTGCATTTTATTAAACCTACAAATGTGTCAGATCATTTTGCCTGACCCTGTATATCAAACGTTGTAATAATTAAATTATCATGTTGTGGTATATCCTCAGGCCCCGCTAGTATGTATAGATTATTTTAGTTGTTAGGATTAGTTTTTTACGTATTAACTGTAAGTGACAATGAACGGGTTGTTATTACAGAAGCAAAATTTTATTATGAAACAAGTTTAACCTCTGTTAAAATGGAAAGGATTGGTGCTATTATTCGGAATGGATTCAGAAACTGTTTTCGGCCATTAAGAAAACTCTTTGGAATCCGTAAATGTCATTCCTGGAATTACATTCGTACCTTTTTTTCTTTCTTTTTTCTTTTGGAATTACACGAATAATTTCGAACTTTAACAAAATGAAGAAGAATATTTTTTCTTCTTCTTTTCCTGCACGCATTTAGACGCACGACAATATTCATCACCGAAACGTCATCATTGTGAATTCTGCGCATGCGCAGATGGGTGTGTATCTAATCATGGCGGACAAATCATAAATTCATAAGTCTCTCTCTCTCTCTCTCTCTCTCTCTCTCTCTCTCTCTCTCTCTCTCTCTCTCTCTCTATTGTTTATCTATAACTTTTTCTTCACATCCATCGTTACTTATTTTTGTCACTTTTTAATGAAAAATCTGTTTCCATCTCGTTCAAATCTTCATTTTAATTGTTTCTATAAAAAAAGAAAAAAGACAGAAAAAAAAGGAAAATTAAAGTTGACAACCGAAATATCTAAATATTATTTGGAAGGTTCCACTATAATTTTGTCATTTGATTTTTTTAAATTGTTTATTTATTTATTCATTTAATTTATTCACTATTTAGTTACGTATTTATTTATTCTATTTATTATTTATTTCATTTATTATTCAACTAAATTTAACTATTATTCATTGTTTCGGTCACTTTTTAAGATTCTCAAAAAATATTTTGGTTATGGAAATACAACAATTACGATGTTATGAAAATTATTTTAATACTTAAAAGAAGCGCGTGTATTATCAGTTACCCGCCTTTTCGCAATTTGAGATTTTTCTTTTCTTTTCTCTTTTAAAATTTTTTTTTTTTTTTTTTACAAAGAGAAACTTTTGAAATGTCGGGAATAAGAAGAAAATATGAAAGTAGAAATACCCGACCCCAAAGCACACAGACACATACACACACACACACACGCTCTCTCTCTCTCTCTCTCTCTCTCTCTCTCTCTCTCTCTCTCTCTCTCTCTCATTAATTCAGTATCTTCTACGTATTGCTTACTTTTCTTTTCCCCTAAATTCCCAATTTTCATTCTTCTCTCTTCTATATTGCTTACATCTCTCTCTCTCTCTCTCTCTCTCTCTCTCTCTATATATATATATATATAT
Organism: Doryteuthis pealeii; assembly: GCA_023376005.1. Classification (NCBI taxonomy): domain Eukaryota; kingdom Metazoa; phylum Mollusca; class Cephalopoda; order Myopsida; family Loliginidae; genus Doryteuthis; species Doryteuthis pealeii. Next base: position 46,686,164 of record CM042164.1, on the reverse strand, counting down.
ATATATATATATATATATATATAAAGGGTGGCTTACCGGTGAATATGGGCACGATCGCTGGAGGTGCACAGAATCCAGGGGTTAAGTCCGCGATAAAACAAATACAAAGTGCTCAAATACAAAGTAGAGCAAATTTATTAAAGAAATGGATACAATAGAAACCTTCTCGAGTTTCATCAGGGTTAAACCTGGATTTAACCCTGATGATCCTAACGGTGAAACTCGAGTAGGTTCTATTGTATCCATTTCTTTAATATTATATATATATATATATGTATATATATATCCATTTCTCTCTCTCTCTCTCTCTATATATATATATATATATATATATATATCTTTTCATTGCATACTTTTGCTATTTCCTATTTTACTCTCTTATAACTTGCATGGAGAGTTCGATCCACACTAGGTGACTCAGACTGTAATCTTGTATGGAACCAAGTTAAAATACCTTCATATCACCGTGTTGCAATGTTTACTAAGCTAATCTCGTAGACCATTATTACAGTAATAAGAGAGATAGAGAAAGAGTGAGAGAGGGGGGAGGGAAATCAAATCTACTACTTTTATATCTGGATATGACATCTGATAGTGAGGCTCCAATTCTGGGGATTTAGGGAGGGCAAAGTACCCCTTCATTGCCATTACTCCCAGGTCGACTCTAATCAGGAGTGATAGTACCTGTTAATGTCTCAGCTATGGGTCAAATAGGCGTGTATAAAGATTGTTCGTATTCGAAACAAATACACAAAAATGTAAATATGAACGTACAATAAACGCGATTCCCTAACCTCTAGGGATAAAATAGACGGGTTGACATCCCGTTAAAATCAATCAATCAATCAATCTATCTATCTATCTATCTATCAGTTGTCGAGACCAAAACTGATCATGAATCTCTGTGCCTAACCATGACTGTTTTTTTTCCTGACATGTGATCTGTATCCACTATACGCGTAGTCTTTATCGTCGGTAAGAATGGGTCCGTGTCACCGTGCATCTAATCCCTCCTCCCTCCCCCCTTCTTCCCCCCCCCTCTCTCTCTCTCTCTCTCTCTCTCTCTCTCTCTCTCTCTTTCTCTTTCT
>CM042164.1:46677576-46680076 GCA_023376005.1 Doryteuthis pealeii | reverse complement strand
CGCTCTCGTACGACATCTACACACCGAGCGATCCTTTTCCGGGATTAACTTGTCAATTTTCATTTTTATAAAAAAGTATCGAATTTTTTCTCATGCTTGTAAGTGCCTTCAAGTAAAATTATAATATATATATATATATTATATAATAAGGAAGGAAGAACTCAATACAGTAATCCCATAATAAATTTATTTCGACGAAAATTGGGGCCCATATAAATCTAAGTTGATTTAAACCGGCTCCCCAAATTTCGTCTCATCAGATGGGTCTCAATTCACTTATGGAACAAGCATATCACAAAAAACCCCAAAGAGCTGAATATATATAAATTCAAAAAAAACAAAAAATAATTAAAAAAATTATAAATATTTTTAACAGTGTGGGATTGTAACCATAGAAACAAGAAGTGAATGAAAAAAAGAGATACATCTCAAAGTTGATTTCTAGGGTGTCCAGACAGACAAAAAGGTGACATGACAGAAAAACAGAAGTATATTAAATATTAAATAGAAAAGTAAAATAAAAAGATTTTAAATTTAAACTTAGAGTATAATGATGTATAAAAGAAAATACTAGTTAAGATATAAATATAAAATAAATTAATAGAAGATAATAAAATTAAAAAAATTAATAAAAAATAGAAATAAACATCGTGTTAGCATATGGTCTTTCACTGGAGTCCGGAGTGACAGCAAGTCTCCTCAGGTCTCCGGACTCTTCTGAGTATTATTTTTTTATTAGTATTATTATTTTAATGATGTTTATTTTCTATTATTTATTATTTTTAATTTTATTATCTTCTATTAATTTATTTTATTATTTATATCTTAACTAGTATTTTCTTTTATACATCATTATACTCTAATGTTTAAATTTAAAATCTTTTTATTTTACTTTTCTATTATATTTTAATATACTACTCTGTTTTTCTGTCATGTCACCTTTTGTCTGTCTGGACACCCTAGAAATCAACTTTGAGATGTATCTCTTTTTTCATTCACTTCTGTTTCTATGGTTACAATCCCACACTGTTAAAAATATATATAAATTTTTTTAATTATTTTTGTTTTTGTTTGAATTTATATATATTCAGCTCTTTGGGTTTTTTGTGATATGCTTGTCCATAAGTGAATTGAGACCCATCTGATGAGACGAAAATTTGGGGAGCCGGTTTAAATCAACTTAGATTTATATGGGCCCCAATTTTCGTCGAAATAAATTTATTATGGGATTACTGTATTGAGTTCTTCCTTCCTTTATTGATATATATATATATTATATATTAAATTTTTACTTGAAGGCACTTACAACGCATGTATCGCATAAAATTCGATACTTTTTCTTATAGAAAATGAAATTGACAAGTGTAATCCCGGAAAAGGATCGCTCGGTGTGTAGAATGTCGTACGACCGAGCGATCCTTTTCCGGGATTACACTTGTCAATTTCATTTTCTATAAGAAAAAGTATCGAATTTTATGCGATACATGCGTTGTAAGTGCCTTCAAGTAAAAATTTAATATATACTTTATTCAGCAACGTTCTAAAATAAACAAACATCCAAAAATCTTATATATATATATATATATATATATATATATATATATATATATATAATATATATATTAAACCGGTTCGGTATGGACGTACGTAAGTATCTATATAAATAAACACATATAATTTGAATAACAACACCTTCCAGTCTTAAAGATCCAAGCAAACCGCAAACAAATCTTTAGATAGGACATAAACGGAATGCGAATCTTTTGTCTGTCCGTACATAACCACTAAGTCGTTTAAACAAATTGAAAACTTGTGCAAGATGCATAGGCAAACATCTAACAATTTAGATATCGCCATGTTTTTTTGGCTATCATCATTTTATTTAATTATCAATAAAGAACTATTCATTCCAATTTTGAAAAGAGATTAGTCATTAAGAAAACTTCTTATCTCAGATGAAATACATTGGTTATCCTACACATTTAGATAGTTATATGTACTAGCAAAAATATGCACCTCAGCCGGGCGCAAATATTTAAGCTTCAATGTAATTAAATATCATATTAAATTAGAAAGACTAGCGAACGCAAATAAGAACGCATATAAAAATATTACATTTATTTTGCTTTTATTTTCATTTATTTCTATATAAAATCATTGATAGGATTGATTTTAATACATTGGAGAATAAAACAATAATACTAGAGATCAATAACACCAAGCAATTATTTATTAAACCTGGTCTTGTTAAAACCAGTATGCACATTAACCACACCATATATTATGTAGACCATTATTTCTTAATATATAACATACATTGCAGGATTTTAAACAAATTAATAGCACAGGCCTTTTGGGGCCTGTGTCTATTAATGAAATTAACAGCGTCGATCCCAGGGGGTCTATCCCCCAGGCAACAGCTGCCCCCTTGATTTAAAGGGGCAGGGCTGGGTTTTTTTGCCAGCGCCTGAGGTGCTCCTTTAAGGGGGAATGCCGACGG
>CM042164.1:46665076-46672576 GCA_023376005.1 Doryteuthis pealeii | reverse complement strand
ATATATATATATATATATAATATATATATATATATATATATAGAGAGAGAGAGAGAGAGAGAGAGAGATAGAGAAAGAGAGAGAGAGAGAAATGGATATATATATACACACATATATATATATATATAGATAGATATTATTAAAGAAATGGATACAATAGAAACCTACTCGAGTTTCACCGTTAGGATCATCAGGGTTAAATCCAGGTTTAACCCTGATGAAACTCGAGAAGGTTTCTATTGTATCCATTTCTTTAATAAATGTGCTCTACTTTGTATTTAGCACTTTGTATTTGTTTTATCGCGGACTTAACCCCTGGATTCTGTGCACCTCCAGCGATCGTGCCCATATTCACCGGTAAGCCACCCTTTATATATATATATATATATATATTATATATATATATAAGAGAGAGAGAGAGAGAGAAGAGAGAAAGAGAGAGAGAGAGATGTAAGCAATATAGAAGAGAGAAGAATGAAAATTGGGAATTTAGGGGAAAAGAAAAGTAAGCAATACGTAGAAGATACTGAATTAATGAGAGAGAGAGAGAGAGAGAGAGAGAGAGAGAGAGAGAGAGAGAGTGTGTGTGTGTGTGTGTGTCTGTATGTGTCTGTGTGGCTTTGGGGTCGGGTATTTCTACTTTCATATTTTCTTCTTATTCCCGACATTTCAAAAGTTTCTCTTTGTAAAAAAAAAAAAAAAAATTTTAAAGAGAAAAGAAAAGAAAAATCTCAAATTGCGAAAAGGCGGGTAACTGATAATACACGCGCTTCTTTTAAGTATTAAAATAATTTTCATAACATCGTAATTGTTGTATTTCCATAACCAAAATATTTTTTGAGAATCTTAAAAAGTGACCGAAACAATGAATAATAGTTAAATTTAGTTGAATAATAAATGAAATAAATAATAAATAGAATAAATAAATACGTAACTAAATAGTGAATAAATTAAATGAATAAATAAATAAACAATTTAAAAAAATCAAATGACAAAATTATAGTGGAACCTTCCAAATAATATTTAGATATTTCGGTTGTCAACTTTAATTTTCCTTTTTTTTCTGTCTTTTTTCTTTTTTTATGGAAACAATTAAAATGAAGATTTGAACGAGATGGAAACAGATTTTTCATTAAAAAGTGACAAAAATAAGTAACGATGGATGTGAGGAAAAAGTTATAGATAAACAATAAGAGAGAGAGAGAGAGAGAGAGAGAGAGAGAGAGAGAGAGAGAGAGATGGAAAAGTCAAACTTACATAAAAGGGAAAGAAAGAGAAGCATTCAAGAGGGCTAAGCAATACAGAGAGAGAGAGAGAGAGAGAGAGAGAGAGAGAGAGAGAGAGAGAGAGAGAGAGAGAGAGAGAGAGACTTATGAATTTATGATTTGTCCGCCATGATTAGATACACACCCATCCGCGCATGCGCTGAATTCACAATGATGACGTTTCGGTGATGAATATTGTCGTGCGTCTAAATGCGTGCAGGAAAAGAAGAAGAAAAAATATTCTTCTTCATTTTGTTAAAGTTCGAAATTTATTCCGTGTAATTCCAAAAGAAAAAAAAAAAAAAAAAGTACGAATGTAATTCCAGGAATGACATTTACGGTTCCAAAGAGTTTTCTTAATGGCCGAAAACAGTTCTGAATCCATTCCAATAATAGCACCAATCCTTTCCATTTTAACAGAGGTTAAAACTTGTTTCATAAAAAATTTTGCTTCTGTAATAACAACCCGTTCATTGTCACTTACAGTTAATACGTAAAAACTAATCCTAACAACTAAAATATTATACATACTAGCGGGGCCTGAGGATATACCACAACATGATAATTTAATTATTACAACGTTTGATATACAGGGTCAGGCAAAATGATCTGACACATTTGTAGGTTTAATAAAATGCAAATGAAGTAAGAGAAACAATGATCTGACACATTTGTAGGTTAAATAAAAGACATCATTTTGTATGGATGATTGAAGATCATTTTGTGAAGAATTTCTTCGCAAACTTCTTTCGGAAAGTCTAAGAGCCTGGACGCGTTTAAATGTGGAACGGAGTGGAGACTGTTGACCTGAAGCTCTTACCGCTGCCACATTTCCTGGAGTTCTGGCGATGCGAGGTCGGCCGGTTGATTTTCGTTTCAATGCAGAACCAGTAGCTCTGAAGTTGGTAACCCATAACAAGATCGTGTTTCGAGCTGGTACGGGATCATGTCTACCAAGATTGAAGTGAAAACGGAACGCTCTTTGTGTTGCAGTTACAGATTCGTTTGTTTTGATAAACGTTTCCACAATGAAATCCGATGCTCACCAGTCCAATTCATGGCAGCAACTGAAAAGAAACGAAAAACAATAGCATTATAAAGAAACCAAAACAAAATGGCATAATATGAAAAAAATGGCATTATATGTACTTTTCGAAAATAAAAACACTTTTTTTGTTCTTTACTTTATTTGCCTTTTATTTAACCTACAAATGTGTCAGATCATTTTGTCTAATCCTGTATTTAGTTAAGAGCTATTTTTAGTTGCCGCATGCGGTTTATTCTATTCGTTTATCTATTTCGCGTGGTTCATGGTTAGAGTCGTAGAAATGTACTCGTCGACCCGAGTTCAAATCCTAAACAGGTTGTCTAATTTCAAATAGCGCCAATACCCTTGGAAAGTATGTATCCACCTGCTCTCCTTCCAACTATGGGTAAATTAGCAGGGTAGACTGAGCTCTTAAACTTGACTAGGTAACCAGTCTAGGAGAAGGAAAACTCTGAATTCAAAACCTGTTAAACTCGCCAAAAAAAATTACCTTGTGTCACATCCTACTCGTGCGGAGGGGTTGGTAAATATGTACTTAAGAGCTATGCGAATTAGTTCAATATGTAAAAAGTATAATAATCTTGATTTAACTCTCTCTTATTCTCTCTTTTTCTTCTTTTCATATTTTCAGTATGTCCGACAGAAACAGATTAACGTTATCGCTCCCGTGCACTCATACCCTTTCTCTATCTATCCCCTTCTTTCTTTCTTTCTTTCTTTCTTTCTTATCATATTTTTCTGTGGAGCGTGTTCTTTTTCTTCCATTTCTTTCTTTATAATAAATACGGAATGGTCCATTATATGGCTGAAATGACGACACTCATGACAAATAAGAATTCTGCGGATAAGCAACACCAGATTATCAAGATTTATATTTTTGCATTATCTTGGTCGATTGGACGGTCTCATTTTTAATCAGAGGGTGTGTAGTATAATAACGGTCGTACTTTGAAGGAACACGAGGCATTAATATATAGATACGGCGAGTTGTTATGCTCCACTTATTCTTGAGTATAATTAACTCGATTATATATATTTTACCAACCCCTCCACACGAGCAGGGATGCGACACAAGGTCAATTTCTTAAGCGTAGTTTAACAGACAGATTTGAATTCAGAGTTTTCCATCTCCTAACAAAAAACTGACCCGTCATAATATAAGCCAGCCGTTAGCTGATGAAAATTAACATATGAATAAGTAGTACCACTTACACTCTTCAATCTCTCTCTCTCTCTCTCTCTCTCTCTCTCTCGCTCTCTCTCTCTCTCTCTCTTCTCTTACACACATTAGACAAAACTAACATATCTAAAGAGTAATTATTCAAATTATATATAGAGAGAGGGAAATTGACAGGCAGAATGCAAAGTAAGAGACGGGTGAGTGTTACGTACTGACGTTTTCACAGTACCAAATCGATATAATGTTATATACCCTTTTCTTACTTCTTACTTCTAGTCGTCTTCTTATTCTGTCCGGCTTTGCTATTCTGATCGTCTAACATCTTGTCTTGGTCTCTTCTAGTCTGGACCTTATTGCTATGTTCCTGCTGGCTGGTCGTCCTGGATTCATTTCTTAGTCTTTTACCAAGACATTCATCAACCACAAGAACATTTTTACTTATTATAAACTTTTATTTCCTTAACTATACATTTCACGTAACTAAATATCTGACTAACATAGCGCGCGCTTAGACAGAGCACAAAATGGCGACTGCTCTGCCTGACGTCAACTGCAAACTGGGACTCTGAAAAAGATCCCACGTGACTTCACATATTTGGCGGGCTTCTGTAATTTTCTATTGAAGGACCCGGCCATGGTATGATAAGGGTTAATCCCCCAGAATTACAGGGGATTGACAATAATCTTATACACCGCATAGATTATGTAACATGAGTTTTGACTTTAACTGCAAATTACGACGAAGTAGAACCAAATAAAATGGAATTATTTTCAAACATTATTATAACTACTAGCAAATATATGCACCCTCCGGTTGCAAGTATTTAAGTTTTAATATAATAAAATATCATGTTAAATTAGAAAGGCTATGAAACTGAATAAGAATTCAGATAAAAAATATTTGGAACAGAGGGGTATAATCGGAAAATAGAACAACTTTGAAACTAACTGTTCCACCATTTTCCCTTACTCCCGTCTTTCAGTGGTAAATTTCCCTAATTTAACTATTTAGTGTAAAATAGGAAGAAAATAATAAAATTACAGTTATTTCTTTATGTTAATAGATTTCTGTTAAGATTTATCCCCGAGATTTTTTGTTCATATATTAAGATAAAACCAACCAATTAGAAATCAATAATACTAAGCATATATTTTTATTAAAATCAAATTTTTAAGATCAATATGCAAATTAGCTTCCTATTCACACTGTAAACCGCTATTTTGTTGAATATATAAATATAATTGCATGTTATTAGTATGTAGATATTGTAACAGTCTTAATGATGTAAAACAATTTTTACTAATAATTGAGGTTTAAATAAAAAAATAAAATCATGAAAATGTGTGGTAAATAAACAAAGGGAATTTTACTTGTGTAGTTTCGGTTACAGACAGACAAACCCACAATCTCCATTATAATAAGATAACGTTTATAACTATAAATTTATTTATACTAAATATATCGCTCCAATATTATGTATAGTTGATCACTTTTGTTTAGAAATTCTTTCGGAGCGGAATAATCCTTTTTCGATGACGTCAAGGAGTGGCTCATTTATCATTGTTTGTTTCTTTGGTATCATTAAATATGGCTCCAAACGAGGTGATCATTTTTCAAAGGCAATTAGACACAGTTTTTTTACATCCTAAATTCACCGCTACTACCGTCAAACGCCTACCCGCCTGATGAGTTCATTTGCACGAAACTCAAAGTTACGGGGTTGTAGCACTTTAATCCATACATAAAATCAGTTGTATAACATCTCTGGTATTTTTTTAAGGAACAGATAAAACCTCAATTCGCTCATATGGCCAAACGTGAAAATCACAGAGGGCGCGAAACTGTCACTACATGTCCATGCTACCTTAACTTAGATATAAATGCTCTATTCATGATATTGAGCACTGTTTACTTATAAATGTAGCAGCCATATCTATCTATCTATCTATCTATCTATCCATCTCTATCTATCATTTTTCACGCTTTCTCTTTTCTCTCTCTCTCTCTCTTTCTCTCTCTCTCTCTCTCTCTCTCTCTGATATATATATATATATATATATATATATATATATATATATTCCTACTACCCGCCCAGTACCAATTGTTACTACCTCCCACAACCAATTCCTACGCTACTGCTCGTTTTCTTTAAAAACGAGACACCACGAAACATACCATCAGTTTCCATCCTGAAGATGGCAGATCGACATGCCGAAAGCGCTCGTAGAGACACCTTTGTGGATTGCTACACCAGTTCCACCCTGACACAAAAAGATGGCCAGACACCTTGAGGATTGAACAGAAACTGTACGTCAGAATTGTCACTCGAGTTCAATCAAACATGTTTGAAGAGAAAATGCTGCCAAGGTACACGAATTACTTATTCGTATGTTAATTTTCAGCAGCTAACAGGGCTTATAACGGTCAGTTTTTGACTTAATGCAAATTTATCAAAATGATTTTAATGATTTTTTTTGGTAATAATAATAATAATAATAATAATAATAATAATAATAACTTTTGGGAGAGGTCATTAATAGAAAAAATTCTATGGGACTCTTTATCGAAGCATTGAATTAAAAATATCCAAAATTTGTATATGAAATTAATTTAATGCTTCGATAAAGAGGCCATAGAATATGAAAAGGTTTTTTCTATTAATGACTCTCTCAAAAGTTATTATTATTATCTATATTATTATTACATTATATTATTATTTATTATTATTTCATTGGGAGAGGTCCCCCGAAAATAATATTTCAACATTCTATTCATTCCAGTCTTTTTTTTATTATATTCGTTGGTTCATTGGCATTAATTCTTAACTAAATAATTTAGAAGCATACGAGAATACTCACATTATATATATATATATATATATATATATATATATATTATATATATATATATATATATTAAAAGTTTGAAACAAGAACTTTTTGTTAATCCTTTACATTTACGCTTATGTTGTTTGTTGACATTGCGGAAGGCAACGTGGGAGTTAACGACAACAAGAAGGCTGGGGTGACCATTTCACCGATAGAATTCCTACGCGTTTATTTATTAGATTTTGCCAAGAGGATTGGTTAGAAACCTCTTGACATTTCCAAAAATAGCGATGAAAGAATTCACAATCAGCAGAATAAAAGGAAATTTAAAACTGTCATCCATTTAATACTTTCGTCTATTCAATTTATATCTTCTGTTGGCATACACCGTAATAATCTCTTATGTCCCCATAACTGTTCTGTTATTCATTTATAAGGTGTGTCAAAAAGAAAGTATCCACAGCGGGAAAAATACAACAGCCCGAACTGCTGGGTCAAGTGACAGCAAAGCACATACCAAAATATTGCAAAAGACTTTGACACAATCGAGTAATGTTGAAGCATATATACACAGATTTACCGTCGTACGAAATGGACACGACGAGACGAGTTCAAATCCTGGACAGGCTTGTCTGCATTTCACCATAGCGCTAATACTCTTGGGAAAGGTATGAATCCAACTATTTATCCCCAGCTATGGTAAAAATGTAGGGTGGACTGGCTCTTTAACTTTATTTGTAACTATATTATATATATATTATATATATATATATATATATATATATATATATTATATATATATATATTATATATATATATATATATATATTATATATATTATATATTATATATATATATATATATATATATATATACTATACTATATATATATATATATATATATATATATATATATATATATATATTATATATATACATACCGAAGCGCGTGTAATGCGTTAAAGTCAGGGAAATGGACTCGTCGCCCCGAGTTCAAGTCCTAGACATGGTAATTGCATTTCACTTAGCGCTAATACCTTGGGAAAGGTATGAAACCCACTCCCCCTCTAGCTATGGGCAAAATGGCAAGTAAGACTGGGCTCTTTAACCAATGGCTAGGTAACCAGTCAGGAGAAGCTAAAACACTGAAGTCAAAACTGTTAAACTCGCTGTAAGAA
>CM042164.1:46660175-46664976 GCA_023376005.1 Doryteuthis pealeii | reverse complement strand
AAGAGAGAGATATTGCATATATAGTGCCGAACTAAAGTAAAGAAGTCAGTCCACCCTATCAGTTTTACCCACAGTGGAGGAGAATTAGATTTGGATTCATACTACCCTCTTCCCGAAGGATGATTAGCGTGATTGTAATTCGCAGACAGCCTCAGTCCAGGATTGATCCTCGTTTTCTTTTATTGTTCTGTTGTCCTTATTTTTTTTTTTTCGACGAAAGGTGTAAAATCTTGTATATACTGCTTCAACATTACTTCGGCTTGCGTCAAAAGATTTTTTCAATAATTTTCGATACGTGCAAGCTTGCGGTGCGTCTGCTCAGCCTGACGAAATAGTTCAGGCTGTTGTATTTACCAGCTGAATGGTTGGCTTTGGTTTGGTTTGGTTTGTTGGATTTTACGGTCATGTCAACCTTGTTGGGGTCATTTTACGCCGAAAGCGTTATTGGCCTGGATTTATGCTGTGGATGGGTATTTAAATTTTATTTTTAAAACTCAATTTATTAAACACAATTTTTAGAAAAATGATTTTTCTTCTCCTTCTACATTCAAACCCATATGATAGGACCCGAACAAATATTACCCGCTCCGGGTCATCGAGTGGACTGAGAGTAAATGGTGATCAATAGGGCACTTCCACTTCACAGGGCTCCCGGAATTGGAATCTTTACACCATTAGATAGAGTTTAATGTCATAATTCACGACCTTAAGATCCCTCGGCCACAGCCTTCTAACACATATATGATAAAATATGAGCTTGTCAGAAAGTCAATAGGATTTGGACAATCATATAGATGCTACGACGGTCTGAGAGGCCCCTCCGATCAATCGGTTGGTAACCCAGGTTTCTGTATTTGGCTTACTGAATGGTGTAAGAGCGTTAGGATAATTTCGTGAAGGAAAAGCGATACAAGAAGAAAAAAGAGACAAAGAGAAAAAGAGAGACAAGAAAGAAAAAGAGCAAAGGAAAAAAGGAGAACAAGAAGAAAAAGAAGACAAGAGATGAGAAAAGAGAGACAAAGAAGGAAAAGAAGGAACAAAGAGGAAAAAAGAGACAAAGAGGATAAAGAAAGACAAGAAAGAAAAAGAGACAAAAGAGGAAAAAGAGACAAGGAGGAAAAGAAAGACAGGCAAGTAAGAAAAGAGACACAAAGAGGAAAAAGAGACAAAAGGAGAAAAGAAAGACAAGAGGGAAAAGAGACAAAAGAGGATAAAAGAGACAACAGAAGGAAAAGAAGAGACCAAGTAGGCCAAAAGAGACAAAAGAGGCAAAAAGAGACAAAAGTGGAAAGAGGAAGACAAGAAAAAGAGACAAAAGAGGAAAAAGAGACAAAAAGAAGGAAAAGAGGATACAAGAAGAAAAAGAGACAAAGTTAAGGAAAGAGAGACAAAGGAGGAAAAAGAGAGACAAGAAAGAAAAAGAGACACACACGAAAAGAGATACAATTGATATAATTAGAAGAGACAAAGAGGAAAAAGAGATACAAGAAGAAAAAGACGACACAAGGAGGAAATAGAGAGACAAGAAAAAAAGGGACAGAAGAGGAAAAAGACAAGAGGAAAAGAGAGACAAAGGAGAAAAGAAAGAGACAAGAAGAAAAAAGAGACAAAGAGGAAAAGAGATACAAGAAGAAAAAGACAAAAGAGAAAAGAGAATTACAAGAAGAAAAAGAAGACAAAGGAGGAAAAGAAAAGACAAGAAGAAAAAGAGACAAAAGAAGGAAAAAAGAGACCAAAGGAGGAAAAGAAGCACAGAAAAGAAACAGAAGACAAAGAAGGAAAAAGAAGATAAAAGGAGAAAAAATAGAGACAAAAAAGAGACAAAAAGGAAAAAAAGGGGACAAGGAGAAAAATAGAGACAAGAAGAAAGAACACAAGAAAAAGAGACAGAAGCGTGAAAAATAGAGACAAACAAGAAGAAAAAGAGACAGAGAAGAAGAAAAAAGAGAAAAAGGGAGGAAAAGAGCAAGGAGGAAAAAGAGAGAACAAGGATGAAAAAGAATAAGGAGGGAAAGAGCAAAAGAAGTACTAGAGCACAAAAAGAGTAAAGAGACAAAGAAGGAAAAAGAGAGACAAGAAGAGAAAAGATGACGAAGGAGGAGAAAGAGAGACTAGAAGATAAAAGAGACAAAAGAGGAAAAAGAGTACATAAGGAGGAAAAGAGAGACAAGAAGAAAAGAGATATAAGGAGGAAAGAGACAGAAAGAAAAAGAACTCAAAAGAAGTAAAAAGAGACAAGAGAGAAAAAGAGACCAGAAGAAAAAGAGACGACCACTGAGGAAAGAGAGACAAGAAGAAAAAAGAGGACAGAAGGAGGAAAAGAGAGACAAAGAAGGAAAAGAGACAAAAGAGGAAAAGAGACAAAGGAGGAAAGAGACGACAAAGAAAAAAAAACAAAAGAGTAAAAAAAGAGACAAAGAAACGAAAGAGAGACAAGAAGAACAAAGAGACAAAGGAAGGAAAAGAGACACAAGAAGAAAAAGAGACACAAAAGAGTGAAAAGAGAACTAAAGAAGGAAAAGAGAAGACAAGGAAGAAAAAGAGGACAAAGGAGAAAAGGGGGACAAAAAGAAAAGAAGACTAAACGAGTAAAAAAGACACAAAAGGCGAAGGAAAAGAGACAAGAAAAGAGAACAAAGGAGGAAAAGAGAGACAGAAGAAAAGAGACTAAAGGAGTATAAAAGAGACAAATGAGAAAAGAGATCGAAGAAAAAGAGACAAAGAAGAAAGAGAGAAAAGGAGAAAAAAGAGATAGAAGAGAAGAATGACAAAAGAGTAAAAAGAGAACAAAGTAGAAAAAAGAAAGCAGACAGAGAAAAGAGACAAAGGAGGGAAAAGAGAGAACGAAAAAAAAGGAAACAAAGGAGAAAGAGCAGCAAGAAGAAAAAGGAGACAAATAGAGGTAAAAGAGACAATGGAAAGGGAAAAGAGGAAGACAAGAAGAAAAGAGACAAAGGAGGAAGAAAAGAGACAAAAAGAAAAAAGATGACCTAAAGAGTAAAAAATGAGACCAAAAGGAGGAAGAGACACAAGAGAGACAAAATAGGACGCTGAATGATGCATATGAGAAGATACCTACAACGAGTATTACGGCAGAGCCAGAAAGAAAAAAGAGTATCATAATTGAGGATAAAAGAAGAGGACAAAGGAGAAAAAAAGACAGAGAAAGAAAATGAGACAAAGGAAGGGAAAAAGAATGAGGACAAGAAGAAAAGGAGAACAAAAGGAGAAAAGAGACACAAGAATGAAAGAGACAAAAGATAAAAAGAGACATGAAGGAAGAGACACAAGAAGAAAAGAGAATAAGGAGGAAAATGAGACAAAAAGAAAAAGAGACAATAGAAGTAAAAGAGACAAAGGAGCGAAAAGAGAAGACAAGAAGAAAAGAGCAAAAGGTAAAAGAGACAATGAAAGGAAAAGAGAGACCAAGAAAGAAAAAGAGACAAAGGAGAGGAAAGAGACACAAGAAGAATAAAAAGAGATAGAACGAGCAGAACAAGAGACAAAAAGAAAGAGAGACTAAGAGTAAACAAGAGTACAAGGAGAAAAAGAAACAAAGAAAAGAAAAGAGACAAAAGAGTAAAAAGAGACAATGAATGAAGAAGAGTAGACAACAAGAAAAAGAAGACCGAATTGAGGAAAGAGACACAAAAGGAAAAAGAGACAAAGGAGGAAAAGAGAGACAAGAAGAAAAAGATACCAAAGAGGAAAAGAAGACAAAAAAGAAAAAGAGACTAAAGAGTACAAGGAGACAAAGAAGCGAAAAGAAGACAAGAAGAAAAAGAGACTAAGGAGGAAAGAGACACAGCCGAAGAAACAAGAGACAAAGGAGGATACAAGAGAGACAAAGAAGGGGAACACTAAGACAGTAAAGAAGGAAAGAGGACAAGGAGGAATGAAGAGATAGACACACTAAGGACGAAGAGAACAGCAGACAAAGAGTGAAAAAATGAGACAAAGCAAGGAAAGAGAGACAAAAGAAAGAGAGAAAGGAGGAAAAGAGACACAAGAAGAAAAAGGAACAAAAGAGTAAAAAGAGACAAAGGCAGAAAAAGAGAGGACAAAAAAAAAAGAGACTAAAAGAGTAAAAAGACACAAAGAAGGGAAAAGTAGAGAGCAAAAAAGAGACAAGAGAAAAGAGAGACAAAAAGAAAAAGAGACAAGAGTAAAAAGAGGCAGAATGAAAAAAGAGATACAAAATGAAAAGGAGACAAAAAGAAAGAAAAGGAGAAAAAGAGATGAGAAGAAGAAAAAGAAGACAAAAAGGTAAAAAAAAGAGACAAAGGAGAACAAAGAGAAGACAAAAGAAAAGAGACAAGGAGGAAAAGAGAGGACAAGAAGAAAAGAGACAAAGGAGGAAAAGAGACACAAAAGAAAAAAGAGAACAAAAGAGTAAAAAAGAGACAAGAAGGAGGGAAAGAGACACAAGAGGAAAAGAGACAAAAGGAGAAAAATAGAAACAAAAGAAAAAAAGAGACATAAAGAGAAGAAAGACAAAAGAAGGAAAGAGAGACAAAAGAAAAGAGACCACAAGGTAGCAAAAGAGACACAGAAGAAAAGAGAACGAAAAAGTAAAAAGAGACAAAGGAAAGCAAAAGAAGAAGGACAAGAAAAAGAGACAGGAAGAGAAAAAGATGAGACACAAGAAAAAAGGAGACAGAGACGGAGTATAGAATGAAAGACAAAGAAGGGAAAATGAGAAGACAAGAAAAAGAGACAAAGGAGAAAAGAGAGGAAAGAAAAAAGAGACAAGAGGAAAAAGAGAACAAAGAAGGAAAAGATGAGACAAGAAGAAAAGCAG
>CM042164.1:46650175-46655175 GCA_023376005.1 Doryteuthis pealeii | reverse complement strand
GTTGGTTGGTTGGTTGGTTGTTGGTGATTTTTGTGTCGTGAGTGAGGCGGCCAATTTACTCACACACAAAGAAAAGTAAGAGAAGTACGCAAACAGTTTGTCAGTTAGGGTTCGAATCACACACAAAGCGGCTTCCAGTCTATAACTCTGCTGATGAGGCATAATAGGCCGAAATGTACATACAGGGAATGACTTTTTCTCGATTTGTTTACGCTTTACATTTGAACAGATATATTCACCTAATTCATTAATTATCAACTAATTAATTTTCAAATTAGCTATGATTTCAATTAAGCAAATATTCTCCAAATATATATATTATATATATATATATATATATATATATATATATATATATAATTCTTTCTTTTTTTTCAAAGTCCGTCGCAGACGACGACGACGTCACTCCATGTCTTCATTTGTGGACCATATGGTGGCTCATCAGTCCAATTCTGGACTTGCAGATGCGGCCACACATTGCAGGGGAAATTCCCATCTACATTTGTTTGTTCATGACGACGAAAACGTCACCACTCTGCAGTCCTGTTTACCTCATTATTTATTTAGCTGCTTAGCTCCTGTGCAGCAGGCGTCTCGCCAACCCTGTCTGTTAGAGGCCACGCTTGAAGGTGTGATGTCACATTTCTTCAGCGTTGTCTTAATATGGTCTTTGAACCGCCTTTGAAGTGCTCTTGTCCTCCGTGTGCCATCTGTGATTTCACTGTAAAGTAGTTTACGGGGGAGTATGTCTGCAGGCATGTGGGTGGTGTGACCCACCATCGCGATATGATGGTCTCACTTGGACTTATCGGACAGACGCAACCATTATTTTATGGTATAGAGGGGAGGTTGCTAATCCTATACAACAGTTGATTGGTTTTGGTTGGTTGGTTGGTTGGTTGGTTTTTTCGGCATGTCAACCCATTGGGTTATTTTGTGCCGGATACATTTTGTTTTATACATTTTTGTTGGGTATCAATTTTTTTCAACTTTTTTTTAAAACACATTTTTAATAATTCATTTTAATCTGCACAACGTGTCGGCCGATGTGCCCTCCGGATAATAGTCCGTATAATACAAGTAATACAAATTATCAAGTCTTATCTAAAAAAATTAAGAGAACTATTATTTTAATCTATTTAATCCATAGATGGGACCCTAACATATATTATCATGCAGAGTGGACATGGAAGTAATGGCGATGAAGGTGTACTCCACACTCCCCAGAGCTCTAGAATTGAAACTTCAATAGCACATAGAGTTTAACCCCATACCCAGGACACTTTTCTCTTTGGTAAAAAAAAATTTCTATTAAAAGATTGAAGTCTTAGACGGGCGATTCAGAAAGTTCCGCGGGCCGTATATGGCCCTTGTCTGTTTTAGTACAGTTAAAAATTCATCAACAGTTATATCAGTATACAAGGACTTAATATCTAAGCTCCAAATACATTAAGGTTTTTTAATCTGCTCATGGGATCTCGAGATATTTTAATCCGTGAAAAGGGGATTGTTCCTTAAAATGAAGTTAATCTGTTCGTTAGGTTTTTTTTAAACGAAGTACAACTGATTTGAAATCAAGGTTTTCCTTCTCCTAGACTGGTTGCCATACTAAGACTAAAGAGGTACTATTTACCCATAGCTGGGCGGGGAAGAAGAGTTGTATTCAAACCTTTACCAAGGTGAAAATGCAGTCAATTTCGATCAAAATTTGAACACGGGTCGACTGGTCTGTTTCCAATGACGATAACCATTACAAGACGAGCGCTCACTATCCTGGTTAGTATAAAGTGTGCTGTCCTTGCATAATCCGGTGTTTCGCTAAAAACTACTATTTAAAAAGTATCGAGACTCATGATCAAAGCATATCTAGAATTGTTGTTTTATTTTACGGTATATCAACCCTTAGTAGTGAGCCAGAAAGAAGTATAACGTGTTTTTTCGAAGCTTTAAAAAACACTAACATGATATTTCGTATTTCAAATATGATATAATCATAAATAATAAAATGAATAAAATACGAATAACATTTATTGAATTATTTACTTAATAAGACTATTTTAATAATAACGGTATTTGTTTTACTTTGAATTCGAAATGGATAGCGTTAAACTTTGAAAATAGATTTTACGTTTGAATTAGAATTAATTAATATTTTTTTTTAAGCTTCGAAAGAAGAATCCTATTTGAGTCATTTAATGCCGAATTAAATTATTTTGATAATAGGTTGGTTGGTTGGTTGGTTGGTTGGTTGGTTTTGCGGCATATCAACCCTTTTACTACAGTCAAACATTCATCAACCGTTATATCAGTAGACAAGGACTTAATATCTAAGCTCCAATACATTTATATATTTTTAATCTGTTTGAGAGATTTTAATATGTGAAAAGATGATTGTTCGTAAAAATGGAGTAAACATGTTCGTTTGGGTTTGAATTTCAAAAGCGTAATATTGACACCGTGTACAATAGTCAATAGACTTTCTCAGAAACTTCTCTTTTGATATGTGGTGAACCAGCACAGTCGTATTTTTTTTCTTTTAAATATACAGAGTCTCCTTGAGAGTTTAGTTGGTTCGTTGGTTAGCTTTTACGGCATGTTAACCCTTGTTGGGTTATTTTCTGCCGAAGATATTTTATTTTATTCATTCTTGATATGTATTCAATTTTTTTTTCAAACTCAATTTTTTTTTTCAAACTCAATTTTTTTTGTCAAACTCAATTTTTTAAACACATTTTTAATATGTATTATTTGGATTATTCGGATTATTGTTTTCATTATTATTGTTATCTGCGCAATTTTTCGGCTGATGTGCTTTCCGGCCTTCTTCAGGTTCTTCGGACTCGGGAACCTTCTCGAACTCGGGAACCTTCTTGTCGAACTTGAGAGACTTCATGTCGTAATCGGGAGCCTTCACAGAACTTCGTACCTAACCCTTTATTTAATCCACGAGGGTAGACTGTTCTCATTCCGTTAACCAAGACCGGTACAAGTGTTAAGCTGTGTTAATTATTCTATGCTACCGTTGCCCTTTACCAGGATTGAACCAGCAGCCTAGAGATAACTATTACTAACAACTGTATTAACTCAACGCCTATATCAACTACGCCGAATAATCCAAATAGCTAGGACACTAAGACCTTCTAGCACCTATATGATAAAAGGGTTGGGGGAGGCCATAAGGGCAATAGGATTGGGACAATCATATATGTGCTAGGTCTTGACCTGATCAACCGATTGATCGGAGAGGGCCCTCTCCGACCGCTCTCTAGCCTAAGTAAGGGCCAAAGTAGAGTGTTGCACTATATAAAATAATTGATGCATTACAAAATTAATTCATTGATAAATCAACACTGAAAATTTCATTTAAATCGGATAATTCCCTGATTTTTTGTAATTTTAATTTTTAATCTTGGGTATTAAATTTATTTTGTAAAATACGGATTTTACGTCATATTTGGTGGCCATGTTTAGGATATATTTGAACAAAATTGACCGAAAAAAATAGATTAAAATGTATTAAAAATAAATGACATGTGTAATATTATTTTGCTTTGTTTTTACTGATGCTTATTATGTTACTACTTTTCGACTTAAACAAAAATTTGACCTTAAATAATCGATTTAATTAATTTTAATTCGTTTTTAAAATGAAAAGCAGACGACATTTTGGCAGACCCTAATATATATATTGTTATCTACTGTAGATGTCAATTAGCCCATTTACGGTAACATTCTTTCCTTGCAGTTAACGACCAGCGAATTCGTTTTGCTCCTGGCATGACGATCTAAAAATATACTAAAATGTCAATAAATAATAATAATAATAATAATAATAATAATAATAATAAATTGGTGTAACGAAAACGTGAGACGTCGTTGTCTTAATTTCCGTGTCATCCCAACAGGTTACGTGTTATGAAATGTTGAAATAAAAAATAGAAACAGAAAAGGAAAAAAAAGCGCGAAAATACTAATACGCACACCGGATATTAGTTTCCTCGGCATCGTGCTCTGAACATCCCGTTAAAAAAAAAAAGAAAAAAAAAGGAGTAAAAGAAGAAGAGAGAGAAAAAGAGAAGAAAATTGACAGACTTAACTTCTTCTGTCGACGCCATCATCTGCATTTTTACGACTTTCAATTACGGGTGGCGTTACATTAACTTTTATAGCGAATTTCAATTTTAATTTCTAATTTCTATCACGCTCTCTCTCTCTCTCTCTCTCTCTCTCTCTCTCTCTCTCTCTCTCTCTCTCACACACACACACACACACACACACACACTTACACACATACATAAGCACACACATACACACACACTCTCACCTTTTCTGTCATTCTCACTCTCTCTCCCCCCATATTTTGTTTCTTTTTATCTGTCTATATATACTCGTGCTATATCTAATATATAAAGGGGAGATTTTGGTATGTACGTGTCGATGCATGACTCCAAAACGGGAGATCACACAATTTAAAATCTTGCATACCATTGATATCGTTCTAACTAAGAAACACTCCAAATTTGGTTATTGATTTTTACTGATTAAGGGATATAATTAATTAATTAAACCAAAATCAAACGATTTTTCGAAATCTATAAAATAGCTGCTACTGCTGATATTCCAGCTACAATCAACAGGCGAACCCCCACCCTGCTGCCTCTTTGCCAATGTCCGCTCTATTTCTACTGCGGTGTTGTAAAAAAAAAGAAACCTTTTTATCAATATTTTTACGAATACTTTCATATTTCTTAGAATAAAATATATCAGCGAATCAAATTTGAATTAATATGCGAATTAGCAATTACAAAAACTGAATGTAAAATAGTCTTACACACGAAAAAGTTTTTGAAAAAAACCTTCAAGCGATTAAAAAAAGGGGATTCTTAGAATAATATGATTAAATATATCCAGTGAAACTCAAAACGTTTTTGAAAGAGAATAACGGTCCATCTTTTTTCTCGTCTATTTACGGTTCAATCTTCTTTAAGATATCATATAGT
>CM042164.1:46637675-46645175 GCA_023376005.1 Doryteuthis pealeii | reverse complement strand
TTTATACAATATTTTCTTTGGTTAAATAAATACGATTTTGCTGTGCATTAAACAAAAGTATTTATTTTACATTTTATAAATCTTTAAAAATCCTTGGAAAATAAAATAAAAATGTAGACAATAGGAACTTTTAATATAAAATTCTTTTGAAAATAATCTAACAATTTAGAAGAAAAAAAAGATACATATTTTTTTCTTATTTATGAGATTTATGTTTCAAATGTTTAAGATGCCCTATTTCCAAAACCGATTTAGTAGCGAATTATCTTTTTTTACATATGTTCCGTCATTAAATTGTCTCTCCAAAAATGTAAAATTTATGTGCAAAAAAAAATTACTAAGATCTTTGTACGGGGGATATAACGAAAAAAAATCATCCTTTTCAATTTAGTAAACATTTATTTACAATAAAAGTTCGTCTTTTATTACTCCATATACCGAAAGTTTTATTAAAATCGGATTGTTAGTTTATTTTATATGATTTTTAGAAGAATTTCCTGTGATCACCCTTTTTTACAGCCAGCGATAAAATGCACATGCCTACATATATATATATATATATATATATATATATATATATATATATATATATATATATTAAAAAGTCTTTTCTGTTTTGGGTGGAATGAGCTGCGATTAATAATTTTATGTATTTCCGTAATTTGTTATGGTTATTCATTTCGGTGGTGTTGATGTTATAATTTTTCTTTTCCTTGGACAGTTGAAAATGGAAATGAATCCGACAATATGTTGAAAGGATAAATAAAGGAAAGAAAATGTTGAATGGATAAAATTGATTTAATTTGACTTACCAAAACGTGTTTCGGCCAGGAGTTTGTATTCTATTTATTATTATAACAGTTATTTATTCCGTCTTTCCTTCATATTTTGCTCTTGATAAAGACCGCTCTATTGAGAAGGTCGAAACAGATTCTGTCAGCAAACTATTAACATCATTTGTTTTTTCTAAAAAATGTTAAATTCATTCTGTCGGATTAACTTCCATTTACTTCATATATATATATATATATATATATATATATATATATATGTGTGTGTGTGTGTGTGTGTGTGTGTGTGTGTGTGTGTGTCTTTTCCCAAAAATTTTCTCTCAAGGGAAAAAAGAAACTTTTTAAGAGAAAACTTAATGGGATTTTATTTTAAATTTTTACTGGACTTTTTTGAAGCATTAAATTAACTAGCAAAATAACACCCCCCCCCCGGTGATATAAGATAGATTTTTGAAACATATTGCCTGAGAGGCGGGAGTATAAAAATTCAATGTCAGCGAGTTTGTACCCTAAGTAAGTAAAATCAACAAATTCATTAAAGGATTAAAAAATAAAACAATTTGAAATGTAAACTTTAAATATGTATTAAAATGAAACAAACTATATATAGATATATAATACCAGTCATGTATTTATTAAAACTTGTTTTAAAAAACAATGAGGACTATCTAATGCAGCATGTTCAAATTTTGAGTGTATTTATTCTATGTTATGATGATTTTGGTAATGTGACGTAAGCTGTGACGTAATTTTTGTTCCAGACAAAAACCGGAAGCGAATCTCCATTATTAATAGATATATACAAAGATATTGGGGAAGATAATAGGAAATTTAGAACTTAAAAATCAAAACCAAATAGAATTAAACGGATATCTTACCCTTGTAAAGTTCTGTTGAGAAATGATTTGAATTGTTTATTGTAGCCAATTTTGTCTGTTTTATTTCCGGTAATTGTATTTTCACGAAAGAAAACATTTTAAAACAATTACATTTTGAACGAATCATTTTTTTTCATAAACACTGAATTCTAAAATACAGTTATACCACACCCTACCTCGTTAATTGGTTCCAGAGGACACGACTTATGTCGAAAAACGACTTAAGTCGAAATAGCCATTATGTAGATAAAATTATCCGACCTAGACCTAGCCCGGCCTCGTTTTTTTTATGTTAGACTACGTAGTCGGTACATTTCGGTAAATCATGAAGCTTAGCCTTGACTAGACTAGCCTAGTTTTTTTTATATTAGCCTACTGATTCGTTTAATTGCTGTAAATTCTCAGGCGGTATAGCGTTGGCCTGGGAACCACAAAGTTACTGGTTCGATACCGGTCCTCGCCAACTCAGCGTATGAGTAGCACAGGGATCTGTGCGGTAAAGCGAGGAGCTGATGGTAGTGTGGTGCTCCACCTTAGATGGTAAAAAAACAATCTCCTTGGTCTAGCGCTAGTGAAAAGGGATGGACTCCCTCGCTGTCTGGCTGATACCAACTTTAGGCCACCCCGATGACTTTATGAAGTAAGCTTAAAAAGAAATTTTCAAAGATGGATTATGTCCGAATTACTCGCCGATGCTGGTATAGGGAGATGAAGAGACGATAGATATTACATGGGACAAGATTGATGCTATAATTTTTTAAACATTATAGATACTAGCAAAATAAGAAAACACCCTCCGGGCGATGTAAAAATAAATGTTTGAAAGATATTACTTGAGGAGGTGGAAGTTAAAAATTAAATGTCGGAGAGTTTGAACCATAAATCGTGAAATCCTCAAATTTATTAAAGGAGTAAAAAAAATAAAACAATTTGAAATGAAAAATAAGTTCTATTAACTTCGAATATCTATTAAAATAAAACAAACTATATATAGATATATGATACTGGGGATGTATCTATTAAAAGTTGTTTTAAAAAACAATGAGGACTGTCTATGTGGCATGCTCAAATTTTGAGTGTATTTATTCTATGTTATGACGATTTTGGGTAATGTGACGTAAGCAGTGACGTAGTTTTTGTTATAGACAAAAACTGGAAGCGAATCTCCAATATTAATAGATTTACCGACCCTTCCGCATGAACAGGATGTGACACAAGTTCATTTTCTTAAGCGGTGTTTATCGGAAGTTTTCCTTCTCCTAGACTGGTTGCTTAGTGCCCACCCAACCCAACCTTCCCATTAAAACCTAATTCAAGAATTAAAAATGCTTTTGAATTTATAGTTTACTGATTCTTTTCTCAAGTATATTCTATCAAGCACTAGTAGATTAGTTAAGCTTTGTAATTTGATATTCAGTTAGTTTATTTTGGGGTGAACGGAAATTAAATTTGGTTACTGTTATATCCCGAGATGTAGGATATACAAAATTGATAATAAAAACAGGGAATATGTTAACAATAACAATATTTGTTTTATCTATTCTCACTGACAGGGAATACAGTGGGATAGTTTTGGATTCAGTTCGGCTTGATATAGGATACGTGTGTGTGGCGTACCGGGCTCGGTTCTTGTCTCTGCTGTCAGTATTTTGTCCTCCTTCTTTTTAGAGGGTATCCGGTTCGAATCGTTAGGGGGAGATAACTCTCCTAACAGTTACTAAGGGTGAATCAAGTAGAAGGTTTGAGAAACTTTGATCTAAAGTGTAATAATGAGACTATTTTTTTTTTCAGATTGGCAACCCTGACTGAAAATCAACTGATCAATGTTGGCCTTGAATATGTGTAAAAACGATCTTGGATCATTACAATTATAGTTGATTAAGTGTGTTTTGTGAATATTGAACCCAGGATTAAGTCATGTTTGGTTTGGTTTGGTTTAATGGCATATTAACCCTGTGGATTATTTAATGCCAATTCTTTATAATATTTATAAAATATGCAATATAATATATGAAAGTACGCAAACAGCTTGTTTGATATGGCTATGCCGACAATTTTGGGGAGAATATGTGCTTAATTGATGTCATACCTAATTTGAAAATTAATTAGTTGATAATTAATGAATTAGACGAATATATCTGTTCAAATGTAAAGCGTAAACAAATCGAGAAAAAGTCAATCTCTGTATGTACATTCGGCCTATTATCATACAGAGATTGACTTTTTCTCGATTTGTTTACGTTTTACATTTGAACAGATATATTCGCCTAATTCATTAATTATCAACGAATTAATTTTCAAATTAGGTATGACTTCAATTAAGCACATATTCTCCCAATATAATATATATAACAACGAATAATATAACAATATCTAACATAGTATGATATATAAAAACGTACACAACATATTCATATATATATATAGATACATACATTTTGTAAGGGATTATTTTGTGGTAATTTTTTCTTCTTCTAAAAACAAATTGTCAGGGTAAGAGATTACAGTAATCTATTTTACCTTTCAGGTGTGTTCCCGTAAGTATTATTGTTATATAATGACTGGATTTAAGGGATTAACGGACCAAAATACATTTGAGTATTTTAAAAAATTTTTTTTTTTTTAGAGAATTGTAACTTTGAAGACAACTTGTTTATTGAATTTTTGAATATGGGAATTCAGGGAGATGACATTGACGAATTAAGTAGGAAACTGGAATGTGGTTATCAAAAGAATCTCCTGGGGTGATGTCCAAGAATAAATACGAACTGGGAATAGATGAGGAAAATTGATGACTTTAAATTCGCGTGTCGAAAGGTAATTACGTAAGCAAAATTTAAATGTTAAGAAATAATAAAGACATAAGAACTAATAAGAAGGTAGGAAGAAAGGTTTCCTCATAATACCCTCATGTGCGGAGGTTGAAACAAGGAGAAACCTCGAGACCGGATCGAGAGATCCTGATAAAGATCTCGGGCCATTGTCTTAACACGCCTGGGAAATTAAAATTCCGAGCGTAAGCATAAATTAAGATTAATGGCTTTTGGACCCCCAAAAAGGAAAGAGAAAGTGATTTACGTCAGCCCCGACCTTTCTGTCCCACACCGAATTATTGCAAAATATTATTTAAGTAGAGCATTTTCGATGGTCAGATCAGTAGCAGCGCAGTAGCTTGAGAGCGGCGGACAGTTGTGGTCACTTTTGCGGTCAGAGCGTCATCCAAATCTTAAGAGCCCGCCGAATTTAGCCAGTCTGTTATCTCTAGAGTGTGTCACTGTTTAGCATAGAGAGAACTTAGCAGTCATTGCTAAGTTGAATTCCGACACATACCCTGATTAGAATTGATTCTTATTATCCAATGACGTAGTACCCAGTCACTAAATGCCAGTTTGTATCCCCCTGGAACCAAGAAGGGACGGTAACTATAACGCTGTATTATTACCTGTTATTATTTCTAAAATTAGTATTATCTGCGTTATTCGGATTATTGTCCCCATATTCATTGTTATTTGTGCAACGTTTCGGCTGATATACCTCCGGCCTTGTGTCCGAGTGGATAAGGCAGTTACGTTAAGACAGTTCTAAGTGACAGTTATCTCTGAAACTCGAGTTCAATCCTGAGTGAAAGCAATTAGAAAAATAATTAATTAACACAACTCCTACCCCAGTAATGGTTAGCGGAATGAGAACAGGATACCCCCGTGGAATGAATAAAGGGTTAGGTTCAAAGTTCCGTGATGGCTCCCGAATACGACAAGAAAGTTCCCGAGTTCGAAAAGAAGGTTCCCGAGTCCGAGAAGGTTCCCGAGTCCGACAAGAAATACCTGAAGAAGGCCGGAGGTTATATCGACCGAAACGTTGTACAAATAACAATGAAGATGGGGACAATAGTCCGAATAACGCAGATAATACTAATCTTCAAGCCTCATCTCAAACATTCAGAGAAATAATTTATAAAATTGTTTATACAATTTACCAACCCGTCTTTGCTCTTTTGAATGGTAACTGACTTTGTCTGTGACCACCTCATCCATTTTGACAGTGAAATCTCAGTCCGAAAGCAAACCTTTGCTCGAGATCAAAAACACAACGTGGCGAGTGAAGGGTTAATCTTAGGTTGAAACACCCACCAGGATCTGCAGATCTTGGTGGGTGTTTCAGCACAGGGGAGATGAGAAACGACCCAATTGCTTGGAGGGAGTGAGAGGCTCAGTATTGTAGACGTATTTTATATCCGATTCATAATTTTCGATATATTTTTATTTGTTTTCTGGTTGGAGCATATTAGGAAGTGTTACAGTGTTTGACATGTCACACATCGTGGTTGTTTCTCTTGTTTAACGTTTGATTTTTGTTTGATGAATATTTTATTTGATTCCTTAGGCCTGTACAAGGTGTGTCAGAAAAGTCGAGATTTTTTGTACTTTTTGACACACCTTGTATTC
Source organism: Doryteuthis pealeii (assembly GCA_023376005.1). Lineage (NCBI taxonomy): Eukaryota > Metazoa > Mollusca > Cephalopoda > Myopsida > Loliginidae > Doryteuthis > Doryteuthis pealeii. Next base: position 46,639,061 of record CM042164.1, on the reverse strand, counting down.
TGAAAAAAATTAACGTTCCATTCATTGTTCATATCTATATTGGTAAATACAACTTCAAACTCGGCACTTTTATGACACACCTTGTATTCTGAAAAAATTAACAATCTCCTTGGTCTAGCGCTAGGGAAAAGGGGATAGACTCCCTCGCTGTTTGGCTGATACTGACTTTAGGCCACCCCGACGACTTTACTTTACTTTTATATATGCGACAAATGATTTGACTCTCATCATGTTTGATCGGCGTTTAACGTTAAGAATAATCGATCAATTGATATCGATTAGTTGATGTTTTTAGAATTGAACCTGAAATTTTGTTATATAACCGTTTACATCAGGTAAATAAATGGCGAGAGAGAGAGAGAGAGAGAGAGAGAGAGAGAGGAGATCAATGGAAAAGTCAACCTTAAATAAAAGGGGAAGAAAGAGAAGCATTCAAGAGAGAGGGTCTAAGCGAGAGAGAGAGAGAGAGAGAGAGAGAGAGAGAGAGAGAGAGAGAGTTCTTATGTGGTTCTATTTCGTTGGCGGCCGTCTTCTGAGTTGATTTCTTCCTTCTGCTGGACTGGGTTGTTTGTGCTCATTTCTTTGTTTGTAATAATGAAGCAAGACTTGATCATTTTTCAAGACGTTTTTATTGCAGCCTGGTGGTAAGCACTTCTAAGGTCTAACGTACTATAGTTAGGTTTTGCTATATTTTCGACTATATTGTCTATTTGTAGCAGTGGGTATGAATCCAGTAAGGTAAATCAGTTATTGTTTTTGCTAATAATCTATTGTTATATACATATTAGAAAGTATCGGGCATATAAATGGCGAGAGAGAGAGAGAGAGAGAGAGAGAGAGAGAGAGAGAGAGAGAGAGAGAGAGAGAGAGAGAGAGAGTCTTGCTTCATTATTACTAACAAAGAAATGAGCACAGGCAACCGAGCCCAGCCTCCCGCCTCTCTCTCTCTCTCTCTCTCTCTCTCTCTCTCTCTCTCTCTCTCTCTCTCTCTCTCTCTCTCTCTCTCTCTCTGAGGCGGGAGGCTGGGCTCGGTTGCCTGTGCTCATTTCTTTGTTAGTAATAATGAAAGAAGACTTGATTATTTTACAAGAAGTCTTTATTAAAAATCCGAAGCCCAAAAGGGTTTTTTAACCGCGCGGTGAGAAGATGCCATCTTGGGAATAGACGGCTCTCGCATCTGCTTCTTTCGACTAACGGCCAGTCAGTCACATTCTCACACTCGCCTTCAGCCAATCAGTAATCAACCTCAAGGTCAGAGAAACGTGTACTGCTGTCAATAATATTTTCCAACGATTAATGGTAACTTTCCATTTACCATGCCGTTATTTAAATCTTAGTACACTTACAGTCATAATACGTAGGAAATCAACGAATTATATAATAAGA
>CM042164.1:46610175-46632675 GCA_023376005.1 Doryteuthis pealeii | reverse complement strand
TGTGTGTGGTGACAGAGATGAGGCCATAAACCATGTATTAAGCCAGGGATCACCAAACTTTTTCCGGTGGACCGGATAATTGAAAAAAAATAACGAGTGCGGTCCACACTATTATTGTGTTCAATACTAGCTAGCCAGAAAGAAAGCTATGAGAAAAAGATGTAAAACAAAATTTATCTTTCCATGTTATATTCATGGATGAGTGGCGTAAGATGCACAAAAACAAATTTAACTAACATTTCAAAAACATTATCAAAACCATAAAAATTCAAGTACCGTCGGCGGGCCTGATAAAATGTCTTCGCGGGCCGGATCCAGCCCGCGGGCTGTGGTTTGGTGACCCCATTATTAAGCGAATATAGCAAACTAGCAAAACGGGGTAGAGTCATAGACAATGTTTGAAGCCTGGGACATCTGACTAATAGGGAAATGCCGACGGGGCTGAGCAATTTAATTCTGTCTTTTTAGTCTTAAGCGGAGGGTGTAAATTCTATTATGTCAAACTTGCCCATTTACTTCCCACCCCCCCTAGATCACCCAAGTTAAGCAGCGATGAGCCTGTTCAATACTTAGATGGGTGACCATTTAAGCAACCTGTAATATCAAAACCAAAGATTTGACATTACATGCCCGAAAAGGGTTCTTGTACCGTAAACAAACAAACATTTGGAATCGGGGCTTTCGGGATTGTCGTCATCAATGAGAGAGAGAGAATAAAATAAAGAGGTGTAAAATAATGAGATATAGAAAAAACCAAAATTTTAGTTATACGTAATGTAATAGTGGAAATAAACTAAATTACGGATGACGAGTGAATGACCACCTGCTGCTTCTGATTGGTCCTAAAATGCCAACAGAGCGAGGAGTGAAAGGGGTATAGTGAATGGTGACCGTCTGGGCTGAGTGTTTAAGGAGGACAGACGGAAGATGCAATCTGTCCTCCAATGCTTGTACTTGGGTTAATGAAAAGAATAGCTCTAAGGAAAAAAATAACATCTTGTGTTCATTATTAAAAAACTATCAACAGCATAAGACAAGACACACCAGAAAGAACCCGAGAGAGAGAGAATGGGGGTGCTTTTGAATGGAGGAAACTATAAAATAAACCCGACCCAGGATTTTGTAACCGCAAGTTGACATCAGCCCCCCCCCCTCTTCGTCATCATATCAATGAACTCATTTGCCATAAATTCTGGAGAAGGATTCGTCAATTCATTCTCAGGTTCATTTGCAGTAGCACAAACAGGCATCTAGAGTCACTGGTACACTAGTCTTCAAATCTCAGCGCACTTATGGGAATGTACGTATCGCAGGGTCTGTAAACGCGACGGAATGTAAAAAAAGTGTAGCTCGACTCGGAGGGTATGCGGTAGATAGGTAACAGATATTTAAAAAAAAAAGGATGTGGGATGGGTTGGAAACGTTTTGAAAGAAAACTGTTGGTACGTGCCTATGTGCTTGATTGTATACATATATTCTGAGGTCAGGGACACCTCATGTGGTGTAATGGTTAGCAAGCTAGATTAGCAGATCATTGTTAGTGAGTTCGATTCTCACTGGGTGCCCCATACTTCTGGCCTTGTGCATCTAAGTTACACTTAGTAAATAACTATTATGGGCACCTTATGTAGTGTAATGGTTATCAAGCTAGATTAGCGGATCATTGTTAGTGAGTTCGATTCTCACTGGGGCTCCATACTTCTGGCCTTGTGCCGCATCTAAGTTACGCTTAGTAAATAACTATTATGTGTAGTGTAATGGTTATCAAGCTAGATTAGCGGATCATTGTTAGTGAGTTCGATTCTCACTGGGCTCCTAGGGAAGAAAGTAAATAACTACATACGAAGGTCAGTCAAGAAAGTAATGAGACTGATTTTCATTTTTTTTTTTTGTAGAAGTTTAATCTAATTTAATTTGATTATATCTACGAGCAAAAAAAAAAAAAAAAAAAAAAAAAAAAAAAAAGACGCCCTCCGGTCGGTGTAAAAATTATTTTTAAAATATATTTCCTGAGAGAGTAGGAGTTAAAAATTAAATATCAGAGAGTTTGTACCATAAGTAAGTAAAATCATTAAATTTATTAAAGGAGTTTTTTAAAAAATAAAACAATTTGAAAGGAAACTCAGTTCTGATAACTTTAAATATATATTAAAATAAAACAAACTATATATATATATATATATATATATATATATATATATATATATATATATATATATATATATAATGCAAGGCACGTCTTTATTGAAACTTGTTTTAAAAAACAATGAAGACGCATGCTCAAATTTTGAGTGCATTTATTCTACGTTATGACGATTTTGGGTAATGTGACGTAAACAGTGAAGTAGCTTTGGTTACAGACAAATAGAGACCTAATCTCAATTATATATATATATATATATATATATATATATAGATAGATAGATAGATAGATAGATATAGATGGGTGGGTTATAGTTATGTGGTAGTATTCTAAAGTTAGATTTTACTTCCAATAAGTGAAGTTGTTCAGGTTCAAGATGAGAGCTCGATTTACAATATTATTGAACAGTGCAAAGTAAAGAAAAAGGCTTAAAAAATCCCCAGAGAAATGTATATATAAAGTCCCATGAATTTTTGTTTACCATTTCCAATAAAGTTAGCGGTATGAGGAAATTCATAGGTATACACAGATACACACAGGTAGAAATAGATGTAAAACAGTAAAATGGCCAATTTTAAGCTTTTTTCTTTATATATATATATATATATATATATATATATAATATATATATATATATATATACCAAGCGTGTTGGTAAATCCTCGCGGTGAGAAAAACCCACCAAATAGTTTGATTGTAAAAATATACTACCAAACATCAACCGGGAAGAAAAAAATTTTTGGAAAAAAGAAAAGACCAAGATAATCGTACCAACAAAAAATAATCTATTAGTACAATATTTTGGCCAAAAGAAAAAAACAATTTATATGCATATATATATATATAAGATATATATATTCATACAAACCCGCCAGGAGACTAAAGCTAATAAGTAAAAAGTGCTCAATACCTAAGTAGAGCAATTAATAAAGATAAATCTAATGAGTCAGACGAACCTACTAAAAGTTTCGCTTAATGCTCTTCAGGGCTAAGATCTGAAGAGCATTAAGCGAAACTTTTAGTAGGTTCGTCTGACTCATTAGATTTATCTTTATATATATATATATATATATATATATATATATATTATATAAAGAGAAAGAAAAGGACGGGTTTCTCCAGTTCGAGAATCTTATCGTAAAGCAATCGTTAGCAAGCCAGTCTCGTAGATCAGTTACTACTTAGTAGTGAGTTCAATCCTCACTGTGTCCCATACTGGAGATTTTTGCTAAATCTAAACTACGTATGGTAAACATTAGTTTAGTTTGGCACAAGGTAAGTAGTATGGAGCACCCAGTGAGACACATTAATAGCGGTCTGCTAGTCTAGCTCGCTGACCAATGCACCACATGAGGCGCCAATGCTACTCTTAGTAAATGACCATTCTCTAAACCAAGATATCAGAGTTTAAATAAGTATTCCGCCCTGTCGGTGGGGCGTTAGAATGCACCGACTGCACCTCTGCAGAGGGGTAAGACCCCCCAATGGGGCCACCTGTTGGCTGTGGGTGGCGACCCGTGATGCTTAAGGATAGAGCCCAGGTGATGAGCAGTTCATGACATGCAATACTCCACTTTGGCCCTATCTTGGGCTAGACGGGCGGTCGGAGAGGCCCCCTCCGATCAATCGGCTGGCCACGTCAAACCCTAGCACCTATATGATTTTCCCAACCTTATTGCCCTTATGGCAAGCCCCAACCCTTTTTATCATATGGGTGCTAGAAGGCGGTGACTGCGGGTCTACATGTCCTGGGAATGACGTTAAACTCTATCTGATGGTGAGGTTCCAGTGTGGAGCACCCCTTCATCACCATTGTTCCCTGGTCCACTCTGACCCGGAGTGGTAGTACCTGTTAGGGTCCCATCTATGGGTTAAATAGAAAAATGTATTTATAAAAAAATTGTATTATCCATTAAGAATTGATTTATTTCAAAACTTTATCGGCATTAAATGACCCACTGAGGTGATATGCCGTAAAACAAAACAAACCAAAATAAATACGTATTGTTCAGGCGAAATCGTTAACCCTGCTAATGTGATTAGCCTGCCCACACATTCCCTAACTGAACAGAATTCTTATATCTTTAAAAATATTTAGCAACAAGTCACCATTTAAGTCGGTCCAGGGACGAACGCGGTTGGATTGAATATACTACTTAGAAGGCCATGAATAACCGGGCGATTGACGCAGACATGGGGGGGGGGTTGCGAGAGGTGAAGGGGCGCGAGAGGGCGATATGGTGTTATCAGAAATAGATCTAAAAGAGAAGCGAAGAATTGAAGAAGTAAAGAAGAGAGCTTTTGTGGAAATTTCTCTGACGACAGGAAAATAAAAACAGTGAATGATGAAAACAACCGGATAATTATACGTAACCTCCTACGCTGGTAAAATCTTAATTCGTTTTCTTCATCGGTTCCGATACGTGCACACACCGAAATACACGAACATCACTTGGTTTCATTCATTAAAGGGTTTATCAGTTACTTCTGTATCAATTCATTTTTTTAAGGTTGCTACCACCCCCACCCCATTCATTTGATTTTGACACTTCTAATGTAACTGGTCTTAAAAACAATCAACAACTGGGGTCTTGCTTTTCAAAATGTTTCGAATATAACGAAATTTATCTATCTATCTATACCAGTGGTTCTCAAACTTTATACAGTTTGGGCACAGTTACAGCAGAACAAATACTTGCACTCCACTCGGCCCAGCCGGGGGTCCAGTGAGCTTCGGCCGCTGGATCGGTGGAGTAAATTAATAGCGTCGACCCCAGGGGCTACCGCCCCAGGCAATACCTGCCCCCTTGATTTAAAGGGGCAGGGTTGGGTTTATTGCACAGCGCTTGAGGCGCCCCATTGAAGGGGAATGCCAACGGGATCGACGCAATTTTTGTTCGCCCACGTAAAAACGAGACCTTGTGTCCAACCCATACAAGTGGGGTATGCGGTAAATATGCTTACAGTATTACCGATACTTGATAACGCACTGTATACAAAATAGGACTAATATGTTATTAAGTTAACTGTTAACAAGAGATATAAAAATAACACATTTAACAAAAGCAAAGTTAACATACCTCTATGAAGTTTATTAATTTCTGTGTTAATGAGAAACATGAGCTTGATGAGTCCTTGCGATTTCTTCAATGTTTGGTCTTATGTTTGAGAGACAAACTCCCATTTCCTCATCAATGCATTGAAGAGTTCCTCTCTTTTTACACTTAATTGTTGCAAGTGTTGAAAATCCCAGTTCACATAAATATGAGGTGGAAAATTGCAATAAAATGGCCAGCGCTTTTTTAGATATCGACACATGTTTTTTGATAGAAATCCAAAAAGCTTCAAGAGACAATTCTTTGTATTTAATCATTAATCCACGATCAGCGGACACAGCTGCCAGTTCTTCTTTTTCTGTTAGTTTAAACTAGAATCTACTGCAGTTTCTACAAAAGGGTTTCTAATCCAGTCATATTGCGCAGTGTTAATTGATGGAAAATAATAACTCAAATTTTCTTCTAAAGTTGATAAATGTTCAACGATCATTGACAGAATTTCAGTAACTTAGTATACATTTGCTTTTCATATCTGGATAGATTTTTCAGGAATACTACGAGCGCACCTGAAAAAGTTCTGGGGCGCACCAGCGCACCCGGGCGCACTGTTTGAGAACCACTGATGTATACATATATTAAGGATAGTTGGTGTATGTATGTATGTATGTATGTACGTATTTTATCATCTGATTCATCTGAATCATCTTATTCAACGGGAAGGAAGTCCTTTCAATGTCATATTTGCAGCAAACTTTGTGGATCTGCAGCAGGTTTGATGAGTCATTTGAGGGCTCATGCAAGGAAGGGTTGTGGTGGTGGAGTTATGGGATTGTGAGGGACGGCAATGATCTGTAAAGATTATGCTATTGCTACGTATCTGGTGATGTGTGGATCTGTGAGGAGTGTAACCGGGTCCTATTGTCAAAAGCGGGCTTGGTCAATCACAGGAAGTCACATGAGAGCTATCCGACTGCAATTGTTGTCTCTACCATGCCACACTCTAAGACCCAGCATAATCCCCAACATGAGGACAATGATGAGTATTCAACACCTGTCGACGCAGTCAACACCGATCGTTATGTGTGCCAGACATGTTCTAGGATATGCAGGAATCAATATGTATAGGATATCTCATTAGAGACAGTTCATGCACACTCCAGGAACAAAGAATGTGTCTTGTGCAATCTGTAACAAGTCTGTAAGTCAGCTTCTGGTCTTAAGAGACATAGGTGCATAAGCATCAACTTTTATCATCTGATACAATAGTGGATCTGCAGCGGGTTTGATGAGTCATTTGAGGGCTCATGAGAGGAAAGGTTCTGGTGGTGGGGTTATAGGATTGTAGGGGCGGCAGTGATCTGTAAAAATTATGCTATTGCTATATGTATGTATGTATGTCCGGAAGAAACTACGAATATAAAACAATTAACGACAAAGTAAATATATATACACATTAAATATCACAAGTTCTTGCTTTTTGTGCAAAAATCATGAAGATTTGATAGAAATAGCATTGAAATTCTGCTTAAAATGTTCAGTATTTGTAAATCTCAAAAGTAAATACACCAGTGTTTTTTGCTCCCTCCTCTACTCAGGAGATGCTGGGTAGCCGCTTCTAGTAAGTGAATAAAGACGAATTCAGATATGTTTATCACCGACTGATTGGTTGTTTCATCTGTTATGATAGATAGATAGATAGATAGAAACAGTGCTGAGATAGAGAGAGAGATTCATGTATATGAAGGGCTAGTATGTTTAAATGCAGACATACAGAACAAACATATAGATAGATAGATAGATAGATAGATAAGAACTCACTGTTATTCATAGTGATATCAGTTAATTGAATTATCGATTCTCGTTTACATTTTCGTTTTCATGAAAGACTTAAAATAACCTGTGAGATTGAGTGTAACATTTTTGTTTTTGATCTGATGTCAACAGACAAGCCCATGTTCTTCAGTGTTGAGATATGATATATTTTTTGATCCGGTCACATATTTGACCGGGCACATTTTTAACAACCAATAACCCGTCATCACGATAAATCCCAATATCGATAATATCCATTTTTTATCATTATAAAGGGGTAGCGGCCTACCCTATTTAGTTCTCTTGAAGAAGGTGTATCCAGAACACCAAAACTGTGGTAGAGAGAAAACCTTTTTTTACAACTATTAATGCTCTATATTTTACGAAATATATTGAGCCCTTTTTGTATTAACTACTAATGCAGCTACAGGAAAAACGTGTGAGTAGCAGTTGAAAAATGAAGTATATATATATATATATATATATATTATGATAAAGGTACACGGTAATAACCTACTCGAGTTTCACCATAAGGATCTTCAGGGTTAAATCCACTGGATTAATAAAAATACACACGTGCAATCAACTGCAATTAATCAATATCTTGATTAATCCAGTGGATTTAACCCTTAAGATCCTTATGGTGAAACTCAAGTAGGTTATTACCGTGTACCTTTATCATAATAAATTTGCTCTACCAATGTATTGAGCACTTTATATTTGTTATATCGCTGCCTTATCATTGTGAATCTTGCATCAACTAACCATTGTGACCTGTTTCACCAGTAAGTCACCTTTTCCACAAATACCATATATATATATATATATATATATATATAGAGAGAGAGAGAGAGAGAGAGAGAGAGAGGGGGGGAGAGCGGGAGATAAATAGATACAGACAGAGATAGAGACCGAGAAACAGAGAGACAGAAAGCGAAGCAGAGAGGCAACAATACTTATTTTACTTCACATAAAAAAACACAATCGTGATTATAACTAATTAATCTTTCTTTTATACCTATATTCATGCCAGACGAATAAGAAATTTATTAAAGTTTTAAGGCAAGATTCCTTATCGGAATCGCATTCTACACTTTGAAAAAAAAAAAAAAAAACAAAAAAAAAACAGTTCCTGAAAATCAGAAGACATTTTAAACGTGAAAATAGTCTTAATTCTTTACGGTTCTGTGCTGCACTGCATTTTGAGAAGTATAGGGCAGGGTTATTAATGGTTTTTATGGGGTTGGTTGATTGAATTCAAATTTTTCTTTATCCAATTGCTTTACTAAAGGGTCCAGTTCGTCCTAACCCATATATATGTATATACCAACCCCTCCACACGAACAGGAGGCGACACAGGGTCAATTTTTAAAGCGGGTGTTAAAACAGGTTTGAATTCAAAGTTTTCCTTCTCCTAGATTGGTTGTCTAACCAAGGCAAAAAAAGCCTAATCTGCTCTTCTATTTACCCATGGCTGGAGGGAGGAAAGTTTGATGCATACTTTTCCCAAGGTTATTAGCACAAAGAGAAATGTAGACAGCCTCCTGCAGGTATGACAACCGGTATAGCAGGAAAACTGAATTCAAACATGTTAAACTCCGCTTAAAAATTGACCTTGTGTCTAATCCTACTTGTGTGGAGTGATATATATATATATATATATATATATATATATATATATATATATATATATATTCAGGCATGTGTTATTGAATAACACGGAGTACTTCTTCATTATTTGGATCTGTGTCTTTTCCAGTTGTCTGGTGATCTTTCTGGTGTTTGGATCCAATTGAAATAGGATATTTCCTAAACTGTTAGCCCGAACGCTTTCGACTGCTACTTCAGTCGTCATCATGGGGTATATTAGTTGGTTTTAGTTCGTTTTTATATATATATATATATGTGTGTGTGTGTGTGTGTGTGTGTGTGTGTGTGTGTGTGTGTGTGTGTGTGTGTTTGTGTTTGTGTATGTGTGTGTGTTGGTTGGGGGTGGGTACTAACAGCGTCATGTGAAAATGCAACCGTCCAGAATTTGAACTCGTGTCACCGTATCCATTTCTTACGACGATAACCATAACATGACGAGTACCTCCCGTAAATATGTATGGTCAATTTCATTTACATCAAAGTATTCACAAAGTCAAAACATTGATTTCTTGTGAACGGTTCTCTTTTGTGAGTTTCATTCTCACTGGGCGCTCCTTAATTCACGCCTTGTGCCAAACTGAGCTAAGCTGAGCAAATTACTGAAGTTATGTTTTTTAGAGGGGGGTGATTTCATTCTTAGTGTCTTAAAATTCACCTGATGAATTAGCTTTTATTTATTTGTTTCTTGTTTTTTGTTTCCTTTTTTTTTTTTTTTTTTTTCTTTTTACTCGCCTCCTCCGAATTATTTCACGTTGCGTCAGATAAGCTCAAATGAAAATAACTGCTTTCGTTTTTATTTCTTAACGCTTGACCGGCGGGGGACACTGGATTAGGTAAGTAAAAGAATTTGACTTCTTGATGGTGAGCCTACGTTACAGTGAAATATTACTACTACTACTACTAATATACTAATACTAATACTACTACAACTATGCCTTCGGTATGACGTTAAACTGCATCTAATGGTGAGGTTCCGCTTTGAAGCTCTGGGAAGTGTGGATTCCCTTCATTGCCATTACTCCCAGATCCACCCTGACCCGGAGTGGTAGTACCTGTTAGGGTCCCATCTATGGGTTAAGTAGAAAAATGAGTTCTAAAAAATCGTGTTTAAAAAATTGAGTTTGAATAAAAGATTTTGAATACCCATCAAGAATTAATAAAACAAAATGTTTTTGGCATAAGATAATCTAACAAGTATTGACATGTAAATCCAACCAACCAACAAACCAACTACAACTACTATTACTACTACTAGAAACATATTCTATTTTGTGCTCATAAAATAATGCCAGAGCTCATCTATGGAAAGGGTGGGGAAGATGCGACATTCAAAACCATTAATTCAAAAATTCGTAATTAATCTAGGAATAAGCCTCTGCATCAGATATCGATTCCGCCGCTACACAATCTTTCTGTTATCTCGTAGTTTATACATTAGAATATCTAAGATCTGCTATAACCTTGCTGATGAGACCTAATAGGTCGAAATGTACATTCAGGGATTGACATTTTCTCGATTTGTTTAGCCTTACATTTGAACATATATGCCCGCCTAAATTCATTAATTATTAACTAATTAATTTTCAAAATTAGGTATGACTTCAATTAAGCACATATCCTCCAAAAATTGTCGGCTTAAAGCCATATAAAAATAAACACATTTGTTTGTTTACTTACCCTCATATTCAACTAGCGTAAATAATCGCTGTTGTAGGGAAACACGGCTGTAAATATTTATTCATAATCTCATTTTGTATCGTTTAGTTTGCTTTGGTTTATTCATTTAATGGCATATCAACACCTTATGGGTTAATTAATACCATTTTTTAGATTAATTTCTAAATGAAACAACTCAAAATTTCAACGCCTTTTCTTTTCAACTGAATGGCATTTCTATACATGAAAAGGAAAAAAAAAAAAACATTACACTTGGAATTTTGAGTTGTTTCTGCAAATGCTGTTAAAATTTGAGATCATTTGAATGAGAATTGGTCAAGTTATTAGATTACAAAATGATATCAATTTTTCTGAAACACCCTGTGCATCTTAAATGATATCAATTTTTTTAAGCACTTTGTACTTCTTTTTTTCTTCTTTTTTTTTTTTTGTGTGTGTGTGTGTGTGTGTGTGTGTGTGTGTGTGTGTGTGTGTGTGTGTTGTGTGTTACGTTCTTGTTTTGAATATTTCATTTCCAGTCAAGAGAGTTTGAAAGTCGACACCGTCAATGCAAAAAGACTTTAAGCAAGGTCTTGATCATTCATTTAACAAGAACGATAAAATGTGTAATTGTACCGGTCAGTATCTATTTTTATAGTTTTGGGGGGGAGGAGGGGGGCATCCATCGCCAGCACCGCCGCACCACCGCGCCGCCGCCGCCGCCACAACAACCCCGCTCTTTGTAAACCTAACTCCAGAAACAAAATGGCTCTTTGTAGCTGTTTTCTAAAATGGTATTTAGAAAAAAACAAAACCAAACTCTGTCCGTTTTTCTGTGGGCGGATGTGAAACGAATTGTCAATGGTTCTTCTATACAAGAGGATTTTGTTTGTTCACAGGAATTTGCGCTCACATTATGAGTTGTTGTTGGCATCCTTCCATCTACGAGAGACGATGAAGTAGTGTCCAATTTTTTTAATTTTTTTAATTAGAACTACGTAGCCTGGGCGGGTTCGTATGGAGGATGAGCTGTTCACAGGAATGTGCGCTCAGATTATGAGTAGTTGTTGCATCCTTCCATCTACGAGGGTCGATGGAGTAGTGTCCAATTTTTTTAATTTTTTTAATTAGAACTACATAGCCTGGGCGGGTTCGTATGAAGGATAAGCTGTTGTCCAAGTAGCAAATCCCCCCTTTCCGAACTGCCGCTGTTATCCAAAGGAAAGGTAAGGTACCAATGCGGTTTGGCAACGGTAGTGTCACAGGAGTTGATGGGTAGCATTGGATTTCAGCATCACACCACTTTAGGGACTCCGGCTCCTGATTTGTATTCGGGGTTTACTCCCCTAGCTTTTCCTTGGGATGAGGTAAAGCCGCAAGGCAGCGGAGGTTTTGTATCGGACTTTTCCTTGTCCTAGATGGGTTGCCGGCCAAGGCTAAAGAGCCCCTTCTGATCGGTTTGGGGATTTAAGTAAGTACCCCAATCCTAATACTGTCGGTGTTCCTAAAAAAAATGAAATGAGATTAGGAATATGGTATATTTTGCAAATAAGCAACAGTACCTTCAAATTTGGGAGGGGGGTAAGTCCACTAGATTATGAGTAACAGTTAACATTAGAATATGAAACCGGAAATTATATTTACATCATCATCAGAAACTGCAACAATACAACTAGCAACAATCAACATCACTCTTCACTTTTGAAAAATTATTATTAATACTAGCAAAAAAAAACCTTCCGGGTACAAGTATTTAAGTTTTAATATAATTAGATATTACAATGAATTAGAAAGACTAATGAACTCAAATACGAACCAAAAAAGATTACCCTTATTTTCACTTTATTCTAATTGATTTCAATTCAAAATCATTTGATTTTAATACGTTTGAGAAGAAAACAATAATATTAGATATCAATAATACCAAATAATTATTTATTAAGCACGGTTTTATTAAAACCAATGTGCAAATTATTCACACCATATACAATGTAAACATTTATTTCTTAATGCTATATAACACACATCGCAGGATTTTAAACACATTAATAATATGGGCTGTTTTGAGGCAAATCTATCTCAACTAGACCTTAATAGAGACATTGTTATTAAATCAGATGCTAATTAAGATTAAATAATGATTATTTGATAACCATCGAGAATAGAACGTAAATAACTAAGGGAATTGTGACGTTGGCAGTAACATATTTTCGGTTACAGACAGACAGAGACACAATCTCCATTATAATAAAAGTAGTAGTATTTTTTTTTTTACTCCAGCGTTAGCCGGTAGTTTTTCACTGGAGTCTGAGGAACAAGTCTCCTCGGATCTCCAGGACTCTTCTGAGTATTCTAGCTGTGGACACCTACACATGAACACTTGTGTTAGCTGACCAGCAAAAACTTGCATTTATCAGTGCTATGCAGACACCAGATGCCATCTAGAGAACCTGCCAAGAGTGATGGATGATAGGGACGGATGACAAAAAAGAGAGAGTTAAGGGAATCCGTGCTCTCAGCACGACTTGATGACGATGATGATGATGATGATGATGATGATGATTACGTAATACAGCCTTTATTTAGTAAAAGCAGTTTACTACGTAATGCAAGTTTTATTTAGAAAAACATAGAAGCGGCTACCCAGTATCGTAAAAATATTTTCCCTGATATATTTTAGGAAAAAACTATTTCAGACATATTTTCATCAAAAAGTAAGTAATTATGGAAATTTTCATGAAAATTGGACCATTTTGATTTTTTATGGAATTTTTTTAAAGCCTCTAGTCATAACTCGTTTTTGGCTACGTTAAATTTCAATTGATTTAACGGTGCAAAAATGTAAACATTGTTTTTTGTTCATAATTTTCATTATTTCCGTAAGCTGAAATTTAAAAAAAAATCAAGAGTTTGTTTTAATGTTTCTTCTCTCGAAAGGATATGACTTTTTCAAGATAATATTAACCTTTATGCAAGTTACATTGTGTTAAATATAGAGGGGGGGTAAATTTCACAGGGAAAATTTGTGGTAGCTATATACATAATTATTTTTATAAATAAACGTATCATCCGATAAATTATGACAATTAAACGATAATTATCGGGTTATTCCTCTTTATTTATTCATTCATTTGTAATTAACTCTTCAATGAATATATGAACGGGATATGACTCAACATCACCCACCCAACCGAGACCCCAAGATAGCAGGATGCGACAGGAATTCAAATTTATTGTGGAATCTTTAACATGTACAGGAAATCGGTGATCGACAAAAACATTTAATGATACACCAAACTCGATCCAGTTCTGTCAACTGGGGCTTTAGAATACACCGACTGCACCTCTGCAGAGGGGTAAGACCTCCCCAATGGAGCTACTGTTGGCCGTGGCTGGCGATCCGTGATGCTTAATGGTGGAACACTGGTGGCTGAGCAGTCCAGAACATGTAACAATCCACTTTGACCCTTACTTAGGCTAGACGGACGGTCGGAGAGGACCCCCCGATCATCGACTGGTGACGTCAAGTCCTAGCGCAATATGATTGTCCCAACCCTATTGTTCGCATGGCAAGCCCCAGCCCTTTTATCATACATATGCTAGAAGACTGCGGATCGTAGTGTCTGGATATGACGTTAAACTCTGATGGGGAAGTTCCAATTCTGGAGTTTTGGGGAATGTGGAGTACCCCGTCATCATCATTACTCCCAGGTCCACTCTGATCCGGTGTGGTAGTACCTGCTAAGGTCCCATTTGGGGTTAAATAGTAAAACAAATAGCTTGAAAAATATTTTAAAAAATTGAATTTTATAAAAAATTGAGTGCCCATCAAGAATGAATAAAACAAAAACATTTTCGGCATAAAATGATCCAGCAAGCATTGACATGCCGTAAAACCTAATCAATCAACCAACCAGCCAACCAGAACATATCAGTCTTTGTCTGCATTTGACCACATCAAATATGGTTGGCTGGTTGATTGGTTTTACGGCATGTCAACGCTTGTTGGATTATTTTATGCCGAAGATGTTTTTGTTTTATTCATTCTTGTGGGGTATTCAATTTTTTAAAAACTCATTTTTAAACACATTTTAACACTCATTTTTTAAAACATTTTAACATACATTTTGAACACTCATTTTGAACACTCATTTAACACATTTTAAACTCATTTTTAACATTTTTCAAAACACATTTTTAACACTCATTTTTAACACATTTTTAACACACTTTTACATTTTTAACACATTTTTTCATTTTTTACACATTTTTAAAACTCATTTTTAACACTCATTTTAACACTCATTTTTTAACACATTTTTAACACTCATTTTTAACATTTTTAACACTCATTTTAACACATTTTTAACAATTTTTCTCATTTTTAACACTCATTTTTAAACACTTTTTAACACTTTTTAGCACATTTTTAACACTCATTTTTAACACACACATTTTTAACACTCATTTTAGCACTCATTTTTAACACATTTTTAACACATTTTTCATTTTAACACATTTTTAACATTTTTAACACATTTTTCATTTTTCATTTTTAACACTCGTTTTTAACACATTTTTTAACTCATTTTTAACACATTTTTAAACTCATTTTTAACACTCATTTTTAAACTATTTAACTCATAGATGGGACCTAACAGGTACTACTATTCCAGTTCAAAAAGAAACTGTGAATAATGGCTCCACTCCCCAGAGCACCAGAAATGGAACTTCACCACTAGATACAGTTTAGCATTATACCTAGGACACCATCAAATATAGACGTATATCTTAGTAGAAGCGCGTGGTGTAATGGTTAAAGTCATGGGAAATGGACTCGTCGCCCCGAGTTCAAATCCTGGACGTGCTAATTGCATTTCACTTAGCGCTAATAGCCTTGGGAAAGGTAAGAATCCTACTCTCAATCCAGCTATTGGGTAAATAGTAGGAAGACTGGGCTCTTTAACTTTGGTTAGGCAACCGGTCTAGGAGAAGGAAAACTCTGAATTCAAACCTGTTGAACTCCGCTTAAGAAATTGACCTTGTGTCACATCCTGCTCGCGCGGAGGGGTTGGTAAATATATATATGTATATCTTATATGATAATGGTATGGTTCCATCTGTGGGTTAAATAAGATTAAAAATGTTTGAAAAAATGTGTTTAAAAACACTCCACTTTAGCTATTATTTAGACTAGACGGGCGATCGGAGAGGCCCCTCCGATAACGCACCAGTTAAGGAAATGAGAAGCATATACCCCAATGGATTAAATAAAGCATTTGGTTTGAAGTTCCACGAAGGTTCCCGATTACGACATGAAAACTCCTGAGTTCAACAAGAAGGTTCCCGAATTCGACAAGAAACACTTAGTTGTATTGCAAGGTGGAAAAATACACAAAAGAATGGTGTGCTTAATACATTTATTAAGCACCAGCATCGAATGCCAAACGGATACATACAAATACAGAACAAATAAGTACAAACAATTAACAAGACAAAGTTACACTAAATAGAGGAGGGTCAGTTTCGTATAGCCAACGCAGCAAAGTCAGTCTGAATATTATTCAGCTACTTAATCTACTTTAATCGTTGGCTTATTTTATAACGGTTATGAACCAGTCCATCTGGTAGAGTGCTGAAGGGGTGTTAGCTACTCTACAACACACTTGAAGAAGGCTGTAGTGCACATCGACTGAAACGTTGTGTATATAACAATAAAAATTTGGAAAATTGTCCGAAAAATACAAACTAAGAACGATTTTCTTGCCTGCCTAAAAAAGCCGAATAAATTCGGCTTTTTTAAAACTCACCCACTGATTCTTCTAATGTGAATCTTTTAATATTGTTATATTCGCCGGGATAGCTCAGTCGGTAGAGCGTGCGGCTAGAAACCACAAGGTTCCTAGTTCGATACCGGTCCTCGCATATGAGTAGCACAGGGATTTGTGCGGTAAAGTAAGGAGCTGATGGTAGGTGTGGCGCTCCACAACAGACGCTAAAATAATATCCTTGGTCTAGCGCTAGTGAAAAGGGGATAGACTCCCTCGTTGCATGGCTGATACCGACATTAGGCCGCCCCGACGACTTTACTTACTTTTATATTCGCACTACTAATAATATAACAATATTAAAATGTGTTAAAAATGATTTTTTTTTCCCTTACATTTTGAATACCCAACCAGAATGAATAAAATCAAATAGGTCTTCGGCATAAGATAACCCAAGGGTTGACATGCCAGTTACAAGTGGTATGTTAAATATTCTATTTTATTTTCGCCTGTAGTCAGGATTGAACCTGCAGCCTCCAGTGTTTGCTTTTCACTTCGCGCTCATGCCCTTGAGTAAAACATGAATACATCTCTTCGTTCTGCAGCTATGGGTGAATTGTAGGTGAAAGTTTGGCGTAATACAATCTTTCTACCCACGGTTTGGCATATCGTCAGGTGACGTATGTAGTGTAACGGTTATCACCGTAGCAAGTGAACTCGGCAACCCGTGTTCAAATCATTGACACGAGTGTTTTGGTTTTCACTTCACTTTCATGCCATCTCTTCACCCCGCAGCTATGGGTAAATTATAGGTCAGATTGTTTTCTTCAGCCCTGTTACGGCAACCTGTCTAGGAGAAGAAAAAAATTGAACCCCATCTCAGGATAACTTGATATGTTTTCCTGTATCTATATAAAAATTCTAGTGTTCCTGAAAAATACGACCGTTGTCATCGTCCAACACCTCCTAGTTAAAAATGAGACAACCCAAATCGTCCAAGAGGAAATGCAAAAATGTAAATCCTGATTTTGTGTTGGTGTTGCTTATCCGCCGAATTCTTATTTCTTCGTCTATTTAGTTTCGTCACCTCAACTAAATAATAGTCCATTTCGTTTTATTATAAAGAAAGGGGAGAAAAGGGACATGCTACACGGAAAAATATAATAAGAAAGAAAGAAAGAAAGAAAAAAGAAAGAAAAAAGAAAGAAAGAAAGAAAAAAGAAAGAAAGAAAGAAAGTGAAATATATGTATAGAGGGGTTGAACGTGCGGAAACGATAACGCTAATCTGTTTCAATAAAGCATAATGAAGAGATGAAAAGAAGGAAAGAAAGAAAAAAAAGAAGGGAGAGAGTTAAATAAAGATTATTATACTTTATTAGCTCAGTGGGTAGAGCGTTGGGCTAGAAACCACAAGGTTCCTAGTTCGATACCGGTCCTCGCCAACTCAGCGTATGAGTAGCACAGGGATCTGTGTGGTAAAGTAAGGAGCTGATGGTAGGTGTTGCACTCCACCCAGACGCCAAAACAATCTCCTTGGTCTAGCGCTATTGAAAAGGGGATAGACTCCCTCGCTGACTGGCTGATACCGACTTTAGGCCGCCCCGACGACTTTACTTTTTACTTACATATTGATGAATTTTACAATAGCTCCTGCTAAAAATATCAATCGTTGTAAGAATTCAATTATCATACTGTGATATATCCACAGGCCCTGTTAGTTGATTGATCAATTAACTAATTGTTTAGCATTTCTTTGAAGCTACAACTATTCACTTTCAATAAACAGTCTACATTTACCAAAGCTAAGTAGCAATGTGCCTGTTCAATACTTAGGATGGTGACCACATAAGCGACAACAGATAATCTAAACAACCCGAGGGCTTGTGTACCATAAAAACAACAAACAGTCTACTTGGAGAGGTTCTTGGTAACTGAAACACGTGTTGCAAAACCAAAAATAATAAATATTAAAATTCAATACATTTGCGGACTTTACTCCCTCTCTCTCTCTCTCTCTCTCTCTCTCTCTCTCTCTCTCTCTCTCTCTCTCGTATATATATATATATATATATATATATATATATATATATATGTATATTACGGATTTTTGCCAATCCACGAAGTAAATAAATGTACTTTACCATTAATAAGAGTAGATGACTGGAAAAAGTGATTATTCCCTGATGAATTGCTCCGGCATGAAACTGAAGTTGGAATTTTTATAACACTAGCTTTTAAAAAAAAAGTATATATATATATATATATATATATATATATATATATATATATATATATATAACCCGGCAAATAGTTTGATAGTAAAAATATACTACCAAACTTCACCTGGGGAAAAATTAAAAAAAGAAAAGGCCAAGAGGGTCGTAACAACCGAAAATAATCGATTAATACAATAACACTTGGCCAAAATAAAAATAAAAATATATAAAAACATGAAATATATATATATATATATATATATATATATATATAATATATATATAAAAATAAAATTCGATGCGTAAAAAATAAAGACAAAAAGATGTTTATATCTAATCGATTTCAAAGCGAAGCTTTATCGTCAGAGACTGATTTCAGAAATGACGTGCTTATGTTTTTTTTTATTTGTGTGGTTATAATTTCTCTTCTTATTTCCTTTTCCTCTCCTTTTTTTCCTCTCTTTCTTCTTCTCTCCTTTATGAATGGGCGAATAAACTGTAATTTCTTATTTCTCTCTTTCTTCTTTTTTTCTTTCTTAAAAGTTGTTGAGAACAAGGCTGACATCCGGTAAGATGTTGCAATGTGTAGCAATGTGTAGCAACGGTGTGAGCATGTCATAATTTCAAAACAAAAGTGAACAAATGAATAAAAAACCGTTAATAGAAAATTTTTTTTTTTTTTTTAACATACTTAGCTTTTGTTTCGCTTTCACCTTTCATTTCTTATTCTTTCTCCCTCTCTTTCTTTTTTTTTGTGTTATTTCTTCTTCTTTTCTTTTTTTTTTTTTTTTTTTTTTCCCCTTTATCCCCTTTGTTCTCTAATTTAAATTATTTTTTTATAGTAAATAAGTTTTTTTTTTTGATTAATCAAATGCAAAAATAAGGACAACAATTTTTCAGTTAAGATAGAGGCTATAATACGCAACATTGGTAATCTCAGAATTAGAGAAAGTTTATAATAGCTAATTAGGTCCTAATATAAACAATAGATTAGAATTAAACACAGAATACATAATTAACTAAATTTACACGTTCCATATATAGGTTTTAGTTTATTTAGTACACATGTTCTCTCATATATATATAATTTTCCCTATCATAAATTTTAAACCTACCAACTATCATAGATTAGAATTAACTCAGAATACACGATTAACTAAATTTACACGTTTCATATATAGGCCTTTTTTTTTTTTTTTTTTTTTTTATTAATTAAATTAAATATATATAATATATATATAGTGATGGGATGATTGAGAATGAAAAGAAGATAATAGAGAAATATAAAAAATTAATTACGATTAATTTAACAATATTGACATACTTATTAACTCCTTTACATGACATTATTTCTTTAAACATGACACTATTTCTTTAAACATAATACCCTCTTAGGATTACGGTCAGTCTAGAACTATTAATAAATATTTAAGGAAAAGTGGGGGAAAAAAAGACTAAATAAACACAAAAAAGAATGAAAAAAAAAATAGTTAAATAAAATATATAATTGAAGGCAGTACATTATGCCTTTTGTAATTCAATATTTGATTTATGATATTTAATCTATCTGAAATTTAAGGGGGAATGGTTTGTTTTATTTTATTGTTTTGAATTTTACATCAATCCTATATGTAATTATTATATGATATTTTAATATATAATTAATATAATATTTAATCTATTTAAGTTTAAAAAGAAAAGAGAAAAAAAGTACTCATAAAGATATTTTCTTAAAAAAAAAAAAAAGTAATAATAAAAAAGAATCATCTATATTTTCTATCAATACTAATAATAAAATTTAAAGATAATCTTTTATTTACTTATTTACTATAAAAAAAAATATTAAATTAGAGAACAAAGGGGATAAAGGGGGGGGAAAGAAGAGGAAATAACACAAGAAAAAGGAAAAGAAGAGGAGGAAAGAATAAGAAATGGAAGGTGAAAGCGAAACAAGCTAAGTATGTTAAAAAAAAAAAAAAAAAAAAATTTCTATAACGGTTTTTATTCATTTGTTCACTTTTGTTTTTGAAATTATGACATGCTCACACCGTTTGCTACACATTGCTACACATTGCACATCTTTACCGGATGTCAGCCTTGTTCTCAACAACTTTTAAGAAAGAAAAAAAGAAAAGAGAAATAAGAAATTACAGTTATTCGCCCTTCATAAAGGAGGAGAAGAAGAAGAGAGGAAAAAAGGAGAGAAAAGAAATAAGAAGAGAATTATAACCACACAAATAAAAAAAAACATAAGCAGTCATTCTGAATCAAGTCTCTGACGATAAGCTTCGCTTTGAATCGATAGACATATAAACATCTTTTTGTCTTTATTTTTATACGCATTGTATTGCCTTCGAATTTTATTATTTATAACATACTTAACAATGCTTCAAGCAAAATTACCAATTACTTTATATATTATATATATATATACTATTATATATAATTATATATATATATATATATATATATATATATATATATATATATAAACCGCTAGGATTATCTAAAGCTAAAATGTAAAATGTGCCCAATACTTAAGTAGAGCAAATGATAAAATTAAATCTAATGAGTCAGATATATCTACTAATAGTTTCGCTTAGTAGCTCATCAGGGCAAGAATCTGATTCTTGTCCTGATGAGCTACAATTAGTAGGTTAGGCTACTTCGGAAGTTTCCGTAATCTAATGATGTTTATAGGTAAAACGCTGTTCTGCATTTGTACCCGAAATTCTGTTGTTCCTATGTCTTGGACATAATTACCAAATGGTTCTGATCATCTTTACAAAAATTGACAAATACGTAACCATTACTCTCTCGTTCTTTTTCACGTTAAACTTACACTCCAAACAATTTAACATCGCTCAAGTCTTTTTGATTTAGGTCAATGGCCCCCGAGGCTCGTTGTCCCGAAGCTCGTTGTCCCGAGGCTCGTGGCCTCGAGGCTCGACTATAAAGTGCAACATTTATTGTCTTTCAATTTTCATTTACTCTCTCTCTGATTCTTCAGTAGCCATGTTTTTGGTCATATTTCTTTTAAATTTTCTCAAAAATTTCATTTTTTTCTAGCATTTTCCCTCTTTCTTTCCCTTTATTTTTTCTTTCATTTGTTCGTTTTTTCCTTCTCTCTTTTCTTTTATTTCCCCACTCTTCCATTTTTTTTCTCTTTTCATTCTCCTTCGTTTTCTTTTAGATTTACTTTTTAAAATATTTTCCCTACCTTTCCTTTTTCTTTTCTTTTTTCGTTTATTTTTTTCCTTTTTACTTTCTCTTTATTTTATTTTTTTCTTTTGTTTTATTTTATTCTTCTTTTTCTTTTCATTTTTCTTTTTCTTTTTCTTTTTCCCTTTGTTTCCTTTTGTTTTGTTTTTCTTTGTTTCCTTTTTCACTTTCTTTTCTTGATTTTTTCCTTTTTATTATATTTTTTCTTTCATTTTTCTTTCTTTTACTTTCCTTTTATTTTTTTATTAATTCATATTTCTTTTCCGCCCTGTTGGCTCCTTTTTATCATATGGTTGCTAGAAGGGGTGGCTGAGCGTCTTCATGTCCTTGGAATGACTTTAAACTTTATCTGATGGTGAGGTTCCAGTTTTGGAGGTTTGGGGAATGTGGGGCACCCCTTCATCACCATTGTTCCCTGGTCCACTCTGATCCGGAATGGTAGTACCTGTTAGGGTCCCATCTATGGATTGAATAGAAAAACATGAGTTTATAAACAAAATTTTATTATGCATTAAGAATGAATTTATTTCACAATTTGTCGGCATTAAATGACCCATCGAGGTTGATATGCCGTAAAACAAAACAAACTAAACCAACCAAACCTATTCCTTTTATGTTTTTCTTTTTTCTTTCAATTTTCATCTTTTTCTTTTTTTTTTTTCTTTTTTTTTCTTTTTCGAACTTTTTACATCTTTATTTTTTGTTTCCTTTTTTGTTTCTTTTTTTTTTCGTTCGTTTTTTTCAAATTTTATTATTTCTTTTTCTTTTTTATTGTTTGTTTCTCTTTAGCTTTTCATTTTTGTACCTTTGTTTTCTTCCTTTACCTTTTGTTTTTTGTTTGTTTTGTTTCGTTTTTTTCGTTTTTCTTTCCTTTTTGTATCAGACCGGCTTAGCTCAATCGGTAGAGCACCTGCTAAGGAATCGCAAGGTTCAAGATTCGATACCGGTTCCCGCCAACTCAGCACATAAGTAGCAC
>CM042164.1:46581897-46602575 GCA_023376005.1 Doryteuthis pealeii | reverse complement strand
ACCCTCGGCCAGAGAGATAAGTCAGTTTCTGACTTGTGCTGGCTGGTTGTTGTTGTTGTTGAGATTTTAATGGCATGTCAGATTAGTGGTTTTTTATGTTTCCATTCATTCTTGTTGCGTCATCTAAATACATCTCACTTCTATTCCTTACAATCATTTGGTACCATTAAAACATTATAGCCTCTCTAGAGGACCCTCACAGGTACTACATACCGGGTCAGCAGTGGACAGAGAATATAGCGTGAGGGGTGTATCTCCACCTTCCAAAGCCTCAACAACTTAAACTTTACCATCTAGATGCAATTAAAACGTCAATACACCAGGATATATGCGATCATAAAAAGTTTTATTCTATATTTTAAAGAAGTAGGATAATTCAAGTCTGAATATGCATGGTGGCTTTTCAGCGGCACAACCCAATCCGAAAAAAAGAAACGCGCTAAATCCTCTTCCACGTTTTTTTCACTCTCGACTTTTGTATACGAATGTGTAATTTGGCCCGCGGGTCGATAGTTGGTGGGGTTTGTTTAGGCGTCGAGAATGGCGATGATTGTTAGAGCGCATGATAACTGTACACTACACAAATCCCCCACCCTCGGGGCCCGTTCTTTTTGCCACAGTTCACGGTAAAGGGCAAATACTTTGCCGCAACCTTGCATTTATAACGGTAGTTACCACGAATGGTCGAAGACAAAATTGTCGTTGCTTTTTTTCACTTGCGCGACTGAGGTCAATTATCTGCCCGAGTGGGAGACTCTACAACCAGTTTTTCTTGTTTGGGGCACCTACATTTAAAAAAAGAATACAACACATCAAGAATCCAAATTTTTATGGAGATTACAGTTTTTATTATCACCCCAGGGTATCACCATCTCGCTCTTCAACAAGTACTCCACTTTTTATTTAACACTCTCTTCATCACTCACTCACACTCATCGTTTACATACATCTTCATCTCGACACGCGCACTACACGCATGTATCGCATTAAATTCATCTTTTTCTTATACACAAATCCGAATCTTTGACAAGTGATAATCCAGCAAAGGTCGCTCGGTGTGTGAATTGCTCACACGCACCTGTCTACGCCACTCTTATTAAGTCTCATCAGCGATATATTAGTGAGCTGTATGAAAAGGGGGAATGAAACATCACACAAATGCTGATAAGAGAAAACAATTTTATACTCCTAATCATAGCTGATATTTGATCTAAATAGTGTTCGATTTTACACAAAATCATCATCCGAGCTCATTAACTCCGTGGTGTTTGTGGTCGGAGATAATGAACAAATCAGCTTATCAAAAACAAAAACTTAATTTTGCAAAAAGAACGAAGTTGTTACATTATTCAGCAATGTGGGCTTATCCGCTATTATATATATATAATATATATCATATATATTATATGCATTTTTGATGTTTTGTTTTTTATAGAAGCAAGTTGAATAAATTATTATTTATATTTCTCGCTTGAGGCAATTTAAATGCATGTATCGATAAGATCGATAATTATAAGAAAATAATCTTGACAAGTAAAATCCGCAAAGGATGGCTCGCTATGCAGAACACCGTACAGGACTGGTTTTGATTTATTAAGTTCTTCAGCGTGTATACTAAGACTCCCTTCCGACAGGAATCGAAACGGGACTTCACAGGCATAGTCAGAGACCATATCCGTTCAGCCGCCGTACATAGCGAACAATCCCTCGCGCATTAACCTTGTCATGATGATACTATTTACCGCCCTGCCATAGCAGGCAAGTGGACGTTTATTTAGTAAACAAACCCGGCCGTTAGCTTTTCGGCGAAGTGAATTAAGATTTTTTTGGATGTTTGTTTTTTATAGAAGCAAGTTGAAATAATTATTATTTATTTTCTGCTTGAAGGCAATTATAAACTGTCAATGTATCGATAAGATTCGTAATTATAGAAATAATCTTGATCAAGTAATCCCGAAAGGATGGCTCGCTATGGCAGAACCCGTACAGACTGTTTGCGACTTTAGTTAAGTCTTTCAGCGATCTATACTAAGACTCCCCTGACAGGAATCGAAACGGGACTTCACAGGCATATATCATCATTGACAAGTGTTAATTTCGCAGGGATTGTTCGCTATGTACCCGGCGGCCGACGGATATTGGGTCTTGACTATGCCTGTGAAGTCGCGGTTTCGATTCTGTCGGAGGAGTCGTTAGTATACATCGCTGAAGCAGACTTAATAAAGGTCGAACCACAGTCTGTACGGTGTTTTCTGCATAGCGAGCCATCCTTTGCGGGATTTACTTGTCAAGATTATTCTATAATTATCGATCTTATTCGATACATGCATTTAAATGTGCTTCAAGAGAAATATAAATAATAATATATAGTATATATATATATATATATATACTATATACTATAAAGAATAGCAGGACCTGTGATATACTATAGTATGATAATCAATTATTACAAAGTTTGATTGTTGTACTTAAGAGTATTGGCTTAAAATATTTCAATAATGTAAAAAAATAATAATCTAGATTTAACTTCACTCTTCCTCACTCTTTTTCTCTTTCTTCTTTCTTTTCAAATCTTTTTAAATTATGTTCAATTGAATCGCTATCACACGCTCAACGTTTTCTATCTTTTCCCCTACTCTATTTCTTTCAAATTCTTTCTTTCTTTCTTTTTTTTTTCCTTTCTTTCTCTCTGTTATTATATTTTTTTCTGTGGTACATGTCTTTTCTTCCCTTTCTTACTTTATAAGAAAACTGAATGATCCAACTTATTTAGTGTGAGTGTTCGTCACGACACTCATAAGAAATAAGAATTCAGCGGATAAGCAACAGCAGATAATAAAATTTCCAATTTTTTGCAATTCATCTCAGACGATTTATTTGTCTTATTTTCTCTAACAGAGGGTGTAACAGATGCATAACGGTCGTTACTTTTAAGGAATCGAGTTTAATTATAGATAAAATAAAATTTATCTATTTAATTTTTTTCCCTCAAAGAAACAGAGCTAAATTTCAAATCCAGGGGTGATTTTGAAGAATTCTATGATTTCTTAATCATAAAACTAGCAATATTACACTCTCCGTAGTGTGCAAGTATTTAGTTATGTAATGAAAATATCATTATTAAATTAAGAGATAGAGTATGACTAAATAAAGAATGCAGATAAAAGATTTGAATCAGAGGGAGTTGTAAAAATCGAATAAATAGAACAACTATACTACTCTTATCACTCCGGTTTTTCAAAGCTAAATGTAGCTTTGAAGAACGGAGTGATGGAAGAGTTAGTTTCATTGTGTTCTATTTTAACTATTTGTGAAATAAGGAGTTAAAGAATAAAATTACAGTTTATTTTCGTTCTTGTTAATGGATTTCTTTTAAGAATTATCCCCGAGATTTTGCTCATAATTCATGAAAGATAAAACCAAACAATTAGAAATCAATAATACTAGCATTATTAATTAAGCATAAATTTTAAATCAATATGCAAATTAGCCTTCCGATCTACATTGTAAACGCTATTTTTTTGTATATATAAATACAATTGCATGTTCTTAGTATGTACTTAAGGCCACGTAATCAATGTTGTAGAAACATTTTAATTAATAGTTGTGGTTTAAATTAAGATAAAATGCACCGGAGAATGTGACGTAAATATATAGGCAATTTGTGATTGAGTAGTGATCATAGTTTCGGTTACATTCCATTATGAAAGATTGAAAAAATCACGTTAAAAAATCGTATATCTTCAAGAGAGAAATATGGAAAATGCGCCAATTTTACCAATACAATTTTTAATTTATGAATTTTCTCTCATTTAAAGACTGTATAAACGAATGATTTTAACAAAGAATTGAAAAATATTTCCTAATAATACAGTAAAAGTTATGTTGTTTCATTCATTTTTTATTCAAATTTAAATTCATGGAGGGGGTTAAAAAAAACATGGGAAATTTTTGGCGCATACCTAATAATAAGGGTGTTTTAAAAATGTTAACATTTCTATAGAGTTCTTTTACGTTATCATGATTTTAACAAGTTTTCAACGCGGCTCACTATCCTGTCAACACGTTATTTGAATCCTCCTCAAATGGTCTCCATAAATATCAGTTCTGTTTTTTTTTATTTTTTATATAAAGATGCTACTTTAAAATATTAATAATTTAAGTGTTAAATATTAAATAATAACGGAAAGGTTAAAGCGGCAGTTGGATACTATATATATAATTAATAATTCATGCATGCGTCATCTTTGATTTTCAACCTTCCATTTTTTTGCACGTGGCATGATCGTAAACAAACGCGCATATAAAATTAAACGTTTAATAACATATAATTCACACTTCACTACACACTTAATATCTTTCATTTAGAGTCCTGCACATAAACATTAATTTAACAGTGTCCCTGAGAATGGTACAATTATACCGAAATGCTTAAGTATTGACACATAAAATTGTTTTCTTGACTATACATCCTGTGTTTGTTTATATTTTTTAAATTTTTCTTCTCATATATATATATATTATATATATATACTATATATTATATATATATTATATATATAATATGGTTTGCTGGTTGGTTTTGAAGGCTATCACAATGCAAGTGTATTTTATATATATATTATATATAATATATATGTAATGTGGTGCTGGTTGGTTTTGAAGGCTATCACAATGCAAAGTGTTAAAGAAAACAATAAGGTAACTTGGTGTTAGTTTTGTTACTGCATTTATTCTTAATTAGTGGCTGTTAAAATAAAACAAAAATGAACAGACCATTTAGCACAACTTCAGTTCTGTAGAAGGAGATTTTTATCCCGAAATATTAAGAATAAATGTCAGGTTAACAAACAACACCATAGTTACCTTTATTTTTCTTTTACACTTGCATTGTAATCGAGCCTTCAAAAAACACCAACTAAACCAATATAAACACAATGCTTCAAGCAACTTATAAAACGTCCTTTTATCATAGATAATAAATTATATATATAGTAGTATATATATATAATATATATATATATATATGTATATATATATATATTAATATATATATATATATATATATATCTTGTTGAGTCTGGTTTTCATGTGTATATATTATAATTAAGTTTATATGTTATGTATTAATAAATGTCTATGATATATAATTTTTTGGGCTTTAGTGTGAAGCATGGGGTGTAATATATAAGAACTCAATTGTGGATGTTAACCTTTTCGTTTCTATTTCATTCTTAATATTTCGGAGACTTGAGTCTCCTTCAGGGGAATATTAGCTGACTGTTTTGGTGTTATAATATATATATATAGTATATATATATATATAAGTATATATATATATATATATAATGTCATGGTTGATATTTTGAAACTGTTGACAACTCAGCTGTCTTGCACTGATTCTGACTGATTAGAATATTTCTTATCGCGGCTATGGGTGACACTAGATCTCAGGTCATTTCTTATCTTGATCATAGACAGCCTGGGTACATCAATTACTATATATATATATTTATATAATATTATATAGATTATATAAATATAATACATATTTATTATATATATATATTTATATATAAAGATTAATCTTAATGAGCGCAGAACCTAGCTATTGTTTTCGCTTAATGCGCTCTTCAGGGCTTTAGATCTGACTCTTAAAGTCCCTGAAAGGCATTAAGCGCGAAACTTAATAGTAGGTCGTAATGACTCATTAGAATTTATCTTTATTATTTGCTCTACTTAGGTATTGAGCACTTTTTAGCTTATTAGCTATTCTCCTAGCGGTTATAGATATATATTATGGCTTATATACATATATATACATATAAATTGTTTTTGCTTTTGGCCAAATACTGTAGCCAATAAGATTTTTTTTGTCGTACGAACTATCTTGGTCTTTTTTTTTTTTCCAAAAAAATTTTATTCTCCCGGTTTGATGTATTGGTAGTATATTTTTAGCAATCAAACTATTTGCTGTTTTTTTTTTCTCACGCAAGGATTTACCAACATGCTTGGTATATATATAATATATATATATTATAACATATATATATATATATATAAATAATAGCCAAATGACTGTTTGTTTAAGTTTTCTCTTTGTTATTGAAATGTATAAATATTGTCTCTGTTACAATTAATTTATAACCCAATTGAGCCCTCTGTAAAATCCTTTGTTTTATATTTTAAGTTTGAATCAATATGAGCATGCATTTGTGAATGTACAGGAGAATATTGATGATCCAAATTAGCAATTTATTTCGCCTATTACAGCTGTTTGGATATTTTACTCTTTCTTTTATATTATATATATATAATATATATATATATTATTATATATATATATTATATTATATATATTATATGTGTGTGTGTGTGTTGGTGTGTGTAAAAATGGAAGGAATTGAATCGACAATATGAGGAAAACATGAGTAAAGAAAAGAATGTAAATGGATAAAATGAATTTATCGGTTATCACTTATCGATTATCAGCTTACACATGTGTTTGCGGTCAGTTTATGTGTTGTGAATATTTCCGCACACATAGAGAATCGAAACTTCATCAGAGTGAACATTTGTTTGAGATAACAAAACAAATGTTCACTTCTGATGAAGGTCGAATTCTTTAATGTGTGGAATATTTTCACACACATAATCGACCGAAACACATGTGTAAGTGATATCGATTAATGTGATATCGATTAAATTCATTTTATCCATTTACATTTTTTTTCTTTACTCATTTTTCCTTCATATATATATATATATTATTATATATATATTAAATTATATGTATTCTTACCTGATGACTAGTAAGCGAAAATTATAGTAGTTATATCTGACACATTTGGATTAATCATTATTGGCGTCTACTTTGGCAACGATCACTCTTTACAATTTTTTAGCTTTAGACAATCCTAGCGGCTTATATATATGATGATTGGAAGGGCTTACTCTAAGGCTTCCTGGAAATAAGGCTATAATTTAAAATCTAAATCTGTCTGTTATATTTTTACTGATTTATAATTTTTGCTCTGTGAGTCTGCAATAAAGCATACATGAGCTCTGCAAACTACAACACTTAAAAAAAAAACTTCTACGGTCGTAGGAGATTTCTTCTCCGGTTCTTTGGATTATATTTTCTATATATATTTTTTTCTTTTGATACGTGTTTTAGACTAGTGTTAATCGATTATTTTAGGTTGGTGCGACTCTCTTGGTCTTTTCTTTTCTTTTTTTTTATTTTTTTTGTTTCATTTTTTCCAGGCTAAAGTTTTCTAAGTATATTTTTAATAAAAATTATTTGCAGTTTTTTTTCTCACTGGCAGTGTTTACTAATAGGGATTAGTGTAGTATATATATAATATTTTACTATATATATATATATATCGTTATAAATTATATTTTAATATTATAATGGGGTGTGTTTGGTTTGTGTGTGTTGTGTGTGTGCTGTGTGTGGTGGTGGTGTGTGTGTGGTTGTGTGTATTTGGGCAGATTTTTCTTTATGTTATGTTGAATTAAACAAAAGAACATTCCTGTTTTAACCAATTTTTTTTGCGATTTTTTCAAGTTTTCTAGACAACTTTTTTAATATTTGGCCTGGATTCCGTGGATTAGTCCCATCAAAGTTCAATGTCTGTAACCATCACTCCCTGTTGGAAAGTATCGGACATGAAATAACTTCGTGGACTAATCCGAATTTCACCGCAAATATTAAAAATTGGCCAGAAGTGAAAGAATCGCCCAAAAAAATTGTTAACAGGGATGTGTCTTTTGTTTAATTCATACACCACACACCACACACAGCACAACAACACACACAACACACACATTATATATATATATTATTATATTTAATATATATATATTCCAGGAAATTTGGTTGATAAATAAATAAAATCTTATTGTTTTCAAAGTTTTTCTCATAATTTCTTTTTATGTTAATCAGTTGTCCGAAATAGTTATTATTGGTAACAAATAATTTCGGTTCCTTTTCTGATCCATTATCAAGGTTTTTAAATATTTGTCTAGACTATCATTATCAGACTGTTTATTATTTTAACTAAACTTTGCTTTATTTCTGTCGCTAAGGCGAAGCTAATAAAGTTGCATTTATTTTTAATTATTTCTAAGAAGGCTAAGGCAAACGTTATTTAGAAATAAAAAATTGTTGCAGTATTATCTATTTAAAAGTCTTTTAGAATATTGTCGGTAGTATGTTGTCTAAATTTCATGTACATTGGGTGTCCAGGTCATTTCTTATCTGACGCTCCAAACAGCTTGGCTATTTCAAACTGTAAAATATATATAAATATATATATATATATATTATATAATATATATATATACGCACGCACAGACACACACACAACACCACACACATACATTCATCACCCATAAGAGAAGAATACTTGATGTCATATTTCAATAACGTCTATCTTTCCAGCGTTTCTCAAGATTTTCAAATTATTCTAAGAACTAACTCCTTCAAAAATCTTTGAACAGATTGATAAACATAAACCTAACATAAATAATCAGCGCTCCAGTGAATCAGCCAACTTAGCCGGGTGGGAAAACAATTGGTTATTATACAAAATATCCGAACGCAAAATAAATGAAATTGATCAATAAAGCCATAGGCAACTTGGAAAGTTGAAGCTGACAGCGGGAGGACAGACTAGGCAGAGATGAAAATTCAAAAGAGGCAGGAGGACCCCTATCACCAGTGCTTTTTTGGTCATAGCAATGAATCCTACTCACAACCATATGCTTAAGAATGTACAACGGATACAAATTTACAAAAAATTTTTTTTAACAGAAATATAAATCTTATGTACATGGATGACATCAAGATTTTGCCAAAAATGACAAAGAACTGGAATCTTATACAAGCCCTTAAGAATTACAGCCATTATATAGGAATGGAATTCGGCATCGACATAGTTTTTGTTCGGAAAGAGAATGGAAATTACCAATATTGTGTAGCATTAAATTAGCGAAATTAGAGTGCGTGGATGTTTGATGATGAGGATTTGTTTGTTTCTTTGTGTATTTGCTTTTGTAGTGGAATACAAGTTCTTACCCTCTAAACCAGATGGAGATTTGTTATTTCATGGTTGTTGGATTTGCGACTTGGAATTTTTTCTCCAATGTGATGTTGTGTAAGTTTTTTTTCGCTGTTGACCGCGTCTGCTCTACGGGAGTTAATTCTCTTCTTTGACGATTAACAACACAACAGAAACTCAACGTAATATCTGGTTTTAATGAGCTCTTTAATCTCAATTACAAACGATTTACACAAATAGGTAATGGTGAAACTACCGCCGACGTCATACACTGACCGGCTCAATTTATATATTTTGATGCATAAAATGCATTGATTTTAAAGAATCGCTTAATTCGAAGGATTGCGGTAATTTTGAACCCTTAAAATAACCTCTTATGATGCCTGAAAATCAAAAATTTCATGACAATGCTCGGTGTTGGTTTTATTGAATTTCGTAAGGTACCCCTTATAGGTCCAGAAGAAATCACCTATTTTTTGAAAGAGTCAAATGTGATATTTTGGTTTTTCTGGTAGATTTCAATGCGTAGATTCATTGATGCAAAAAAAAAAGCGATCAATTTTAAGAAGAAAGGAAAAAAGGAAACAGTGAAAGGAATAGGAACTACCGAACCGAGAAGAAATTAGGACACGTGGAGAAAAGAGAATTATAAATATCTAGGAATTTAGAAGCTGACAAAACAAACAAACAGAAATGAAAGAAAAAGTAAGAAAGGAAATTGATGCGCAACAAAAGCGATCAATTTTAAGAAGAAAGGAAAAAAGGAACAGTGAAAGCAATAGATACTACCGATCGAGAAGAAATTAGGACACGATGGGAGAAAAGAGATTATAAATAATCTAGGAATATTAGAAGGCTGACACCAAAAGAAAAAAACAGAAATGAAAAGTAAAATGTTAAGAAGGAATATCCCAAGCCAGAAAGAGCTTCTAGAAAACAAGCTAAGTAGCAGATATCTCATCAAGGTAGAATAACACCTCATTGGATACTCGGGACAATTCCTAAGATGGTACAAGAGAGGAACTCCGACAGATGGACAAGGACAAATGGAAACTACGCAAATGCACGAAGGCATTTACCTGGAGACGACCATAGACAGACTATATTGCCAAGAAAAGAAGGGGAAGGGATCTCGTCAACATAAAGATTGTGTAGATGCGACAATCCGAGTACTTGAAGAATACACTTTATAAAAGTAAGTAAAGACCATTTACAGTACCAGAAAAAGCAATTGCAGGCAATATTGAAAGCAGAAATGAATCAAAAACTAAAAAACAATGGGAAGAAAAACAACTACATGAGTACTGTGCAAGTGACAATTCAAGAGATGATCACATCAGAAGACATGGCATGGCTAAGAAGAGAAACCCCAAGAGAGAAACTGAATCTCTTATAATCGCAGCAAAGACAATGCCATAAGAACAAATTACATAAAGGCAAACATAGATAAGACACAACAGAATAGCAAGTGCAGAATGTGTGGAGACAGAGACGAAACGGTTAATCGTATCAAGCGAATGCAGCAAATTGACCAAAGGGAATACAAGACTAGGCACGACTGGGAGGGAATTATGCAAAAAATATTTTTTCACTATACAACTATATGGTATATGCACAAGTCTGAAATTTGTCCTGAAGAATGAGACGCACAAAATTCTCTGGGACTTTAAGATACAGACAGATCACCTAATCCCGACCAGGAGACCAGACCTAATATTGATTAACAAGAAGAAGAGAACCTGCCATTTCGTGGACTTTGACGTCCCAGCCGACCACGAGTGAAGGTGAAAGAAAGCGAAAAGATAGACAAATACTTGGACCAAGCCAGAGAATAAGAAAACCGTGGAACATGAATGTAAAAGGTCGTACCAATAATAATCAACGCTCTTGGAACGCTCCAAGAGTCTGGAAAAATCTGGGTGAATTGGAAATCAGAGGAAGAATCGAGACCATCCAAACTACAGCACAGTTAAGATCGGCTAATATCCAGAAGAGTCATGGAGACTCCGAGGAGACTTGCTGACACCCAGCCTCCAGTGCCACCCAGCTAATAATAATAATAATAATAATAATAATAATAATTAGAGGAAGAATTGAGACCATCCAGACAGATTGTTGAGATCGCTAGGATACTCAGAAGAGTTCTGGAGATCGATGGGGATTTGCTGCCACTCAGACTCCAGTGAAAGACCATAGCTTATACTGGTGTGAAAAACTTATAATAATAATAATAATAATAATAATTTTCATAAAAGGTCGACAAATGTTTCTCGTGCCACCCGTTAGCAACGGACATGCGCAGTGGGCACTCTGACAACGAACCTGTGCTCAATTGCATCATTGGCCGGCAAAGCAGCAGACGTCAAGTATTTGTAAATAATACAATAGAAAAATTAAGAGAATGACTCACAACAGTAATGGCATAGGGTTTGTGTGTTGTTGCTGATGGTGGAACAGTCGTAAAGAAGAAGGAGGAGATGGTACACAAGTGAGTCAAGTTGTAACGATTTTGTTTAGTTGGAATATAACTGCACAGTTTTAAACTCCGTGGGAAGGCTTTAAACTGTCTGAGAATGGGAAGAAAAAGACTTGTGTGTGAAATATGTCAATTTGAAGGACATTAGTTAACAATCTGTTAGACTGACGCAGCATTTGCTCTCTCTTTTCTCACTCTTCTCTCTCTCTTTCTCTTCTCTTTCTCTCCTTACCCCCTCTCTCTTTCTCTCCTTCTCTCCTCTATCTCTTTCTCTCTCCCTGCCTGTCCCCTCTCTCTCCGTCTCTCTTAGATTCTGTTTATTTATACTCTCTAATGTGAGGTTGACTTTTTCCATTGGTCTCTCTTTCTCTTATTAAAAGCCCTCTTTCTCTCTTTCTTTCTCTCTCTTTCTTTCTCTCCCTTTCTCTCTCTCTCTTTCTCTTTCTTTTTCATCTCTCTCTCTCTCTCTCTCTCTTCCCCTCTCTTACTTTTTTCTCTCCCGCCTCTCTCTGTTTCTCTGTATCTCTGTCTGTCTCTTAAATTCTATGTTATACACTCTTATGTAAGGTTGATTTTTCCATTGTGCTCTCTTTCTCTTTATAAGATCTCTCTATCTCTGTTTTCTTTTTCTTCTCTCAGTCTCTCTTCTCTCTCTCTCTCTCTCTCTCTCTCTATTTCTTTCACTTTCTCTCTTTCTCTCTCCCTTAAATCTTCTGTTATATTCTTCTCTTTTACACTCTTTCTCTTTTCAGAATTTGCAGTCTCTCTTTCTTTCTCTTCTCTCTTTCTCTCTCTTTTCTTTCTGTCTCTGTCTCAGTCTCTCTTTTTCTTTCTTTTATCTCTTCCTCTATTTTCTTTCTGTCTCTGTCTCTGTCTCTGTTCTCTCTCTTAAATTCTTCTGTTATACTCATTATGTAAGGTTGACTTTTCACATAGGTCTTCTTTCTCTTTATAAAATTCTCTCTCTCTCTCTCTCTCTCTCTCTTCTCTCTCTCTCTCTCTCTCTGTCACACACACACACACACACACACACCACACACTCACTCTCTTAAATTCTTCTATTTAATTTGTCTCTATTTTGAGAGAGATTAAATAATCTTTGCTATATATTTTTTTCTCAATATAACTTTTAGTATTACCGGCTAAAAGAGAGAAAGCTTTCAGGTGGGCCAGCTGATTTTGAGGGATCCTACTCTAACCAATAATTTGGATTGTTCTTTAACGGACAGCACAACGCCAGTTGGAGTATTCAATGCCGAAGTCAGTCACAGTTATATGGTTTCAAGTATTCCTATTCTAAATAAAGATATTTTTCACACAGTTAAGCCCTAGCACCTATATGATTGTCCCAACCCTATTGCCCTCATAGCAAACCCGTTTTATCATATATGTGCTAGAAGGCGGTGGCTGGGGGTCTTAGTGTCCTGGATATGACGTTAGACTGTATATATTGAACTTCCAATTCTGGAGCTCTGAGGAATTTGCAGTACCCTTTCACTACCATTACTTCCAGGTCCACTCAACCCAGAATGGTTTTGTAAGGGTCGCATCTATTGGTTGAAATAAAAAATCTGTTTAAAAATTTGAGTTTTAAAAAAAAGTTGAATGCCTATCAATAAGGAATAACAAAACATCTACAGCATAAAATAACCCAACAAGTGTTGACATGCCGTAAAATCCAAACAACCAACCATACATGAAAATTGGAGTGTAATAATGAGATTGAAGGACACACAAAGACGATTGACAAAACTAATAAAAAAGGAGTAAAAGATTACAGTTACTGGGAAAGATTGGAGAATTAAGAAACTGATTATCTGATGTTGCTTATGTGTCGAATTATTATTTTATAAGTGTCGTCACCAAGTAATAATAGAACTATTCGTCTTTATATAAAGAAGTAGGAAGAAAAAGATATACTATCAGAAATAAAAAAAAAGAAAATAAAGATAGTAGGGAAGATAGTAAGAAGTGATTAGCGCACGGAAGTGATAAAGCTAATTTTGTTTCAATCAACATGAAGAAAGATGAAAAAGGAAAGGTAAAAAAGACTGAGCAGAGTTAATCAAGAATTATTAAACTTTTTTAGATATTGAACTTTTTTGCAATAACTCTTAAGTACATATTAAACGTTGAAATAATTAGATTATCATACTGTGATATATCTACAGTTCTGCTAGTTTTAATATTGATTTGAAATATTTCAGAAAGAAATGTCTGGAAAATAATTTAAGAGGCATTTTGGTAAGTTTTGGAGAATTATTATCAAAATTTCGGGTTACCTCAGTCGGTAAAGCACTTACTAGGTAATGCAAATTCCTGGTTCGATACCGGTCCTCGCCAACTCAGATATGAGTAGCACAGGGATCTGTGCGGTAAAGTGATGAGCGGTAGGCGTGGCACTCCACCTCAAATGCTAAAACAATTTCCTTGGTACTAGTGCTAGTGAAAAGGGGATAGACTCCCTCGCGTCTAGCTGTATAACGACTTTAGGCCACTATGACGACTTTACTTATATAGATATTGTATTAATGATTTCCTATGATTCCAACATAAACAAAGGGGAACCACTCTTGACTGATAAATTATTTATTGATCTACTAGGAAAAAAGAAGACGGGTTATGGTTTAGGGTTATGGTTTAGGGTTAGGGTTAGGGTTTAGGATTAGTTCAATGGGAAAATAAATAAATGATTTATCAGTCAAGAGTGGTTCCCCTTTGTTTATGTTGGAATCATAGGAAATCATTAATACAATATCTATATAAGTAAAGTCGTCATAGTGGCCTAAAGTCGTTATCAGCTAGACAGCGAGGGAGTCTATCCCCTTTTCACTAGCACTAGACCAAGGAAATTGTTTTAGCATTTGAGGTGGAGTGCCACGCCTACCGCTCATCACTTTACCGCACAGATCCCTGTGCTACTCATATGCTGAGTTGGCGAGGACCGGTATCGAACCAGGAATCTTGCGATTACCTAGGTAAGTGCTTTACCGACTGAGGTAACCCGAAATTTTGATAATTAATTCTTCCAAAACTTACCAAAATGCTCTCTTAAATTATTTTTCCAGACATTTCTTTCTGAAATATTTCAAATCAATATTAAAACTAGCAGAACCTGTAGATATATCACAGTATGATAATCTAATTATTTCAACGTTTAATATGTTTACTTAAGAGTTATTGCAAAATAGTTCAATATCTAAAAAAGTTTAATAATCTTGATTTAACTCTGTCTCAGTCTTTTTTTTTTCCTTTCCTTTTTTTCATCTTTTCTTCATGTTTGATTGAAACAAATTAGCTTTATCACTTCCGTGCGCTAATCACCTTTCTCTATCTTTCCCTACTATCTTTATTTTTTCCTTTTTTTTTTATTTCTGAGTAGTATATCCTTTTTCTTCCCTTACTTTCTTTATGATAAAGACGAAATAGTCTATTATTAGCTTAGGTGACGACACTTATAAATAATAATTCGACACATAAGCAACATCAGATAATCAGTTTCTTAATTTCTCCAATATCTTCTCCAGTAACTGTAATCTTTTACTCCTTTTTATTAGTTTTGTCAATCGTCTTTGTGTGTCCTTCAATCTCATTATTACACTCCAATTTTCATGTATGGTTGGTTGTTTGGATTTTACGGCATGTCAACACTTGTTGGGTTATTTTATGCTGTAGATGTTTTGTTTTATTCCTTATTGATAGGCATTCAACTTTTTTTTAAACTCAAATTTTTAAACAGATTTTTTTTATTCAACCAATAGATGCGACCCTTACAAAACCATTCTGGGTTGAGTGGACCTGGAAGTAATGGTAGTGAAAGGGTACTGCAAATTCCTCAGAGCTCCAGAATTGGAAGTTCAATATATACAGTCTAACGTCATATCCAGGACACTAAGACCCCCAGCCACCGCCTTCTAGCACATATATGATAAAACGGGTTTGCTATGAGGGCAATAGGGTTGGGACAATCATATAGGTGCTAGGGCTTAACTGTGTGAAAAATATCTTTATTAGATAGGAATACTTGAAACCATATAACTGTGACTGACTTCGGCATTGAATACTCCAACTGGCGTTGTGCTGTCGTTAAACGAACAATCCAAATTATTGGTTAGAGTAGGATCCCTCAAAATCAGCTGGCCCACCTGAAAGCTTTCTCTCTTTTAGCCGGTAATACTAAAAGTTATATTGAGAAAAATATATAGCAAAGATTATTTTAATCTCTCTCAAAATAGAGACAAATTAAATAGAAGAATTTAAGAGAGTGAGTGTGTGTGTGTGTGTGTGTGTGTGTGTGTGTGACAGAGAGAGAGAGAGAGAGAGAGAGAGAGAGAGAGAGAGAGAGAGAGAGATTTTATAAAGAGAAAGAAAGACCTATGTGAAAAGTCAACCTTACATAATGAGTATAAACAGAAGAATTTAAGAGAGAGAGACAGAGACAGAGACAGAGACAGAAAGAAAAAGAGAGGAAGAGATAAAGAGAAAGAAAAAGAGAGACTGAGACAGAGACAGAAAGAAAAAGAGAGAAAGAGAGAAAGAGAAAGAAAGAGAGACTGCAAATTCTGAAAAGAGAAAGAGTGTAAAGAGAGAATATAAACAGAAGAATTTAAGGGAGAGAGAAAGAGAGAAAGTGAAAGAAATAGAGAGAGAGAGAGAGAGAGGGAGAGAGAGAGAGAGAAACTCTGAAAAGAAAAAGAGAGATAGAGAGATCTTATAAAGAGAAAGAGAGACCAATGGGAAAAAATCAACCTTACATAAGAGTGTATAAACATAGAATTTAAGAGACAGACAGAGATACAGAGAAACAGAGAGAGGCGGGGAGAGAAAAAGTAAGAGAGGGGGAAGAGAGAGAGAGAGAGAGAGAGATGAAGAAAGAAAGAGAAAGAGAGAGAGAGAAAGGGAGAGAAAGAAAGAGAGAGAAAGAAAGAGAGAAAGAGGGCTTTTAATAAAGAGAAAGAGAGACCAATGGGAAAAGTCAACCTCACATTAGAGAGTATAAATAAACAGAATCTAAGAGAGACGGGGAGAGAGAGGGGACAGGCAGAGAGAGAAAGAGATAGAGGGAGAGAAGGAGAGAAAGAGAGAGGGGGGATAAGGAGAGAAAGAGAAAGAGAAAGAGAGAGAGAGAGAGTGAGAAAGAGAGAGCAAATGCTGCGTCAGTCTAACAGATTGTTAACTAATGTCCTTCAAATTGACATATTTCACACACAAGTCTTTTTCTTCCCATTCTCAGACAGTTTAAAGCCTTCCCACGGAGTTAAAACTTGTGCAGTTATATTCCAACTAAACAAATCGTTACAACTTGACTCACTTGTGTACCATCTCCTCCTTCTTCTTTACGACTGTTCCACCATCAGCCAACAACACACAACCTATGCCATTACTGTTGTGAGTCATTCTCTTAATTTTTCTATTGTATTATTTACAAATACTTGACGTCTGCTGCTTTGCCGGCCAATGATGCAATTGAGCACAGGTTCGTTGTCAGAGTGCCCACTGCGCATGTCCGTTGCTAACGGGTGGCACGAGAAACATTTGTCGACCTTTATGGAAAATTATTATTATTATTATTATTATTATAGTTTTTCACACCAGTATAAGCTGATGGTCTTTCACTGGAGTCTGAGTGGCAGCAAATCCCCATCGGATCTCCAGAACTCTTCTGAGTATCCTAGCCGATCTCAACAATGCTGTTGTCTGGATGGTCTCAATTCTTCCTCTAATTATTATTATTATTATTATTATTATTATTATTAGCTGGTGGTTCACTGGAGGCTGGGTGTCAGCAAGTCTCCTCGGGTCTCCATGACTCTTCTGAGTATTCTAGCCGATCTTAACTGTGCTGTAGTTTGGATGGTCTCGATTCTTCATCTGATTTCCAATTCACCCAGATTTTTCCAGACTCTTGGAGGCCGTTCCAAGAGCGTTGATTATTATTGGTACGACCTTTACATTCATGTTCCACGGTTTTCTTAGTTCTCTGGCTTGGTCCAAGTATTTGTCTATCTTTTCGCTTTCTTTCACCTTCACTCGGTGGTCGGCTGGGACGTCAAAGTCCACGAAATGGCAGGTTCTCTTCTTCTTGTTAATCAATATTAGGTCTGGTCTCCTGGTCGGGATTAGGTGATCTGTCTGTATCTTAAAGTCCCAGAGAATTTTGTGCGTCTCATTCTTCAGGACAAATTCAGACTTGTGCATATACCATATAGTTGTATAGTGAAAAAATATTTTTTGCATAATTCCCTCCCAGTCGTGCCTAGTCTTGTATTCCCTTTGGGTCAATTTGCTGCATTCGCTTGATACGATTAACCGTTTCGTCTCTGTCTCCACACATTCTGCACTTGCTATTCTGTTGTGTCTTATCTATGTTTGCCTTTATGTAATTTGTTCTTATGGCATTGTCTTTTGCTGCGATTATAAGAGATTCAGTTTCTCTCTTGGGGTTTCCTCTTCTTAGCCATGTCCATGTCTTCTGATGTGATATCTCTTGAATTTGTCACTTGAAGTACTCATGTAGTTGTTTTTCTTCCCATTTGTGTTTTTTAGTTTTTGATGTATTTCTGCTTGTCAATATGCTGCAATTGCTTTTTCTGGTTACTGTAATTGGTCTTTACTTACTTTTATAAGTGTATTCTTCAAGTACTCGGATTGTCGCATCTACACAATCTTTAATGTTGACGAGATCCCTTCCCCTTCTTTTCTTGGCACATATAGTCTGTCTATGTCGTCTCTCAGGTGAAATGCCTTGTGCATTGTCGTAAGTTTCCTTGTCCTTTGGTCCATCTGTCGGAGTTCCTCTCTTGTCCATCTTAGGAATGGTCCCGAGTATCATATGAGGTGTTTATTCCCTTGATGAGATATCTGCTACTTAGCTTGTTTTCTAGAAGCTTTCTTGTTCTGCTGGGATATTCCTTTCTTACTTTTTCTTTCATTTCTGTTTGTTTCTTGGTGTCAGCTTCTAATATTCCTAGATATTTATAATTCTCTTTTTCTCCACGTGTCCTAATTTCTTCTCGATTCGGTAGTTCTATTCCTTTCACTGTTTCCTTTTTTCCTTTCTTCTTAAAATTGATCGCTTTTGTTGGCATCAATTTCCTTTCTTACTTTTTCTTTCATTTCTGTTTGTTTGTTGGTGTCAGCTTCTAATATTCCTAGATATTTATAATTCTCTTTTTCTCCACGTGTCCTAATTTCTTCTCGGTTCGGTAGTTCTATTCCTTTCACTGTTTCCTTTTTT
The DNA here is from genome assembly GCA_023376005.1 of Doryteuthis pealeii. Classification (NCBI taxonomy): domain Eukaryota; kingdom Metazoa; phylum Mollusca; class Cephalopoda; order Myopsida; family Loliginidae; genus Doryteuthis; species Doryteuthis pealeii. The sequence goes on along the minus strand of CM042164.1, from coordinate 46,583,791 downwards.
CCTTTCTTCTTAAAATTGATCGCTTTTTTTTTTGCATCAATGAATTCTACGCATTGAAATCTACCAGAAAAACCAAAGATATCACAACTTTGACTACTTTCAAAAATAGGTGATTTCTTCTGGACCTATAAGGGGGGTACCTTACGTAAATTCAATAAAACCAACACCGAGCATTGTCATGAAATTTGTGATTTTCAGGCATCATAAGAGGTTATTTAAGGGTTCAAATTACCGCCAATCCTTCGAATTAAGCGATTCTTTTAAAATCAATGCATTTTATGCATCAAAATATATAAATTGAGCCGGTCAGTGTATGACGTCGGCGGTAGTTTCACCATTACCTATTTGTGGAAATCGTTTGTAATTGAGATTAAAGAGCTCATTAAAACCAAGATATTACGTTGAGTTTCTGTTGGTGTTTGTTAATCGTCAAGAAGAGAATTAACTCCCGTAGAGCAGACGCGGTCAACAGCGAAGAAACTTACACAACATCACATTGGAGAAAAAATTCCAAGTCGCAAATCCAACAACCATGAAATAACAAATCTCCCATCTGGTTTGAGAGGTAAGAACTTGTATTCCACTACAAAGAGCTAAATGACACAAAGAAACAAAATCCTCATCATCAACATCACGCACTCTAATTTCGTAATTTAATGCTACACAATTTGGTAATTCCATTTTCTCTTTCCGAACAAAAACTTGTCGATGCCGAATTCCATTCCTATATATTGGCTGTAGATTCTTAAGGCTTGTATAAGGATTTCCAGTTCTTTGTCATTTTTGGCAAAATCTTGATGTCATCCATGTACATAAGATTTATATTTTCTTGTAATTTTGTAAATTTGTATCCCGTTGTACATTTCTTAAGCATATGGTTGAGTGGCATCATTGCTATGACAAAAAGCAGTGGTGATAGGGGGGCCTCCTGCCTCTTTGAATTTTCATCTCTGCTAAGGTCTGTCCTCCCGCTGTCAGTTCAACTTTCCAAGTTTCCATGGCTTTATTGATCAATTTCATTATTTTGTCGGATATTTTGTATATATAACCCAATTGTTTTTCCCACCCGGCTAAGTTGGTGATTCACTGGAGGCTGATTATTTATGTTTATGTTTATGTTTATCAATCTGTTCAAAGATGTTTTGAAAGGGAGTTAAGGTTCTTAGAATAATTTGAAAATTGAGAAACGCTGGAAAGATAGACGGTTTGAAATATGACATCAAGTATTCTTCTTTTATGGTGTGTATGAATGTATGTGTGTGTGTGTGTGTGTGTGTGTGCGTGCGTATATATATATATATATATATATATATATATATATATATATATATATACAGTTTGAAATAGCCAAGCTGTTGGAGGTCAAGATAAGAAATGACCTGGACACCAATGTACATGAAATTTAGACAACATACTACCGACAATATTCTAAAAGACTTTAAATAGATATACTGAACAATTTTTATTCTAAATAACGTTTGCTTAGCTCGTTAGAAATATTTAAAAAATAAACTGCAACTGTTATTTAGCTTCGCCTTAGCGACAGAAATAAAGCAATAGTTTAGTTAAATAATAAACAGTCTTGATAATGATAGTCTAGACAAATATGAAAAACCTTGATAATGGATCAGAAAAGAACCGAAATTATTTGGTTTACCAATAATAACTATTTCGGACAACTGATTAACATAAAAAGAAATTATGAGAAAACTTTGAAAACAATAAGGATTTTATTATTTTCAACCAAATTTCCTGGAATATATATATATATATATATATATATATATATATATATGTGTGTGTGTGTGTGTGTGTGTGTGTGTGTGTGTGTGTGTGTGTGTGTGTTGAATTAAACAAAAGACACATCTCCTGTTTAACAATTTTTTTGCGATTC
>CM042164.1:46566897-46579397 GCA_023376005.1 Doryteuthis pealeii | reverse complement strand
TATATATTTCACACCCCATGCTTCACACTAAAGCCCAAAAAATATATCATAGACATTTATATATACATAACATATATATTAATATAATATATACACATTGAGAACCAGACTCAACAGATATATATATATATATATATATATATATATATATATATATAATATATATATATATTATATATATATATATATATATATATATATATATATGATAAAAGGGTTTTATAATTTGCTTGAAGCATTGTGTTTATATTGGTTTGTTGGTTGTTTTTGAAGGCTATTACAATGCAAGTGTAAAGAAAAATAAGGTAACTATGGTGTTGTTTGTTAACCTGACATTTATTCTTAATATTTCGGGATAAAAATCCCTTCTACAGAACTGAAGTTGTTGCTAGTGGCTGTTCATTTTTGTTTTATTTGAACAGCCACTAATTTAAGAATAAATTGCAGGTTAACAAACAACACCATAGTTACCTTATTTTTCTTTACACTTGCATTGTGATAGCCTTCAAAACCAACCAGCAAACCATATATATATATATATATAATATATATATATATATATATACACTTGCATTGTGATAGCCTTCAAAACCAACCAGCAAACATATATATATATATATATATATATTATATATATATATATATATATATATATATATATGAGAAGAAAATATTTAAAAAATATAACAAACACAGGATGTTATAGTCAAGAGAAACAATTTTATGTGTCAATACTTAAGCATTTCGGTATATTGTACCATCTTCAGGACACTGTTAAATAATGTTTATGTGAGGGACTAAATGAAAGATATTAAGTGTGTAGTGAATGTGTGAATATGATGTTATTAACCGTTAATTTTTATATGCGCGTTTGTTTACGATCATGGCACGTGCAAAAATGGAAGGTGAAAATCATAAGATGACGCATGCATGAATTATTATATGTATATATATAGTATCCAACTGCCGCTTTAACCTTTCCGTTATTATTTAATATTAACACTTAATATATTAATATTTTAAAGTAGCATCTTTATATAAAAAATAAAAAAACAGAACTGATATTATGGAGACCATTTGAGGAGGATTCAAATAACGTGTTGACAGGGATAGTGAACCGGTGAAAACTTTAAAATCATGATAACGTAAAAGAACTCCTATAGAAATGTTAACATTTTTTAAAACACCTTATATTAGGTATGGCCAAAATTTCCCATGTTTTTTTTAACCCTCCATGAATTTAAATTTAATAAAAAATGAATGAAACAACATAACTTTTACTGTATTATTAGGAAATATTTTTTTTAATTTCTTGTTAAAATCATTCGTTTTACAGTCTTTAAAATGAGAGAAATTCATAAATTAAAATCTGTATTTGTAAAAATGGCGCATTTTTGCCATATTTTTCTCTCTTGAAGATATACGATTTTTAACGTGATTTTTTTCATCTTATCATAATGGAGATTGTAACCGAAACTATATCACTACTCAAGTCACAATTCCCTTATATATTTACGTCACATTCTCCGTGATTTTATCTTAATTTAAACCACAATTATTAATAAAATTGTTTTACAACATTGATACTGTTGGCCTTAAGTACATACTAAGAACATGCAATTGTATTTATATATACAAAAAAATAGCGGTTTACAATGTAGACCGGAAGGCTAATTTGCATATTGATGTTAAAAATTTGATGTTAATTAATATGTGCTTAGTATTATTGATTTCTAATTGTTTGGTTTTATCTTCATGAATATGAGCAAAAATCTCGGGGATAATTCTTAAAAGAAATCCATTAACAAGAAGAAATAACTGTAATTTTATTCTTTACTTCCTATTTTCACAAAATAGTTAAATAGAACAAATGAAACTAACTCTTCCATCACTCCGGTCTTTCAAAGCTACATTTAGCTTTGAAAGACCGGAGTGATGGAAGAGTTAGTTTCAGTTGTTCTATTTTTCGATTATACCTCCCTCTGATTCAAATCTTTTTATCTGCATTCTTATTTAGTTTCATTATCCTTTCTAATTTAATATGATATTTTATTACATTAAAACTTAAATACTTGCACCCTACGGAGAGTGTATATATTTGCTAGTTGTTATGATTAAGAAATTCATAGAATTTTTCAAAATTCAGATTGTAAATTTAGGCTCTGTTCTTGAGGGAAAAAATTTAAATAGATAAGATTTTATTTTATCTATATATTAATACTCGAGTTCCTTAAAAGTACGACCGTTATCATCTTGTTACACCCTCTGGTTAAAAATGAGACAAATAAATCGTCTGAGATGAATTGCAAAAATGGAAATTTTGATTATCTGCTGTTGCTTATCCGCTGAATTCTTATTTCTTATGAGTGTCGTGACGACACTCAACTAAATAATGGATCATTCAGTTTTCATTATAAAGTAAGAAAGGGAAGAAAAAGGACATGCTACACAGAAAAAATATAATAACAGAAAGAAAGAAAGAAAAAAGAAAGAAAGAAAGAATGAAAGAAATAGAGTAGGGAAAAGATAGAGAAACGGGTTGAGCGTGTGGAAGCGATTCAATTGAACATAATTAAAAAGATGAAAAGAAGGAAAGAAAGAGAAAAAGAGTGAGAGAGTGAGTTAAATCTAGATTATTATTTTTTTTACATATTGAAATATTTAGCAATAACTCTTAAGTAAACATATCAAACTTTGTAATAATTGAATTATCATACTATGGTATATCCACAGGTCCTGCTATTCTTTTATATATATATATATATATATATATATATATATATATATTATTATTTATATTTCTGCTTGAAGGCAATTATAAATGCATGTATCGAATAAGATTCGATAATTATAGAAAATAATCTTGACAAGTAAATCCCGCAAAGGATGGCTCGCTATGCAGAACACCGTACAGACTGTTTCGACTTTATTAAGTCTCTTCAGCGATGTATACTAACGACTCCCCTCCGACAGGAATCGAAACCGGGACTTCACAGGCATAGTCAGAGACCATATCCGTTCGGCCGCCGGTACATAGCGAACAATCCCTGCGAAATTAACCTTGTCAATGATGATACTATGCCTGTGAAGTCCCGGTTTCGATTCCTGTCGGAGGGGAGTCGTTAGTATAGATCGCTGAAGAGACTTAATAAAGTCGAAACAGTCTGTACGGTGTTCTGCATAGCGAGCCATCCTTTGCGGGATTTACTTGTCAAGATTATTTTCTATAATTATCGAATCTTATTCGATACATGCAGTTATAATTGCCTTCAAGCAGAAATATAAATAATAATTTATTCAACTTGCTTCTATAAAAAAACAAACATCCAAAAATCTTATTCACTTCGCCGAAGAGCTAACGGCCGGGTTTGTTTACTAAATAAACGTCCACTTGCCTGCTATGGCAGGGGCGTGTAATAGTATCATCATTGACAAGGTTAATTTCGCAGGGATTGTTCGCTATGTACCGGCGGCTGAACGGATATGGTCTCTGACTATGCCTGTGAAGTCCCGGTTTCGATTCCTGTCGGAGGGGAGTCGTTAGTATACATCGCTGAAGAGACTTAATAAAGTCGAAACAGTCTGTACGGTGTTCTGCATAGCGAGCCATCCTTTGCGGGATTTACTTGTCAAGATTATTTTCTATAATTATCGAATCTTATTCGATACATGCATTTATAATTGCCTTCAAGCAGAAATATAAATAATAATTTATTCAACTTGCTTCTATAAAAAAACAAACATCCAAAAATCATATATATATATATATATATATATATATATATAAAATATGGCGTGAATGCCCACATTGGTGAATAATGTAACAACTTTCGTTCTTTTTTGCAAAATTAAGGTTTTTTGTTTTTGAACTGATTTGTCATTTATCTCCGACCACAAACACCACGGAGTTAATGAGCTCTGATGATGATTTTTGTAAAATCGAAATATTGATCAATATCAGCTATGATTATAGTATAAATTGTTTTCTCTTTAACAGCATTGTGTGATGTTTTCATTCCCCCTTTTCATACTCATATATATCGCTGATGAGACTTAATAAAGTCGTAACAGTCTGTACGATATTCTACACACCGAGCGATCCTTTGCTGGGATTACACTTGTCAAGTTCATTTTCTATAAGAAAAAGTATCGAATTTTATGCGATACATGCGTTGTAAGTGCCTTCAATTAAATTATGTAATATATATATATATAAAAGTTTAAATAAAAAGTGGGAGGTACTGTTGAAACGAGATTATACCCTGTATAATAAAACTGAATCTCATAAAATGATTTTTTGTTTGTTTTCTTTTTTTTAAATGTAGGTGCCCCAAACAAAGAACTGGTTGGTAGAGTCTCCCACTCGGGCAATAATTGACTCATCGGGCAAGTGAAAAAAATGCCAACGACATTTTGTCTTCACCATTGGTAACTACCGTTAAAATGCAAGTGTGCGTGCAAGTATTTGCCCTTACCGTGAACTGTGTGCAAAAGGAACGGGCCCCCGAGGGTGGGGGATTTGTGTGTGTACAGGTTATCATGCTGCTCTAACAAGTCATCGCATTTCTCGACGGCTAAACAAACCCCACCAACTATCCGACCCCCCAAAATTACACATTCGTTACAAAAGCAATAAATAAACGTGGAAGAGGGATTGCCGTTTCTTTTTTTTTCGGATTGGGTTTTGCCGCTGAAAAAGCCAACATTGCATATTTCAGTGACTTGAATTATTCCTACTTTCTTTAAAAATAGAAAAAAAAACTTTTTTATGATCGCATTATATCCTGGGGTATGACGTTAAATTGCATCTAGTGGTAAAGTTTTAGTTTTGGAGCTTTGGGGAATGTGGAGTACACCCTCATCGCTATTATTCTCAGGTCCACTCTGACCCGGAGTGGTAGTACCTGTTAGGGTCCCATCTATGGGCTAAATAGATTTTTTTTAAATGTGTTACAAAACTAAGTTTGAAAAAATAATTGAATGACCAACAAGAATGAATGAAACATAAAATAACCCAATAAGGGTTGACATGCCATAAAATCCAACCAACCAACCAACCAACCAGCCAGCATAGGTGAGAAACTGACTGTTATCGAGCGCCGTTGACTCGGTGTCCACGTTATCCTAACATTATATATATATATATATATATATATATATATATATATATGTGTGTGTGTGTGTGTGTGTGTGTGTGTATATATATATATATATATATATATTTATTTATTTAATTTACAATGTTTTTATAGATCAATGTTCATTAAAAACATTGTAAATTAAATAAATATTAGCTCTTACAAACTGTGATTGAGCACTGTATTTTCTTTGTTTCATCGCAAAAAAAATTTTGTTTTTACATATACCTATATATATATATATATATATTATACTAAAGCTGGGCGAATCAATTATTGTTTCCCTAAACCTTTTTCTGTTTAGTTTAATGACTAAAATTAAATACTAAAATATTCCTTACTTCTGGGATTGAAAAAACAATGTTCATCGTTTTAATTAGCAGTAATTTGCAATTAAGTCATAAAGTAACCCATCGCTCACTTATCATCTGCCTATCAATTTCACCCCCTTTATATATATCTTCATTCCCCTCGCTATTATATTTTAGTACCTCTGTGAGAAGAATTTGGAAGACTTGGAGAGTCACTAACTGACTGCTGCCCGTTATTTGACCCCTGCCACCACCACCACCAAATCAGCAGTCGAGAGAAATCTCTGTTTACCACCCCCTTAGCTATAATAACAATCCTCAACTCCTCCACTTCCCTTTCACTTCTGTCATGGTAAACATTTTCAATGTTTTTGTTTTTTTTTTTTTTTTGGGGGGGGGGGAATTTTAACTACCGAAGAAGAAGTATAAAAACATTTTTATTTCATTTTCAAAACTTTTTTCATTACAGTTTTATTTGTTAATTAAAATTATGGTGAAGTAAGTTGAGAAAGGTTATTTTTTATATTACATTAAAAAATGATTTTCTGTCATCCCCACAACTTAGCTTCTCAACACTTTAACTATTAATAGAATTTCAAGAATCAGGTCCATTTAGATTTAAATTTGGTCAAAGTTTCCCTTTTTTAGAAATCTTTCAAAAAGATTTTAAGGATTTTTTAAAAAGTTATCCTGTCCTATTTTTTTATTTTATTTTTTTATTAATTCGATTTGCAAACTGACTTTTCTAATCATAATTATCTACCCAGAGCTCAATGGGTGACCCAACAGGTCACGTTTTGTCTAGTATATATATATATATATATATATATATATATATATATACTAACAAAAGTATCCGGTCCATGACCGGAGTAAAAAAAAAAAAATTAGGAACACCAGGGAGTGAGCAAGAAAAGGTGAAAACGGGAGTAAGAGAGAGATTAAGAGGAAAATATTTTATCAAATTAAAAGAAAATCGCCGAGAATTCGTATATTACAATATTTGTTTTTTTAGGAAATGCTTTTTTTGTTTACATTTCAAATATTATTATTTTTAAGTACATATGATTAACTTTTTTGACAAATGGGATCCAAGCACTGCAACACCGATAGAAGAACTCTGTGGACTGCAAATGAGGACTATGTTGAAAAATAAACCTCATTTGGTTACATTCCATGAGAGTATCTTGAACTTTTGTGTTTATGTGTGTATGTACGTGGGTGGGTTGAAAAGTACATATGATGACGTCAGATGTACTGTTGATAACTTTCTTGACAAATGGGATCCAAACTATGCAACACCGATGGAAGAAGAAGTGTGGGGACCGCAAATGAAAACTATGTTAAAAAATAAACCTCATTTGGTCACATTCCCAGACAGTATCTTGTTCAACCTATGAACTTTTCAACCGACCCTTGTATCTTATTATGATGAGGGTTCGGTGTCTGTCTGTAACCAAAACTACGCCACTGCTTACATCCCAACAGCCTCAGGAATTGCGTAAGTTTATCAATGAGTATTTGATTTATAGTCAAAATCATTTATACATAGAATAAATCTTATTTATTACCAATGTCTCTATTAATATCTGAGTTAGATTTGCTTCAAAACAGACCTTGTTATTAGTGCGTTTAAAATTCTACAATGTGTCTTATGTATCATTAAGAAATAAACGTTTACATAATATAGGGAGTGTTTGATAAATAACTTGGTGTTATTGATCTCTAATATTATCGTTTTATTCTCCAATGTATTAAAATCAATCCTGTGAATGATTTCATATAGAAACCAATTAAAACATAATTAAAATAAGTGTACTCTTTTTATATGCGTTCTTATTTAATTTCGTTAGTCTTTCTAATTTAATATATTTAATTAAATTAAAACTTATTAAATACTTACACCCGGAAGGTGCATATTCTGGCTAGTACTAAAAATTCTGAAACATAAATTTCATCAACTTTAGTCTATATATATGTTGTTTTTTTTTTTTTTTGTTTTTTGTTTTTTTTTGGGGGAGGGGGTCTGCAAAATATACCGGATGAGTCGCTGTGTAACAAAGGAAGTATTTTTAGGCGAGGCTGATAACTAACACAAATGGTATTAACTATTACGTGTAGACTGACGTTTTTACCACATTTACAATTACCACATGATCAAGGCTTTACAATTTCATCGTCTGGACTTTGCGCGCAGAATCTAATTAACTTATATGAGTAGATAGAGTCTCTGAGAAAAAGCATGTATTTACCCATCCCCTCCCATCATGAACAGGGTGCGGTACAAGGTCATTTTTTGGCGGGGGTTGTCTCGCTTAAAAATATACGCTTGAAAACCGAACCAAAAACAACACTGATCCGTCGGAATTCCCTCTCTGGGGTGCCTCAGGCGTCGAGAAATAGGACCAATCCTTACCCATTTAAGTGCTGCCTGAGTGATGACTTCTATACGTCTAGATATGATCATATATATATATATATATATATATATATATATATATATATATATATATATATATATATATATATATACACACACACACACACACACACACGTGTATATATATATATATATATATATATATATATTTTTTTTTTTTTTTTGAGGAAAAATGAGTAAAGAAAAGAAATGTAGATGGATAAAATGAATTTAATCGATATCACATTAATCGATATCACTTACACATGTGTTTCGGTCAGTTTATGTGTGTGAAAATATTTCGCACACATAGAAGAATCGACCTTCATCAGAGTGAACATTTATTTTGAATGAAAAAATTATATATATATATATATGCGTGTGTGTGTGTGTGTGTGTGTGTGTGTGTGTGTGCGTAAAAATGGAATTGGAATTGAATCCGACAATATGAGGAAGAATGAATAAAGAAAAGAAAGTACAGAATGGATAATAAAAGATGAATTTAAATAAAATTTTATTTTCAAAATGAAATTTCAGTCTGATGAAAGTCGAATTTTCTCTGTGTACGGAATATTTTTACATTTTTCTATTATTATTATTTCATTTCATTTGTTTATTTAATGATAATATTAGTTTGAACCGTGTACACAAAGATAAACTGACCGAAACACATGTGTAAGTGATATTGATTAAATTTATCTTTTATTATCCATTCTGTACTTTCTTTTCTTTATTCATTCTTTCTCATATATATATATATATATATATATATATATATATATATATATATATATATATATATATATATAAAATACCAACCCCTCCGCACGAGTAGTATGTGACAAAATGGCAATTTCTTAAGGAGTTTAACAGGTTTGAATTCAGAGTTTTCCTTCTCCAAGGTTATAATAGCCCAGTCTGCCCTACTATTTACACATAGCTGATCGAAGAGTAGTTGGATGCATACCTTTCCTAGGGGTATTAGTAGTGCTCTGTGAAATGCAAACAGCCTTGTCCAGGATTTGAATAAGAGTCCATTTTCAACGAATATAACATATTATATGTGTGATGACTTCTAGACACCTAGACATCATCCCTTTATTATATAATTGATGTTTTTTCCGGGTCTAGACATCATTACTATTATATAACTTATGGACCAAGTAACCAATAAGCACCCCAGCTGGAAGCTGTTTTGCTTTTCACCGTAAATTCTCGGTTGTTTGTTTACAAATAACAGGCGATTTTTTTGCATTAGAATTTAACTGTAATATTTTTTTAAAGTTTGTTCATGTATATTTACAACCCAAAGTCACGTTTTTATACTAAAATAGTTTTCGATTTTAATAAACAAAATTAGTTATTTATTGGTTACTTGGTCCCAACATCATCTTATTTAAATAAACATAAAAAAATACTTTGTAGATAAAAACTATTTTCATTTAAATAAACATATCTGTATTTCTCTTCTGATTTAAAAAAACAAATTATTTTAATATAAAAATGTGTCTTTCGTTTAAAGTTTTTAAAACTTAAAAAAAAATTCTATTTGAATTAACAACAACAACATGAAATAACTAATTTTTAAAAAATTAAAATCGAAAACTATTTTAGTATAAAAACGTGCCTTTGGGTTGTAAATAAACATGAACAAACTTTTTAAAAAAATCTTAGTAGTGAAATTCTAATGCAAAAATCGTCTGTTTGTAAACAAACAACTGGGAGTACCGAATAAAGAGTCTTGCAGTTTTACAGACAAGCTTTCACCCCCCCCCCTCTGGTTGCCCTGTGACGGGATTATCCCATTGGTTAAGGATGTCACGTGACCGAGCAACTTCTGGGAAAGTCAGAGTCAGTTTGAGAATTGGTGATAGAGCCCACCACCCACACCCCTTTAGGTTTGGACGCATAATGTCATCGGTGTTGTTCTTCCTCGTGTGTTGAGTGGATCTCGGGAAATAAGAATTAATCTGCACTCAAAAAAAGAATTAAGTCTCCTTATATCTGATTTTATAATTGAGGCGCGTGGTTTAATGGAGTCGTAGGAAATGGACTCGTCAACCCGAGTTCAATTCCTAGACGAAGCTGTTTACATTTCACATGGCGCTAATACCCCTGGGAAAAGTATGAATCCAATTCTCCCTCCAGCTATGAGTAAATAGCAGGACAAACTGGGCTCTTTAACCATGGCTAGGTAACCAGTCTAGGAGAAGGAAAACTCTGAAATCAAACCTGTTAAACTCCGCTTAAGAAATTGACCTTGTGTCGAATCCTGCTCGTACGGAGGGGTTGGGTAAATATATATATATGATTTTATAAGAACTAACAAAGATGGGTGCGGATGGGTTCAACACTCGAGAAAACACCCGAACCGATGAAGAAAACCCCACAGAACTAAACCCACCAGAAAATTGCTGATTTCATCATCTTTGCTGATTTTTTTTCCTTTTTGCTGATTTCTTTCTTTGCTGATTGGAGAAAAAAAAACGAAATAGCGGAATATTCTAGAACTTATCAATATATGAACCAATGTAGATGTTTAGACTGATTGATTGATTGATTGATTGATTTTAAAGGCATGTCAACAAGTCTAGGGTTATTTTAAGTCTAGAGCTTAGGAAATTGTGTTTATTGTACGTTCATTCATATATTAATACTAGTGTTCCTTAATTGTACAACCGTTATCATCTTGCAACACCCTCTGGTTAAAAGTGAGACCGTCCAAATCGTCCAAGATCAAAGACAAAAATCTAAATCCTGATTATCTGGTGTTGCTTATGCACCGAATTCTTATTTCTTACGTGTGTCATCACCTCAGGAGGTAAATAATGGACCATTCCGTTTTTATTAGAAAGAAAGAATGGGAAGAAAAAGGCCATGCTACATAGAAAAATATAATAAGAAAGAAAGAAAGAAAGAAAAAGAAAGAAGGTGGAAATAGAGAGGGGTGAGCGCGCGGAAGTGATAATGCTAATCTGTTTCAATCGAATACAATGAAAAGATTAAAAGAGGGAAAGAAAGATAAAAAGTGAGAGAGAGTTAAATCAAGATTATTATACTTTTTACATATTGAACTATTTGGCAATAGCTCTTAAATAAACATATCAAACGTTGTAATCATTGAATTATCATACTGTGATATATCCACAGGTTCTGTTAGTATTTATTGTGTGTAGTTGTTTCTCAAGAGTTTTTTATCAGTCATCTATACATATATAAAAGGGCAGTTAGTGTGTATGTATGTATATCCGGATGAAACTTACGAAAATAAAACAATTAATGACAAAGTAAATATATATACACATTAAATATCACCAGATCTTGCTTTTTGAGCAAATATCATGAAGATTTGAATAAAAACAGCGTGGATTATTTTATTTATTTATTTATTTATTTTTTGCATTTAATATTTTAAATAGAAGACATTAATCTTTCTTTTAAGAGTATCTATACACTTTTTTCTAGCACTTTTAGTCGCTTATATAATGAAGCGATGACATCTAAACGTCTAGAAGTCATCACTTATATAATAAACAAAGCTTAATGAATAACCACATAAGGTCCGAGTGCGGGAAGCGTGGTGGTGTACTGGTTAGAGTCGTAGGAAATGGGCTCGTCGAGCCGAGTTCAAATTCTGAACGAAGCCACAGTTCACGTAGCGCTAATACCCTTGGTAAATGTATAAATCCAACCATTCTCCCTCCAGCTATGTGTAAATAGTAGGACAGACTGGGCTCTAACCTTGGTTAGGCAACCAGTCAAGGAGAAAGAAAACTCTGAATTTAAAACTCTTAAATTTGCGCTTGGGGTAGTCACTACTAGAATAGGCTCAGTCCCACTTGGTTATTTATTTTCAATTTAAAAATAATAACATGAGACTCGTGTACTAAAAAAAAGTTTAGTAATTAAAAATGTAAAGCCCTTGTGCCAGACTAAGCAATGCTTAGTAACTAATAATATTCTAGTCGCGAGCACACTAAAACGAAACGCCCAGTTTTCTTTTTGTTTTGCTTTGTTTTGTTTTTTGTCTTTGTTTTTGTCTTTGATTTTATCTTTTCTTTTTTAAAGTTCGGTTTCCTTTTTTTAATAGAGAGCGTAAATTTAAATGCAAGTTGATATTCGTGTTACTAAGTATCTAGCATCACACTTAGTATTTCTAGTGTGATATCAATGTGTTGGCAAAATTTAAAAGCTTAAACTTATTTTTATCATTTAAAATTGTTGCCCGTATTTTTTTTTATTTGCTTCTAAGTTGTTATCTGGTTTAAGAATAAAACACTTCATATTATTTTATATCCTTCCCTTCAGTCTGTATTCGTCCATCTTGATTTAAACGTCTACATTTATTGGACTCTAATCTTGAAGAGCGCCATAAATTAATTTATCTTTATTTGATTTTGATGGTAAATGGAGTCAGATTGAATTGACTTTCGACGGATAAAAAAAAAAGATGGCGAGTTCATAGCGGTGTATCAGAAGCTGTATTTTTTCTAACCTAATTACAAAAGGGGCTCGCCGTAGCTCATTGGTTAGTAAACTCGGTTGCTTGGCTGGTTGGTTACTGGGTACTAGGGTATCATCTTGCAACACCCTCTGGTTGAGACCATCCAAATCATTCAAAGATGAAATGCA
>CM042164.1:46431897-46561897 GCA_023376005.1 Doryteuthis pealeii | reverse complement strand
GATGAGACGAAAATTTGGGGAGCCGGTTTAAATCAACTTAGATTTATATGGGCCCCAATTTTCGTCGAAATAAATTTATTATGGGATTACTGTATTGAGTTCTTCCTTCCTTTATTGATAAATATTGCTCTGTATATAATCTAAAAGGTTATTTTACATTGAGCTCTCTTCAGTGATTTCAAGATTCGCTGTATTTATACATACTGGATCATCAATATTAGTACAGTGGATCTTAGAAATCACATATAGAATCATCCCTTACTACCAAGTTTTGGATAAATCTCTTATATATATATATATATATATATATATATATATATATATATATGCGCGCGTCTGTGTGTGTGTGTGAATAAAAAGTCCTTAAATACCAGGGGTATCGTGATTATGGACCATTTCCCCTCGTGGGTATCTGAGGCCCACCGAGCTTTGTCAGACCACGTTTTTATTTTATTCAGACAGGCAAATAGCCAAAGAAGGGAAGTTGTAAACACGAACTAGATCTAAAGATAAAAAAAATACCCCACATAGCAGGAGGGGCATCGCAATCTAACTAGGTCAAGATGAAAGAGTACTACTCAGTGGGTGTTGTAGATAAGGAATTTTGATAAAAAAAATTAACACTAGACCATAGCAGACAGGTATAGGCACCGCTACTACTAAAGAAAGAAGTCGGACACATAAAAAAGAAGAAAAAGAAAAAAAGATTCCACCAACCAAAAAAGGCGCTTGAAAGAATACACAAATATCGCCCCAGTAGACGGGGAGAAATGTATAAATGTACGCTGAATTTGGCTATTTGCCAGTCTGAATAAAATAAAAACGTGGTCTGAAGAAGCTTGGTGGGCCTCAGATATCCACGAGTGGAAATGGTCCATAATCACGATACCCATGGTATTTAAGGACTTTTTATTCACAAATAAATTTGCTCTGTTTATAAAAATTAAGCATTGAGCTCTCACACGGAACCTGATCTCTACAACAAACTACTGGTAGAGAATAGGACCAGCCTAGAATCACCCTTGTACCAAGAAACTTGGTACCCAGACAAAGTATATATATATATATATATATATATATATATATATATATATATATAAGGACCTATATGAGTCAAGTCAGACACTATCTACCTAGGTTTTACCCGAATGGTTTTTCATGATAATTCTGACTGAAGGAGGTTGTTACAAACGTTTTTTATAATGGTATTGGGTATCTGAGTGGGTAAAAATTAGCCTAAAAATTTCAAAATCAAAAATTCGTAAAAAGGTTGCATTATAACCATTTTCTATTTTTTATTGTCTAATGGAGCCATGTCTTTTTATGTCTACATGCGTCTAGAATTTCTTTTTTTCTTTAATAATTCACTTGTTTTTGTTGGTTTTTTTTTTTGTTGTTGTTTTTTGTAATTAGCTATGGCGAGTTTTTCCTCTGTGCAAAGTCGGCAAAATTTCTCTCCTGATTTGTATTTATTACATCTCTTTATTATTTCCCATTTTAAGGGAATTATACATTTAGCTCTCAAGATGGACCAAACCAAATTTAACATTCTGTTGTTAAAAAACCCCAGCTTAGAATCATTCCTAACACCCACTAACCTGGTGATTCACTTATATATATATATATATATATATGTGTGTGTGTGTGTGTGTGTGTGTGTGTGTGTTAAACTGTACTAACGATTCTTGTCGGACGAGTTTTTGTTCGATCCTTTCTAATTTTCTGGCCATCTTTTTGGTGTCAGGGTGGAACTGGTGTAGCAGTCCACCAAAGGTGTCTCTACGAACGCTTTCGGCAATTCGATTTGCCATCTTCAGGTAGGAAACTTATGGTATGTTCCGTGTCTCGTTTTTAAATAAAACGAGCAGTAGCGTAGGGATTGGAAGTGGGAGGTATTAACAATTGGTAGGGGGAGGTTGTAGGAATTGGTAGTAGTTCGAACGAACGATGCAGTAGAGATTTTTTGTGGGAGGGGGGCACGAGTTGTGAAAAGGGGAGGGGAATAGTGGGAGGGGGATAGGCGGGAAATTATAGGCATTTGAGAACATGTTGACTAGATTCAAAGTTTATTTTGTTTAAGGTAGTTTTTTTTTGTTTGATATATAAAGCTTCGATTATTTGAAGTTTTTGTTTGTTTTTTTCTTTATGTAGTGTGCGTGTATTTTCTGTTGGAATTTTGCGGTAGGTAGAGGGGGGACATGAATGTGTTCATTAATGGAACTGGAATCGCATAAATGTAGTGTTAATCTGCGTGATAATAATCTTCCTACCTGAAGATGGCAAATCGAATTGCTATAATAGAAGGTTCCCGAGTTGGAAAAGAAGGTTCCCGAGTTGGAGAAGGCTCCCAAGTCCGACAAGAAATACCTGAAGAAAGCCGGAGGGCACATCGGCCGAAACGTTGTACAGATAACAGTAAAGAACAATAGTCCGAATAATCCAAATAATACTAATTATCAAGCCTCATCTCAAAAATTCAGAGAAATAAAATATAAATCTATGATATAATAATGAATGTGAATATGAATTTTTAAATATAAATTTGAAAACTAATCATAAATATGAACATAAATCTATAATATAAAATGGTATATATTTACTTACCAATATATTTTGTCAGGGTTAAGTTGACTACTAACTAATAATTAGTAGTACTAGTTAGTCTAAGTTATTATTCATATTTGTTGAAAACATTCCAAGGAAATTTATTTATTTATTAATGAAATATAAGTAATATCTTAATTCGTTTAATTTATAGTAAAAATAATTTTAAAAAGGAAATGAATAATATTTCTAATGAAGTAAATGTTATTAAAATCATAATTTATTACGTTGTAATGTAATGGCTTCCCCGACCCACCAAACCGGATGTGACGTAAGATTGACAGATGGTAGGTCAGAGTTCAAATCCCCAACCGTGTGAAACTATGAATGACCTTGTGGACAGTCTCGCGTGTATTAACTCTTTGCCCCCTCCCCCCAACGGCTGTACAACATTTTCTTGGTATTTTTTACTTGTATGATGGGATATTTCAAAGTTCCCTATGTATTCACCTCAGAACTATTCAAGTAAGTAGCAAGTAAGTAAAGTTGGCGGAGAGGCTTATTGTCGGTATCAGCTGGAGTGTGTCCCCTTTTCGATAGCGTTAGACCAGGGAGATTTTTTCTTTTTTTCTTGAGATGAAGCACCACACCTACTATCAGCACCCCACTTAACTGCACAGATCAAATTACCCAATCTGTCCTACTTATACGCTGGGTTGGCGGGGACTGATATCGAAATCAGAACCTTGCAATTCCAACGTCTAGTCCTTCTGCTCAATTATAATGAACTGACCATCAGTCATTTGTTCTTGGTGGGAGAGCTGTTGTGAGTGGTTTAAAGTAGGCAAAGATTTAAGAGAGAGTCTTTTTTTAAGTAGTGAGTTGAGTTTTAGACGTCAGTATATTTTGGGGATCAAGCGTATCCCCCCCCCCTATTTCTTTCACTGCGGGCTACAATTGATGAAAAATTGGATCTTTCTTCCATCCACTGACCAAAATAACACAGGTGTACTTTGATTTACGAGTTCCATTCGTTTCGCTCGTAAGTCAATTTCCTCGTATATCAAATCAATTTTCCTCATTGAAATAAACTGAAATACTATTAATCCGTTCCAACCCCACACAAATCCCCAAAACCCAACGCCTCCTGCCCCCAAAAAAGACAATACCCGCCCCCCAAATAAGAAATAAATATTACTGTGTTGTATAAAAACATAATTAAATAGAACATATTGAATTATGTACTGTAATATGTTTAATTTTTTAAAATATATAATTGATATATGTCTTTTGGTGTTATGAATTTAGAAACTCAAATATTTTTAGTGTATCCGAAGCTCGGTAATATTCGGATGCTGTCGTCCCAGCCTCCTGCCCTAAAATACGCTTGGCGGTGCCTCCTAAAAAAGTGACCCGTGCTAGTTATGAACAGTATAGCAGTTTGAAGGCGTTTTTACCGATAAATTAATGCGATAAGAAAGCGATATTCTACAGCCCACCCCCTTCACCAAGTTTTTTTTATCGACAAGTAAATGTAAATATTCCCCCCCACCTTTTAAAATATATTTTTATTTTATTTTGATTTAAAAAAAAACGCCTTCAAACCATTATACGGTTCACAGGGGTCACTTTTTCAGTAGGCGCCGCCTAGCGTATTTTAACAAGAGGCCAGGACGACAGCATCCGAAAATTACTGACGCTCGCTCGCAAAAATAATTTTTGGCTAGCAACACAAAGCAAAAACAAAAACAAAAAAACGACCGAAAGACAGCTCGTAAGTTAGGGCACTCGTAAGTCAAGACACCACTGTTCCTTATATTTTCCTGTTTTATGAGACCGGTCCAAAAAACAATAACAGTAATGAGAAGGAATTCAAATAGAGTATTTATCAATTGTAAAAAACTGCAACTGAAAGTATTGGGTAACTTAATCGTGTTCACACTCACCAAGCTCCAATATTAGTGTAAGATTCAAAGTTAATAATTGAACAACAGCTCCGACACGTTGTGAGACAAAACATTTAATAGTGTAAAGCACATGGTAACGATAAGATACATAAAGTACATAGATACATAAGATACAAGAGTAGGGTAAAAGGGACACCTTCATGAATGGTAAATACAAGATATAATATTTAGGTATAAACGAGATACCCAAATGTACGTACAATATAAATGTTACAGACATGGAACTAAAGGATAGTCCATGCTGTATAAAGGACTTACAGTAATGTAAGAGGGGCAGAAGCCCCACCGAGAAGAGGGTAGTTAGACTCTAGCCCATATCAGTTCGTTGAGAAGATCCAGCTAAAAGAGACAGACAAGTTCAAATAAGGCGCTTAAATACCAGAGGTCCCCTAGTGGGAACAAACGGCGACGCAACGAGAAGATAACTCTTCCGGGCAAAGGGAAGATAATCCCCTACATTAGCATTAGTACAGTTTGAGTTATAAACGTTATTATAATTCATGCTTCTCCAGCAGTGTCCAGAATGTCTTGTTCATCTCACTAGAACGAACTCATAAGTGACGTTCTCCTGTGGGCACGCCAGTGCGGGCCGTCCAGCAAAGATCTACATTGACCAGCTTTGCGCGGAGATTGGATGCTGTGCAGAGGACTTCCCGTTGAATGATAGGGAGAGATGAGAGATGAATGACTGGCGAGAGATTGTCATGGATATCCGTACTACTAGCACGACATGATGATGATGATGATGATGATGAATCAATACAAGAGTGGCAGAAATACCTCCCACATTTTAAACTGTCACCTGCGTAGTGCAAGTGGATTTAGGCAAGTGGTAATAGTAGCTCCATCTAGCTAATGTCTTGCCACATCTATTTTGAAAATACGATCATGGCTTGGACCACTTGCCTAAGTTCATTTGCACCACACAAGCGACAGTTTAAAATGTGGGAGGTATTTCTGCCGCATCCGTTTATCCAATGATACGTTCATCATTGGCATTGCAGTCTCGGAAGACTATATAGTTCTTGTGCCTCTGAAGTTACAGCACCTCCTGTTTACTGTGAAATGCAATGTTCGAAAAACATTCTCGACCACAGATGTCGCATTTGAAGGCTGTCCCTGAAGATGTTGTTGTGCCGGTGCTTTGTTGCCGCCGCTTTCTTCTGGACCTCTTGGCTTCATGGTGTTGCGCCAAGGTGGCTTCAGACATGAACAATCCGCTGAAGCCACACTTGCACCACACAAATGACAGTTTAAAATGTGGGAGGTATTTCTGCCGTATCTGTATATACATTGATACACTAACACTCTATAAAGGTGTTGGGTAACAAGGAGTTATCTTATCTTGGTTTGGGGTGTGCCTTCTTTGATCTCTTGAGATATTGGGGAAACCAACAAATCAGATACTTTTATATATATATATATATATATATATATATATATATATATATATATATATATTAATGCTTTAAAAAGACCTCCTAAAAGATTCATTGTATGGAGAAAAAAAATTTTTTTTTTTAAAGGGAAAATAAAAAACTAGTTGCGCGCTGACTAGTTTCGATCCTCGCTCAACGGAGCTAAATATCGAGGATAATAGAATAACCTGTAAATGGGACGAGTAAGAAAATAAAATAGAAGAAAAGAACAATTCCTTTTCTTTACCTAAAAGGGGGGGGGGGAGAAAATCTAAAGATCTAAAGATTGATAATATTCAAACCAAGTAAGCCCTCTCTTTGTTTACTAAGAGCAGGCTTATTGGTCAGAATATACAATGTTTCTAAAATCTTGAGGTGGTAAAAAGAGTGTGACTTGCTCTCAACTGAGAACCAGTCAACACTAAATGAGTTGGCGCAATTGCGGTTATTTATGATTTTTCTCAATTATTTAATGTATGTTCCTTAATATACAGAGTTATTGAAAAGTAACTTCCTAAATTAAACTATTCATAACTTTTAATATGCAGTTAGATTTTTCTCAATCCTTTAATTTATGTTCCTTAATATATGCAAGATGTTGGTCCTCCACATTTTGCTATTATTGTTCGTGAATGGCTACATACCATTTTCCTGTGAGATTGATGGATAGACGTGATCCGCAGAAGTGGCCGACCACAAACTCTGATTTAATATCCTGCAACTTTTTTTTCTTTGGGGTTGGTTGAAATTGCAAGTCTATTCAACGAAACTAACGACTTTGAAAGAATTTGAAGGATAAATATGTCTATTTATTTCTGCCATTCTACTAGAGCTCCTGGGAAGATTAGTTGATGCGATTCCCGAGCGGCTTGAGAGGCTGGAGGCAAATGCTGGTGCCCATATAGAATTTGAAATAAAACTCTCTGTTATGTATGTTCTTCTCATATTTCTTTTTTGTAAAAATAATGATTCAGAAATAAATTGTAAGATTTTTAAAATAGGGAAGGAAGTTACTTTATAATTACCCTGTATATTGTGTTATTATGTTATTGCATGTTGTGCGTATTAAACATTCATATGTGCCTTGGTCATGCGAGTACGTTGTCTGTCTCTCTTACCGAATGTTCAATGTTAGTTTATCCATGAATGCACAAATGCATTATAAGGACCCAACGTTGGTTATATACTCATACACACGGTTATTATAAACGAAAGTAAAGACAAAATAAGCTCATATACACGTAAGTAAGTAGAGTCGTCGGGGCGGCCTAATGTCGGTATCAGCCAATCAGCGAGGGAGTCTATCCCCTTTTCACTAGCACTAGACCAAGGAGATTGTTTTTGCGTCTGAGGTGGAGCGTCACACCTACCATCAGCTCCTTACTTTACCGCACAGATCCCTGTGCTACTCATACGCTGAGATTGCGAGGGCCGGTATCGAACTAAGAACCTTGCGGTTTCTAGTCGAACGCTCTACCAACTGAGCTAACCCGGCCCCTCATCTATACGTATAGGATATTATTATATCGTTTTTTTTTATATATATATATGAAGAATAAGACATCCCCGAACAAGAGATTGTTGACTTGAGTGACGAATTCGTGGAATAAAGTCACAGACAGCTGTGTTGCCAATGCACTACGAGCAGCCTAAAGCCTATGTGCTAGATTAAGCAAAGCTTTGTAAATAATAAGAAAAAGAAAGCAAGACGTTAAGCAATGATGGACCCGTTCAGTACGTAGATGGGTGACTACTTAGTAACAGCAGATACTGTAAACAATCCAAGGCCTTTATGCTAGATTAAACAAAGCTTAGTACATCACAAGAAGAAGTTAAGCAATGATTAGTCTGTTCAGTACTTAGATGGGTGACTACTTAGTAACAGCAGATACTGTAAACAATCCAAGTCCTTTGTGCTAGATTAAACAAAGCTTAGTACATCACAAGAAAAAGAAGTTAAGCAATGATGAGACTGTTTAGTACTTAGATGGGTGACCTCTTAGTAACATCAGGCCCTGTATACAATCTAAGGCATGTGAGTTAGATTAAGTAAAGATTAATAAATACGAAGCTTAATATGACTTAATAGCGTCAGTAGTGGCTGATACTAAGTAGTCACCCATTTAGTCACTGAACAGGCTTATCACTGCTTAACTTCGGTTGCCGATATTTTCAGCGTAACTTAGTCGTAGTTAAAACAATCAACTTCTCGTAGCTAAAACCGAGTGATGATTCTAAGGGAAATAACTCTAAAATACTAAACTTAAGTTACTTCCCTTGAAAATTTTAATCTTTAATTCATATAGTGATACTTAATTACAAAAACATTACAAACAATTGTGTCCCGTGCCGGCATCATAAGGGAGTGATTAGGTATTTTCTCTCTTACTTTCATTTGCCGAAGTTAAGCAACGATTTACCTATTCTATATTCAATTGGGAAACCATGTAAGCAACAGCAGCTACTGTAATCCACCTGAAGTTTTTGTTTATCAAAAATGACTTGATTATCGACAATAAAAAAAAAGTCGTCGAGGTGGCCTAAAGTCGGTATCAGCCGATCAGCGAGGGAGTCTATCCCCTTTTCACTAGCGGTAGACAAAGGAGATTGTTTTTGCGTCTGGGGTGGAGCGCCACACCCACCATCAGCTCCTTATCTTTTACCACACTCATTTTACCCTGTGCTATTCATACGCTGAGTTGGCGAGGGCCAGTATCGAACTATGAATCTTGTGGTTTCTAGCCGAACGCTCTACCGACTTAGCTAACCCGGTTGATATGCCGTAAAACAATCAAACCAAACCTTCCTTTCACCAACCCTCTTTGCAGTATTTGCATAGCGATATAGAACTGGGGGGTGGGAATCAAAGTTCAGGTACCGAACATGTATGCTGAAAGAGAGGGGGGGGTCCCTTGAGAAAAAAATTGTGATATTGTAAAAATTACCTGGTACCTATTATTTGAACATAACATTTATGTAGATATAATATAAATAAACCATTATATATATATATATAAATTAAGAGAAAGGAAATGAAAATACACAATATGCTGTTAAAGTGAAAATATTTTATATCATATTCATAGCTAATATTGAACAATATTTCGATTTATAAAAATCATCTTCAGAGCTTGTTTTTACTCCGGACTCATCGAGAGAGGAGTTGAAAAGTCAAAACGAAAACATTGATGTTCCAAAAAGTCATGCGGTCGTTTCATTATAAGCACATCCGCCACGCGTTTCTCGGTCAGCGACGATAATGTATACCTTAGTGTAACAGTTTTTGAAAAAAGAAGACACATTTCAAATTCAACAATAGACAAATTCTCTTTTTCAAACAGGACGAGTTTTAACCCGTTCATGGCAGGCCTACAACGGATTTTTTCAGAAATTAATTTTTAAATTTTTTTGTTTTAAATATATAATTATATATAATTGATTGCAATGGAGTTATCAGAATGATATTTTATTAGAATAATTTTATTTATTTTGTTATTGTAAACTACAATGATTGAATTACAAAAATACTAATAGTACCATGTATTCGTTTGTTACCTCATTTCAAGAATGAGGCCGCCTCATTTACAGATACCAGATACTTTTTACAATATCACATTTTTTCTTTTCAGCATATGTGTCCGGTAGCTAAACTTTGACCCCCACCCCACCTCTGATGAAACCTCTCTTTTATTATAATATATCCTTATTCATTTATTTATCACTGTAAATCACAGATAGATAAGAGAATAAGCAGCAGAAATACCACCCACCTTGTAAACTGTCATCTGTGTGGGCAAGTGGTAATGGTAGCTCCACTGGCTGATGTCTTTTTTTTTTCAGATACGATCAGTTACAATCATGACTTGGTTTGGTTTGTTGGATTTTATGGCATATCAACCCCTGTTGGGTTATTTTATGCCCCAAACGTAGTCTTATTCGTGGTTGATGGGGATTGGATTTTTTTTTTAACTCAAAGTTTTTTAAACTCATTTTTTTCTATTTAACCCCATATTATTGGCATTTCAGTCTCGGAAGACTATAATATAGTTTTTGTGCCCCTGAAGTTACGGCGCCTCCTGTGACTGTGAAGTCCAATGTTTGAAAAACATTCTCGACCACAGATGTCGTATTTGAAAGCTGTCCCTGAATATGTTGATGTTCCGGTGCTTTGTTGCCGCTGCTTTCTTCTGGACTTCTCAGCTTCATGGTGTTGCATCAGGATGACTTCAGACATGAACAGTCCTCTACAGAGAGCCTGTCGCCACCTAGGAAGGTCCTGAGCTAACTTTTCCCAGCTGGAAGGGGCAATGACAAAGCACTTGATATCATTCTCGCAGACATCCTTGAAACGCAGCTGGGGCGACCAATCTGTTCATAGATGGGACCCTAATAGGTATTACTAGTCCAGGTCAGAGTGGACCTGGGAATAATGGCGATGAAGGGGTACTCCACATTCCCCAGAGCTTCAGAATTGAAACTTCACCATTAGATGCTGTTTAACGTCATACCTAGGACACTAAGACCCTCAACCAGTGCCTTCTAGCACATGTCTGATAAAAAGTGTTGGGAGTTTGCCAATAAGACAATAGGATTGGGACAATCATATAAGTACTATGGCTTGACGTGGCCATTCGATTGATTGGAGGGGCGTCTCTGATAGTTCGTCTAGCCTAAATAAGGGCAAAAGTGAAGTATTGTATGTCATGGAATATTCAGCCACCAGGATTCCATTTTTAAGCCTCATTGGTCGCCACCCACGCTCAATTGGTAATCTGAACATTAGCTACATAAATGAGAGTAACCTCCTCTTGTATGTTTCAATTTGAGGAAGCCTTTTGTTTTGGTCGGCCATTTTCATTTCGCTGTAAATCTACACCGAAAATACGAACTTGTTTGAATCAAAACAACTGCACGTTTTAACACGAAAATATCATAAAATGTGTTCTTAATAACAATTAAGTTCATTTCAAATAATGTGCAAGCACAATTAAAAACATTTCATGTTATTTTCGTGTTAAAACATGCAGTTGTATTGATTCGAACAAATTCCTATTTTCAGTGTAGATTAACGGTGAAATGAAAATGGCCGACCAAAACATAAGGCTTCCTCAAAGTGAAAGAAATAAGGGGAGGTTACTCTCATTTATGTAGCTAATGTTCAGATTACCACTTATATTAAGTTCACTAAAAATCATTTAAATTTCCAAATTCATTATGTCAAAGAAAAATATTACTAATAGAAAATAAACATTAAAACATGAAACAGCACATTCATTACATTCTATTTTGTCATTTTTTTTATACAATAGGGACCATATGACCTTCAGGCACCCCTTTTTGATCTCAATTAAGAAAGGACATGTTTTTCATTTACACCGTCAATATCCGGTTGTTTTAACAGACGATTTTTAGATTTTTTTGTTAATTATAAAACTAACCCCTAACCTTTAACAAACAACCGGATATTGATGGTGTAAATGAAAAACATGTCCTTTCTTAATCGAGATCAAAACGGGGTGCCTAAAGGTAATATGGTCTTACAATAGTGCTATTTTTCTTATGAAAAAAAAACAAAGAAAAATTAGGGTTTTTTTTAGGGTGGGGTCTGAACGGATTAATGGTATTTCAGTTTATTTCAATGGGGAAAATTGATTTGATATACGAAGAAATTGAGTTAAGAGCAGAACGAATTAAACTCGTAAGTCAAGACAACTCTATACAAGTATTGTTAAAAGTCAAGGGGGATAATACAATTATAGTATTTCAGAGTTATTTACTCTTACTAAGTAAATACATTTCATTTATTTATTTTGATTATATTTATTGTAGTAACTAGCAAATATATGCACCCTCCGGGTGCAAGTATTTAAGTTTTAATGTAATAAAATATGGTATTAAATTAGAAAGGCTAATGAAACTAAATAAGAATACAGATAAAAAGATTTGAAACAGAGGGAGTATAATAAAAGATTTGAAACAGAGGGAGTATAATAAAAAATGGAACAACTGAAACTTACTCTTCCACCACTCTCGTCTTTCATTGTCATTTTTTCTAATTTAAGTATTCAGTTATAAGAGGAAGTAAAGAATAAAATGACAGTTATTTTATCTTGTTAATGGATTTCATTTAAGATTCATTGAAGAGATTTTTACTTATATTCATTAAAATAAAATCAAACAGTTAGAAATCAATAATACTAAACACATATTTATTAAATTCGATTTTTTAATATTAATATGCAAATTAGCCTTCGCGTTCACATTGTAAAGCGCTATTTTGTTGTATATATAAATATAATAAGACATAGTTAACAGTATTAATAATGTAATACAATTTTATTAATAAATGAGGATAAAAATAAAATCATGGAGAATGTGATGTCAATAACTAAGAGAATTGTGACTTGAGTAGGAATATAGTTTCGGTTACAGACAGAAAAACACACAATCTCCATTATAATAAGATATTATTAAACTAGCAGGACCTGTGGATATACCACAGTATGATAATTTAATTATTACAATGTTTGATATATTTACTTCAGAGCTATTGACAAATAGTTCAATATGTAAAAACTATAATAACCTTGATTTTACTCCCACTCTTTTTTCTTTCTTTTTATCTTTTCATTATAAACACATTAGCGTTATTGCTTCCGTGCGCTCACCCCCTCTTTCTATCTTTTCCCTACTCTTCCTTGTATTTTTTCTGCATAACATGTCCTTTTTCTTCCTTCTTTCTTTCTTTATAATATATGTACATAGAACAAATCTCAACAAAAGTGATAACAAAGAGACTATTTTATGAGCAAACTCCAACAGAAAATATAAAACAGGATTGAAGAATACAAAGAATATATGTGCAGAAATGCTGATAGGTACGCGTCCTGCATCCCTGACGCACAAAAATCTAAAAGGACGCAGCAAAATCATATCCATGCTTCCCAGTGTTTTACGTTTTTATTCCCTCACCATTTCAAGCTAACTGTAAATACATTTCTGTTGAGTATCTGGCCGCCATCCTTGGTTCCAGATGTAGTAGAACTTAAAGTAAACAAGTAAGTAAATCAATAAGTCCTTGTGGGATAGTGTCCTTTAGGTCTGACGTCCTAGATGATCCAAGTGTCAATGAGCTAAGATTAAGAATCAGCTAGTATAAATGCAACAACAGCAGCAGCAGCAGCACTGCCAGTGATTGGACAATAGGAATCTTTCCGAGGTCATGTGCTAATAGGCAAATCTATAAATAGAAGTGACCCATTGACACACGCCTTATATACCCAAAACTCTTAGAAACGAATTATACTGGATAGAGATTACAAGGTAGGAGTAAGACGCCTTTATTTGGGAACCATAAATTTTCCTGGGGACTCATTCAAAGTAAATATGTGCGTCCCAGGACGCACTAAATCAAAAAGCTATCAGCATCACTGTATGTGTATAGAATAAATGTTCCAATAGAAAAAGAGTCCTTGCAACTGAACAGAGAATAAAAATTGACACTTACTGTTTGGAAAGGCCTTTGCGTAACAGGTATACGGAATACCAAGGAGACAAAGTCCCTTGTCCTTGTAACGTCTGTGAAGCCTCCCAGTCCTAATAGATGGGAGACAAAACTGGTCTGTTACCTCTGATAGTTGGAGAGTCTAAGAGAAAAGAGGACTTTGGCGGTACAACCTATTTATACTACCAGTTGCAATGCCACCTAGCTGACTGACAGATAAACCACATAGCAAATAAGGGAAATAATCCCAACACAGGATTACCGGTAGTCAGGATTTGAGAAGATCTACCAATATCAGGTATCAATTTTTAAAAGAAGACAAACTGTTACATAATTGATAGGTAGCCTATTAATTATGTATATAAGTGTAGCCTAAATTTTAAAATAACAGTTTGTGGAAAAACACAGGATGGGATGATAGACATCCCATAACCCTGTATTGATCTATGCTTCTCGTTCTCCATCACAAGCCATAGGAAGTGAGTTCAGAAAAATCAGTATTTGGCTGATTGCTGAAGGGAAGCAACCAAAATGGCTGTCTAGAAGAGTTTTTTTGCAATATTGTTCTACAAATATATATACTTCAGTTCCAGTCAATTAAATCTTTGTAATCAGTTACGGTAATCCTATAACAGTTTTCCAAACACGGTAATCCTATAACAGTCGTCCATTTACCTTTCATGCCATCTTTTACACTGTCGGCTGCTGGCCCCAATTGCCCCTTCCTCGCTTGCTGCTTCTCCGCCTCCGCCTCCTAGGTCCTGCATGTTCATGCCATGAATGCGACATAACGAGACCACATGGCTGCTGTTTTCTTTTGTCCGGCTCAAGTAAAAGCCTGACAAGCCAAACAGACGCGTCTCACCGGAGATAAATCACCACAGGTTGGTTCCGTTCAATTAGCCAAATTCTCACACGTGTTTGTGATCTGGGTTCTTAAACAAATAAAATCAGCTCAAAACAAAAGAATGTCTTGTGTTGTTACTAAGAACAAACAAACAAACAAACAAACACAAGTACAGAAGATCCAGCCCAGATGAAGAAACATCTATCAGATCCAAAGACGGACAGATCCAGCCCAGATGAAGAAACATCTATCGGATCCAAAGATGGACTGATCCAGCCCAGATGAAGAAACATCTATCGGATCCAAAAGATAGACAGATCCAGCCAAGATGAAGAAACATCTATCAGATCCAAAAGATAGACAGATCCAGCCAAGATGAAGAAACATCTATCAGATCCAAAAGATAGACAGATCCAGCCAAGATGAAGAAACATCTATCGGATCCAAAGATAGACAGATCCAGCCAAGATGAAGAAACATCTATCGGATCCAAAGATGGACAGATCCAGCCAAGATGAAGAAACATCTATCAGATCCAAAAGATAGACAGATCCAGCCAAGATGAAGAAACATCTATCAGATCCAAAGATAGACAGATCCAGCCAAGATGAAGAAACATCTATCAGATCCAAAATATAGACAGATCCAGCCCAGATGAAGAAACATCTATCAGATCCAAAATATAGACAGATCCAGCCCAGATGAAGAAACATCTATCAGATCCAAAGATAGACAGATCCAGCCAAGATGAAGAAACATCTATCAGATCCAAAGATGGACAGATCCAGCCAAGATGAAGAAACATCTATCAGATCCAAAGATAGACAGATCCCCAAGATGAAGAAACATCTATCGATCCAAAGATAGACAGATCCAGCCAAGATGAAGAAACATCTATCAGATCCAAAAGATAGACAGATCCAGCCAAGATGAAGAAACATCTATCAGATCCAAAGATAGACAGATCCAGCCAAGATGAAGAAACATCTATCAGATCCAAAAGATAGACAGATCCAGCCCAGATGAAGAACATCTATCAGATCCAAAGATAGACAGATCCAGCCAAGATGAAGAAACATCTATCGATCCAAAGATGGACAGATCCAGCCAAGATGAAGAAACATCTATCAGATCCAAAAGATAGACAGATCCAGCCAAGATGAAGAAACATCTATCAGATCCAAAGATAGACAGATCCAGCCCAGATGAAGAAACATCTATCAGATCCAAAGATAGACAGATCCAGCCAAGATGAAGAAACATCTATCAGATCCAAAGATAGACAGATCCAGCCAAGATGAAGAAACATCTATCAGATCCAAAAGATAGACAGATCCAGCCAAGATGAAGAAACATCTATCAGATCCAAAAGATAGACAGATCCAGCCAAGATGAAGAAAACATCTATCAGATCCAAAGATAGACAGATCCAGCCAAGATGAAGAAACATCTATCAGATCCAAAAGATAGACAGATCCAGCCAAGATGAAGAAACATCTATCAGATCCAAAAGATAGACAGATCCAGCCCAGATGAAGAAACATCTATCAGATCCAAAGATAGACAGATCCAGCCCAGATGAAGAAACATCTATCGGATCCAAAGATAGACAGATCCAGCCAAGATGAAGAAACATCTATCGGATCCAAAGATGGACAGATCCAGCCAAGATGAAGAAACATCTATCAGATCCAAAAGATAGACAGATCCAGCCCAGATGAAGAAACATCTATCAGATCCAAAGATAGACAGATCCAGCCAAGATGAAGAAACATCTATCGGATCCAAAGATGGACAGATCCAGCCAAGATGAAGAAACATCTATCGGATCCAAAGATGGACAGATCCAGCCCAGATGAAGAAACATCTATCAGATCCAAAGATAGACAGATCCAGCCAAGATGAAGAAACATCTATCAGATCCAAAAGATAGACAGATCCAGCCCAGATGAAGAAACATCTATCCAAAAGATAGACAGATCCAGCCCAGATGAAGAAACATCTATCAGATCCAAAGATAGACAGATCCAGCCAAGATGAAGAAACATCTATCAGATCCAAAAGATAGACAGATCCAGCCAAGATGAAGGAACATCTATCAGATCCAAAGATGGACAGATCCAGCCCAAGCTAAGATGAAAGATAATTGAAGATAGCAGAGGTTCGACTGATAGATATAACGGCTCCATGAAGAAAGCAAAGAAGATAAATGTACCTGTATACTCTACAGCAGGTATGTCAAACATGTGGGCCACATGCGACCCTCAGCAATCACAGGTGTGGCCCGCTTTTACTGTACCCCAAGTTTTTAAAAAGATTTTTCTAAAAATTCCAGGTTGAGAACGGTCATTTATTTTCATAAGGGCAATGTGTTGTTAAGAAACAGAATCTGCTGTCAACACATTGTCTCTCACTTCTTCGAGTTGTGGAAGGAGACTAATCCAGTCAATAAAAAGGAGTGAGTCTTTCCTCTTGCCTTCAATCAACACATGGCTATAATTAAAAAGGGACAGTGATACTTGTATGTTTTATTATTTGAACTGTCAGTAATAATCTTTTTTCCTTTCTTAACAAAAATGTTTTTTTTTAGATATGTATTCATTGGCTTTTAGTTGATAAAGAAATTAATGATAGCAATTATCACTTTGTTCTGTTAATATAGAAGAAGGATTTAAAGACTTAGTTGTGATGTGCGGCCCTCACGACAGACACACGTAATCCGTGCGGCCCTCACGACAGACACACGTAATCTGTGCGGCCCTCACAAAAGACACACGTAATCCATGCGGCTTAAGGGTGCTACTCAGTTTGACATGCCTGATCTACAGAACAAGTATATATTAAATTTTAAGTAAGGTGTACAATAAAACAAATGTTTGATGTGGAATGATAATTTATTCAATGATGATGAATGAGAAGAATTTTATTACATGATTCAAGAAAAGACAGGAAAGAAGTGACAACAGCAGCCAAAAAAGTCAGCAGGTTTTTTTGAAATGTTGAAGGGAGAAGATTCTGACAATTCAAGGCCACAATCCTTCCTGTTCTATTCAATGACTTCCCAGATTATTAAACAATCTTTTGTTGTTTTTGATCAGCTCAAGATTTCCAAACTTGCTTTAACTCTTTCCATTTCATGTAAGAAAGAATAAAACTGCTGCAGGCTCAACTCTGAAAAAGAAATGTTTAATAGTTAGAATTATATATATATAATGAAATTTATTGTGTACAATGCTCGTGTGCACCACAACTCATCAAAGTCTCATGTCTAGTACATAGAATAATGTATTAGTGTCAGGAACATGAATAGCGTACGGAGAAAGGATGAAGTGGGGGTAAAAGAGGAAAGAGTAATATTAGTATAAAATCTTTTTTAAAAAAAAAGATAAAAATAAACAAAAAGCTTTAAAAATCAAATATTCTTATTGACAAATAACATAAATTAAGAGAATTGAAATTATTACCAATGATACATTGCAGTGAAACATTTAAAAAAAAAAAATTTTAAAAATCAAAAAAAATCAAAACATTACAACATTATCTGAATTCTAAGAAAAGTTTTTGTGATCATAAAAAAGTAAGTTGTTGGGGTGGCCTAAAGTTGGTATCAGCCAAACAGCAAGGGAGTCTATCCCCTTTTCACTAGCACTAGGAGATTGTTTTTGTCATCTGAGGTGGAGTGACACACCTACCATCAGCTCCATACTTTACCGCATAGATCCCTGTGCTACTCATACACTGAGTTGGTGAGGGCCGGTATTGAACCAGGAACTTTGTGGTTCCTAGTTAGACGCTTTACTGACTGACCACTTTTAAATTAAAATAAGTTGAAGACAAAAATTGCTATAGACGAGGCTTGTCTTTTAAGGGCACAACAGTATTTTGCCATGGTGCAGTAATATTTAAGTTCATTCCTGTATGTATTTACCTAACCAAGGGTTAGGTTCAAATTTCCGTGATGGTTCCCGATTACGACAAGATGGTTCCAGAGTCTGAGAAGGTTCTCTGTCCAACAAGAAATACCTGAAGAAGGCCAGAGGGCACATCGGCTGAAACGTTGTACAGATAACAATGAAGATGAGGACAATAATACAAATAATACTTATCATCAAGCCTCATCTAAAAAATTCAGAGAAATAAATGAGTGAAGTTATTAATTTTGAAGAAATACATTATAGAATCCATTAACTAAGTACTTATGTTTGTGTGTGTGTCACACTTTAAGTTATTAATACCAATACTGTTATCTGTCTATATTCCACTTCAGTATTTGGTACAGATAGATAGGTAGGTAGATACGAAGGTTAGCTGAAAAGTCAATTATGTTGTTAATGTTAATAAATTTATATTATTTAAATACAAAATAATGGTGCAATATAACAAAATGTCTGTCTCATGCTCATTTGTTGACCCACCTACCAAAACTAAAAAATTGTCTTTTATTATTGTTGTAGGTGACTCACCTATGACACGAACATGGACTTACCCAAAGGGTACATATGTGGCAGAGTAAAGCTACTCAATCGAGTAGTTCTAGAAACAGTCTTCGTGTATGCTGAACAAGGAAACCCTTCCATTGTATGAGATATGTATTGCTGAATACAATCTGTTCTCTACATTTTTATACCTGTGTTGAGTTACTATTTATTGACCCTTTAATAGGTCATAACAATTATAAAACATGACTTACCCATATAAGCATTTTTTAGTTCTCCAGTTCCATTGCTGAGCACAAGTTTAAGCTAAAAAAAAAGAAGAAGAAAAGGATAAATAAGTCATTACATTAAGATATGGGTAATCTGAACATTAGCTACATAAATGAGAGTAACTTCCCCTTGTTTCTTTCACTTTGAGGAAGCCTTATGTTTTGGTCGGCCATTTTTATTTCGCCATAAATAAATAACAAGCGGAGGTTACTCTCATTTATGTAGCTAATGTTCAGATTAGCAAAAATTATTAAACCCAACTTTATTCTTTGCTAACACAAAAGTCACATTCCAATTTAAAATTATAACTTATTATAATGGAGATTCCATGTCTGTGTGTCTGTAACCGAAACTATGTCACTACTTGTGTCACAATACCATCAAGAATTGCATAAGTTTATCAATGAGTATTTAATTCATAGTCAAAATCATTAATACATAGAATAACCCTGTATTATATATACTAAGTATGTGATCCACATTGTTTGTTAAAACAAGTTTTACTAAATACATGCCTGGTATTATTTATTTATATATAGTTTGTTTTATTTTTTATATATTTGGAGCTATCTAATGCATACAGTTTTACAAGAAAATTATTTACAAACAAGAAATAGTCACATAATCTTCTTCTACAGTAAAAAAAAAAAAATCTGTTGTCTTGATTATCGTCTGTCGTAAAACAAAAACTTTGAATATTTGAATTAATTTGGATTTAACTGTTAGAAACTTTATTTTATTAGAAAGAAAACATATTTGAATTTTGACAGCAAAACTATATTTTATTTCTTTTATTTAAAAAAAAAAGAGATTTCAACGATCCGTTTATATTTTTTACCAAAGAGAGTGGCAAAAAAACATTTTATGTAATTTTGGACATCAATAAAATCAAGATAAAAAATTTTTTCAAGTATATATATATTTTTTACACTAAAATTAAAATATTCATTCAATTTGAATAAAATTTTGTAGAATCATGTAAAAATGGGTGTTTTTTTAAAAAAAAACATTGTCGTCTGTCATGAAACAAAACAAAATCCCACCCCCTCAGGCAATATCTTTCAAGATATTTTAATTAAAAAAAAAATGAATAAAAAAAATCATGTTAAAAAATGTTAATTTCTGATATACAGAGGTACCTTGACTTATGAATTTAACTCAATTTCCTTGTATATCAAACCAATTTTCTCCATTGAAATAAACTGAAATGCCATTAATCTGTTCCAAGGTCACTCCACCCACAAAACACCCTATTTTTAGTATTATTTGTATTATTTGGACTATTGTCCTCATCTTCATTGTTATCTGTACAATGTTTCAGCCGATGTGCTCTCCGGCTTTCTTCAGGTATTTCTTGTCGGACTGGGGAACCACATAGCCTAGTGGATAAAGGAGTTAGGTTAAGATAGTTCTAAGTGACAATTATCTCTAGACTACAGGTTCAATCCTGGTCAGGGGCAGCAGTAACATAGAATAATAATTAACATAGCTTAACACCTGTACCCCAGCTATGGTTAGCGGAATGAGAACAGGATACCCCCATGGACTAAATAAAGAGTTAGGTTCAAAGTTCCGTGATGACTCCCGAATACGACAAGAAGGTTCCTCAGTCCAAGATGGTTCCCAAGTCTGACAAGAAATACTTGAAGAAGGCTGGAGGGCACATTGGCCGAAACGTTGTATAGATAACAATGATGAGGACAATAATACAAATAATACTAATTATCAAGCCTCATCTCAAAAATTCATAGAAATAGTACCTTAATTTTATTGTTTTTACGTTGTTTGAATAAGCAAAATAGCACTGTATTGTATAAAAATAGAATAGAATGTAATGAATTATGTACTGTAATATGTTTTAATGTTTTGGGTTTTTTTTGTTTTGCATTATGAATTTGGAAAATTAAATATTTTTAGTTAATTCATTAACAAGCGTACCTGAAGCTCACTCGTACCTCAAATTTTAGCTCTCAACACAAAGTGAAAAATCGACCAAGTGACAGCTTGTAACTCAGAATACTCATAAGTCAAGATAACACTGTATTTATTTTGTATCTTGAAAATTACTTTGAACTTTTAGTGGAACATATTACTCTGTAAATTCCTTGTCCTTGCAACTTTGTGTCACATCCTAACCATGGCAAATGGGTTGAGTAAATATACACTCTGAAAATTCCTTCCATTTTCAACTTTGCAGAGTCAAAACATTTCTATAAATTTCTCCTAATGTTTTCAAATTAAAATGGAATTATTTTCATTCTTTGATTGATTTTAATGGCATATCAATCAAGCATTCAGAGTTGATTTTTAAAAAAAATTTTTATTTGAGGTTATTGTTATTTAATCATATTAGTTATATAGAGCTCTGTAAATGGAGTTCAGAACAGTTTGAATTACGCAAATATTCCCAGTGGTTCAAAAGTTATGAGAATTTAAAGTCCCAAAATTGGGGGTATAAAAGTGGACGTGATTTTGTTAAAAAATGTCAAATCATGAACTAATTCAAAACAAGAAATTCAGTAATTTCTTCATTTCTTTATTTTGAGAGAAATTTTGATAAAACTTTGCATTCTTATGGTTTGGTTTGTTCTGTTTTATGGCATATCAACCTCTGTGGGTCAGTTAATGCCAACAAAGTTTTGAAATAAATTCATTCTTAATGGATACTCAATTTTCTTTTTTTTTTATAAACACATTTTTCTATTTAACCCATAGATAGGACCCTAACAGGTACTACCACTCCGAGTCAGAGTGGACCATGGAACAACGGTGATGAAGGGATGCACCACATTCCCCAAACCTCCAGAACTGGAACCTCACCATCAGATAGAGTTTCATGTTATTCCCAGGACATGAAGGGCAATAGGGTTTGGACAATCATATAGGTGGTAGGGCTGGCCGATTGACAGGAGAGGGGTCTCTCCAACCACCCGTCTAGTCCAAGTAAGAGCTAAAGTGCAGTGTTGCATGTCATGGACTGCTCAGCCACCTAGGTTTCCTCCTTAAGCATCACCAGTCTTACCCCTCTGCAAAGGTGCAGTCAGTGTATTCTAATGCCTCAGCCGACAGGGCGGTTTGCATTCTTATGTAAAATTGTATGTTCTTTCTGATTCTGCACTTAAATTGTATGTATCCCTATGCTGTAACCCATAATAATAGGTAAAACATTTTTTTTTTTTTTGAGTTTGTTTAGCACAACATTTTCATTTTACATACAAGAAATGTCTTTACGTAACTTTTTTTTAAACAAAGCTAGTTGGTAATCTGAACATTAGCAACATAAATGAGAGTAGCCTCCCCTTGTTTTTTTCACTTTGAGGAAGCCTTAATAACAATTAAGTTCATTTCAAATAATGCGCAAGCACAATTAAGAACACATTTTATGATATTTTCATGTTAAAACATGCAGTTGTATTGATTCGAACAAATTCGTATTTTCAGTGTAGATTTACGGTGAAATGAAAATGGCAAACCAAAACATAAGGCTTCCTTAAAGTTAAAGAAACAAGGGAGGTTATCCTCATTTATGTAGCTAATGTTCAGATTACCAGGTAATTCAGCATGTGTTTTGTTTATGTTTTAATACTATGTTGTAAGTTTTTTGGTTTTTTTTTTCATAAAAAAGTCTGGTGTTAAAGCATCATCAATATGATTCTGAGACTATTTTCTATTAATCATGTAGTGCTTTTTTTTTTTGCTTATCTTTATACTTTTGAAGAAATCTTTGTCAATTTTGTTCTGTTGTTTTTTCCCTCCAATGGGTCAGAGAATAAAAATAAACAACTTCCTGCTTGTAATTTAAGGTGTCCTCTAATAAAGTGTTCAATTTCAAGAATATTGATAAAGATTGGTCACTTTGATTTTGCAAAACAAAGTAACATGTAAAATTTAGTCTAAAAAATAATAATTCATTTTTCACATTTTCGGTTGTCAGAAGCAAAATATTGTTTTGGTGTAAAAAATTAAATGGATAAAAACACATAAAAATTACAT
Organism: Doryteuthis pealeii; assembly: GCA_023376005.1. Lineage (NCBI taxonomy): Eukaryota > Metazoa > Mollusca > Cephalopoda > Myopsida > Loliginidae > Doryteuthis > Doryteuthis pealeii. The sequence continues at coordinate 46,538,918 of CM042164.1, read as the reverse complement.
ATTTAGAAAGATTATTTTATTTTCTTTCCAACCATATAAATATCTTTAATATTGTGTGAGTTGAACTGATTAAAGTGTGAATTTGTGAATATCCACTGAAATCAGCTAAACGACTGGGAATGCTAGTCAATCCGTCTCGGTTATTTTATTGAAGAGAGAAATTCAGTTCAAATAGAGAATCAGGTTTAATTTAAGTTTTAACACTCACCTGTACAAATGTGTTTCCCACTTTGGTAATTTCACTGCTGGCAAGAGTTACTAAAAAGACAATCAGTAAATATGAATCAATACACACTAAGCCAAAATAAATAAAAAAACACTATCCAACTAAATATTTGATCAAATGGAATTGAAAACATTTTGCAATATAAACATTAGAAAAAAAGAGAAATTGTAGAAAAAAGTTTAATCCATTTTGACATTTTGTAGATGATTGATTTTAGGCATGTCAACCTGTCTAGGGTTATTTTATGCTTAGAGGTTATGGAATTGTGTACAATGTACATTTATACTAACATTTTTCACCCACCCGTCTAGTCCAAGTAAGAGCTAAAGTGCAGTGTTGCATGTCATGGACTGCTCAGCCACCTAGGTTTCCACCTTAAGCATCACGGGTCTTACCCCTCTGCAAAGGTGCAGTCAGTGTATTCTAATGCCTCAGCCGACAGGGCGGTTTGCATTCTTATGTAAAATTGTATGTTCTTTCAGTATTTCTATCTAATACAAATACTTTTCAGTATTTCTATCTAATACAAATACTTTGCAAACAGATCTATTTGACCAATAGATATGACTAGTGGTTAGGGAATTGTGTTCTTTGCAAGTTCATATTTATGAAATAAGACAAACAATTTAATCTAATTTAATAAAAACAAAAATAACTCATATTTGCAAGTGAAATAAGATAAAATTTCATCAAATAAGAAAAAATAAAATTTACAAGGGAAAGTCAAAAGTTTTGCAATATTTTCATACATGCTAGTTTGCAGCAGGTATATAATGTGACTGGAGTAGTTCATGTCATGGAAAGTACCAGCTGTAGTCAGTAGGATTGTGGTTATGGTTTATAAAAAAAAACATAAATAGTTTAAAATAGTGAGTTACTTTTCAATCACTCTGTATATTGAGTTATTGTAACATCAGACGGTGTAGTGTGAAAAATTAATCCTTTTGGGTTTAATCAAATTTAATTCCAATGGATAATGGGAGCCCAATTATTATACAATTCCAATGGATTCATCTCCCACCCCCAATTTTATACAATTCCAATGGATTCATCTCCCACCCCCAATTATTATACAATTCCAATGGATTCCTCTCCCACCCCAATTATATACAATTCCAATGGATTCCTCTCCCACCCCCAATTATTATACAATTCCAATGGATTCCTCTCCCACCCCCAATTATTATACAATCCCAATGGATTCTCTCCCACCCCCATTATTATACAATTCCAATGGATTCCTCTCCCACCCCCAATTATTATACAATTCCAATGGATTCCTCTCCCACCCCCAATTATTATACAATCCAATGGATTCTCTCCCACCCCCAATTATTATACCCAATGGATTCATCTCCCACCCCCAATTATTATACAATTCCAATGGATTCCTCTCCCACCCCCAATTATTATACAATTCCAATGGATTCATCTCCCACCCCCAATTATTATACATTACAATGGATTCCTCTCCCACCCCCATTATTATACAATTCCAATGGATTCATCTCCCACCCCCAATTATTATACAAATCAATGGATTCATCTCCCACCTCCAATTATTATACAATTCCAATGGATTCCTCTCCCACCCCAATTATTATACAATTCCAATGGATTCATCTCCCATCTCCCACCCCCAATTATTATACAATTCCAATGGATCCTCTCCCACCCCCAATTATTATACAATTCCAATGGATTCATCTCCCACCCCCAATTATTATACATTCCAATGGATTCCTCTCCCACCCCCAATTATTATACAATTCCAATGATTCATCTCCCACCCCAATTAATACAATTCCAATGGATTCCTCTCCCACCCCCAATTATTATACAATTCCAATGGATTCATCTCCCACCCCCAATTATTATACAATTCCAATGGATTCCTCTCCCACCCCAATTATTATACAATTCCAATGGATTCATCTCCCACCCCCAATTATTATACAATTCCAATGGATTCATCTCCCACCCCCAATTATTATACAATTCCAATGGATTCTCTCCCACCCCCAATTATTATACAATTCCAATGGATTCCTCTCCCACCCCCAATTATTATACAATTCCAATGGATTCATCTCCCACCCCCAATTATTATACAATTCCAATGGATTCCTCTCCCACCCCCAATTATTATACATCCAATTCCCAATGGATTCATCTCCCACCCCCAATTATTATCAATTCCAATGGATTCATCTCCCACCCCAATTATATACAATTCCAATGGATTCCTCTCCCACCCCCAATTATTATACAATTCCAATGGATTCATCTCCCACCCCCAATTATTATACAATTCCAATGGATTCCTCTCCCACCCCCAATTATATACAATTCCAATGGATCTCCCAATTATTTACAATACAATGGATTCCTCTCCCACCCCAATTATTATACAATTCCAATGGATTCATCTCCCACCCCCCAATATTATACAATTCCAATGGATTCCTCTCCCACCCCAATATTATACAATTCCAATGGATTCCTCTCCCACCCCCAATTATTATACATTCCAATGGATTCATCTCCCACCCCCAATATAACAATTCCAATGGATTCCTCTCCCACCCCCAATATATACAATCCAATGGATTCATCTCCCACCCCCAATTATTATACAATTACAATGGATTCCAATGGATTCATCTCCCACCCCCAATTATTAACAATTCCAATGGATTCCTCTCCCACCCCCAATTATTATTATAATTCCAATGGATCCTCTCCCACCCCCAATTATTATACAATTCCAATGGATTCATCTCCCACCCCCAATTATTATACAATTCCAATGGATTCCTCTCCCACCCCCAATTATTATACAATTCCAATGGATTCATCTCCCACCCCCAATATTATACAATTCCAATGGATTCCTCTCCCACCCCCAATTATTATTCCAATTCCATGGATTCATCTCAATGGATCTCCCACCCCAATTATTATACAATTCCAATGGATTCCTCTCCACCCCCAATTATTATACAATTCCAATGGATTCATCTCCCACCCCCAATTATTATACAATTCCAATGGATTCCTCTCCCACCCCCAATTATTATACAATTCCAATGGATTCCTCTCCCACCCCCAATTATTATACAATCCAATGGATTCCTCTCCCACCCAATTATTATACAATTCCAATGGATTCATCTCCCACCCCCAATTATTATACAATTCCAATGGATTCCTCTCCCACCCCCAATTATTATACAATTCCAATGGATTCATCTCCCACCCCCAATTATTATACAATTCCAATGGATTCCTCTCCCACCCCCAATTATTATACAATTCCAATGGATTCATCTCCCACCCCCAATTATTATACAATTCCAATGGATTCCTCTCCCACCCCAATTTTATACAATTCCAATGGATTCTCTCCCACCCCCAATATTATACAATTCCAATGGATTCCTCTCCCACCCCCAATTATTATACAATTCCAATGGATTCTCTCCCACCCCCAATTATTATACAATTCCAATGGATTCCTCTCCCACCCCCAATTATTATACAATTCCAATGGATTCATCCCCACCCCCAATTATTATACAATTCCAATGGATTCCTCTCCCACCCCCAATTATTATACAATTCCAATGGATTCTCTCCCACCCCAATTATTATACAATTCCAATGGATTCCTCTCCCACCCCCAATTATTATACAATTCCAATGGATTCATCTCCCCCCCAATTATTATACAATTCCAATGGATTCCTCTCCCACCCCCAATTATTATACAATTCCAATGGATTCCTCTCCCACCCCAATTATTATATACAATTCCAATGGATTCATCTCCCACCCCCAATTATTATACAATTCCAATGGATTCCTCTCCCACCCCCAATTATTATACATTCCAATGGATTCATTCCAATGGATTCCTCTCCCACCCCCAATTATTATACAATTCCAATGGATTCCTCTCCCACCCCCAATTATTATACAATTCCAATGGATTCCCACCCCAATTATTACAATTCCAATGGATTCCTCTCCCACCCCCAATTATTATACAATTCCAATGATTCATCTCCCACCCCCAATTATTATACAATTCCAATGATTCCACCCCCAATTATTATACAATTCCAATGGATTCATCTCCCACCCCCAATTTATACAATTCCAATGGATTCCTCTCCCACCCCCAATTATTATACAATAAGAAACACACTGAAGTAGGTGATTATCTAAGTCACTTACCGCCAAATTTCCAATCAACATCAACAAGTTGGTTTACCATTAGAGTTTGTCCAAGAACCATGGAGGAAAGAGTTGCCATATTTTTCTTCCACTAGAAATGAATAAAACAATTGAATTAAATTTTATCTCAAAATCCACTCAATACCTATACATACACACCAACCCCTTCTGCACAAGCAGGATATGGTACAAGGTCAATTTCTTAAGCAGAGTTTGAATTTAGAGTTAACCTTCTCCTAGACTGGTTACCTAACCAAGGTTAAAGAGACCAGTCTGACTTACTATTTACCCATAGCTGGAGGGAGAATAGTTGAATGCTTACCTTTCCAAAGAGTATGAGCACTATGTGAAATGCAAACAGCCTCTTTCTAGGATTTGAATTTGTGTGTCCATTTCCTATAATGATAACCATTACACCACGGGGGCCTCCATACTTAATACTTATTAATTGTCAAGCAGATTAGTTTGGTTTGTTTTGTTTTACGGCATATCAACCTCAGTGGGTCATTTAATGCCAATAAAGTTTTCAAATAAATCAATTCTTAATGGATAATACAATTTTTTTATAAATACATTTTTCTATTTAACCCATAGATGGGACCCTAACAGGTACTACCACTCCGGGTCAGAGTGGACCAGGGAGCAATGGTGATAAAGGGGTGCTCCACATTCCCCAAACCTCCAAAACTGTAACCTCACCATCAGATAGAGTTTAAACGTCATTCCCAGGACATGTAGACCCTCAGCCACCGCCTTCTAGCACCCATATGATAAAAAAGGGGTTGGGTCAAGCAGATTAGAAGATTAAGATGTTTTCAAGTTAAATGCAACTTGAATAGATTTTAAATCCTTAATTCTCAATATCAGGAAAACACTGACTTCAAACCAACTTTATGCAACTAAAGAAATGACCTTGTGTCACCTCCTGTCTATGGCAGGGGGGTTGGATAAATACATACTTGACAGGGAAATATAGGTTATATCATATAGATCTAATACATTTCTATATATTTTTATACTTTAAATAGCTTATTCTTGTTGTTAGTTTCAAGTGACAACCAGCATTACGAAGATCAAAACAACACCCCGTTCTCTCCACTGAAAAAGATGTTTTTTGCCCCGAGAGAACTCGCCTCGGCATTTATTTCTCTCAGTGGCCAAACCAATTCAGCTAACAGGGGTGCCAGCAATTCCACCACTCGCGATCAGGAGGTTGTGAGTTTAATTGCCGCTACACTTATATCATATAAACATAATATATTTCTTTAGTTTATGCATTAAATAGGTTATATCATTCAAATGTAATATGCAAGTTGTGTCATAAAAGTATCGAGATTTGAGCTGTATTTACCAAGATAGAAATGAACAATGAATGGAACGTTAATTTTTTTCCAGAATACAAGTTGTGTCATAAAAGTATTGAGATTTGAGCTGTATTTACCAAGAGAGAAATGAAGAATGAATGGAACGTTATTTTTCAGAATACAACGTGTGTCAAAGTACAAAAAATCTTGATACTTTTTTGACACACCTTGTATTTCTTTAGTTTATACATTCAATATCTTATATGATACAAATGTAATATATTTCTTTAGTTTATAATTTAAATATACAATAAGCATGAACAATTAAAATCGAAAGATTTTTAATAAGTTTCAATATTTTTTTATTTGATATAAGAACTCCTTGCTATTATAGACATTGCAATAAATATTTTTTCATATATTTCAAAAGGGAAGAGGAAAAAAAAAACAACTTTACCTGTTCAGTGAAGTAGTCTGCTTTCTCTTCTGATAACCCTAGTAATGAAAAATAAGAAACGTTAGAAAATCAAGATTGACTGATTGGTGTTTAACAGCATTTCAACCCTTGTGAGTTATTTATGACACATCTTGTTTTTATATACATATACACACACACACACACATATATATATACATAAGATTTGTTTAACTTTGTGGATTAATAAACTGGTAGAAATAATTTTCATTAATTAAAGTCATCTTAGTAAAAGAACAGTAGTGGTACTATTTAACCCATAGCTTTTTGGTTTGGTTTGTTTTACGGCATATCAACCTCAGTGGGTGATCTAATGCCAATAAAGTTTTGAAATAAATCAATTCTTAATGGATAATCAACTTTGTTTATAAACTCATGTTTTTCTATTTAACCCATAGATGGGACCCTAACAGGTACTACCACTCCAAGTCAGAGTGGACCAGGGAGCAATGGTGATGAAGGGGTGCTCCACATCCCCCAAACCGCCAAAACTGGAACCTCACCATCAGATAGAGTTTAACGTCATTCCCAGGACACGAAGACCCTCAGCCACTGCCTTCTAACACCCATATGATAAAAAGGGTTGGGGCTTGCCATAAGGCAATATGGCTGAGGCAATCATATATAACCCATAACAAGCTGGGGGAGATGAGGGTTTCATACCTTTCCAAAGAGTATTAGTCAAAAAATGAATGTAATAGCATCAGGGTTCCCACACATTTTAGGAAATCATTTTCCAGGACATTTCCAGGACATTTAAAATTTTTCCAGGACAGCACTTAGGACAGCTACATGATAGAGAAACTTCAATGAATGAAATCAACAAGTACCCACCCAATCAGAAGCATCTTTACTGTTTAATGAATATTCATGAATAATTTGGGAAATCTTGTGTAGATTCGGTGAGCGTTAAAAATAAAATAAAAAAAACACTGTCCTTGTTATTTTACTAGTTATATTTGTTTACTGTAATAATAACATTAATATTGTTTCAGACAATTGTAATTTTCCAGGACAAAATACAAAATTTTTCCAGGATTTTTGACAAAAAACCCCATTTTTCCAGGTTTTCCAGTACTGGAAAATGTACATTTTATTTTCCAGTTTTCCAGGACGCGTGGGAACCCTGAGCATGACTGGACTTCAAATTCACTATGATACCACAATCTAGCATGTTACTTTTAGTTTCAATATAATAAAAGAGAAGCTGTAAACTATAAATTATTATGTTTTGTATTATTTGGATGTTTTGGATTGTTGTCATCTTTATTTTGCATGATGTTTTGGTCGATGTGCCCTCCGGCCTTCTTCAGGTGTTTCTTGTCAAACTCAGGGTCTTCACAAAACTTCGAACCGAACCCTTTAGTCAATCCACTGGGATAGACCATTCTCATTCCATTAACCATGTATGTTATATTATTATTGCCCTTGGACAAGATTGAACCTTCAACCTACAGATGATTGTCACTTAGAACTGTATTAACTCAACTATTGATTGTGCAATGTGTCCAACCAAGTTCTAGAAGGTTCCCCGAGTTTGACAAGAAACACCTGAAGAAGGCCAGAGGTCATGTCGATGAAACGTATACATAACAATAAAGATGAGGACAAAGTCTGAAAAATCAAAATAATATAAATTATCAAGCCTCATCTTAAAAAAATTCAGACAAAAATTATTAATCAACTTCATTTAGATTGAACGATGAGCGAAAACAAGAAAACAGAGAATATTCAGAGAAACAGAACGCTAACTTTAAAATAGTGTATTTTGAAATATGAGAATTTCAAGAAGCTTTATCATCGCAATGCAGATGATAAAAGGAATTTGAAAATGACTTACCGAGACTTCTGAGTTCTTCATGGAATGTGGCTACTGTAGAGCCTTTCTTCAAGGCATCTGGGAGAAAAAAAATGTAAAATCAAAACAGATATATATATATTTACCAACCCCTCCGCACGAGCAGGATACGACACAAGGTCAATTTCTTAAGCGGAGTTTAACAGGTTTGAATTCAAAGTTTTCCTTCTCCTAGACCGGTTGCCTAACCAAGGTTAAAGAGCCCAGTCTGCCCTACTATTTACCATAGCTGGAGGGAGAGTAGGATTCATACCTTTCCCAAGGGTATTAGCGCTAAGTGAAATGCAATCACCACGCCCAGGAATTGAACTCGGGGTGACGAGTCCATTTCCCATGACTTTAACCATTACACCACGCACTTCCTTCAAATCAAAACAGATAAAAACTAAAAAGTCAAAATTACATTCAACAATTTTTGGGCACTGATACACATTTTGGACATGGACCAAACTACTAAACTGGACCAAAAGGAATTAAAAAAAAAAAAAAAAATAAAAGAATCTTACTGATAATCAGGATTTACATTTTTGCATTCCATCTTGGACGATCTCATTTTTAACCAGAGGGTGTTACAAGATGATAACAGTTGTACAATTAAGGAACAAGAGTATCAATATTAAGGAATTAAAACAAAAAGAAGAAAAATAAAAGAGTCTTACTGTTTGGAATGGTTAACAAACTTTTGAAGACATTCTTTAATCCAGGAAGACTGACGCTATTGTCTTCAGCAAATGTTTCAAGTTGATTAAACAGCTGGGAAGACTGAAAAATAGAGAGAAAAAAAATCAACATAAATACAAAAAAGAAAAAATAACCAATTAGTAATTAAAATTAATTATTCCTTTAGCTTTAGTTGGAGGTGCGTGGTGTAATGGTTAGACTCATAGGAAATGGACTCATTAACCAGAGTTCAAATCCGGGACGAAGCTACAGTTCACGTAGCACTAATACTCTTGGGAAAGGTATGAATCCAACTACTCTCAGACTGGGCTCTTTAATCTTGATACTTAACAAGGCAACCAGTCTAGGAGAAGGAAAACTCTGAATTCAAACCTCTTAAAAATTACTAGAATAGGCTCAGTCCTGATTAGTGATCTATTTCACTAATTTAACTCGGTCGGTAGAGCATCTACTTAGGATCCACAAGGTTTGGGTTCAACGTGGGCCCTCGCCAACTCAGCAAATGAGTATCACTCTGGGTCAGAATGACCGAATTAAGGGTCACTCCATATCTACAGAGATCCAGAACAGGATCTTCACTGTTGGATGCAGTTTAGGGTCACATACCCCGGATCCTAAAGATGCTGAGAAAAGTCATTTATTGATCATTCATGATTGCTACCTCAATGAATGCCAAATGTGGGGAGCTGACTGTAGGTGTGGTGTTCCACCTCAGATACAAAAAAAATCTCCCTAGTTAGTGCTAGTGAAAAGGGGATAGACTCTCTTATTGCCCGGCTGATGCCAACATTAGGCCACTGCCTACTTTACTTTTAATATAGATTGTTATATGAATCTGTTTTCTTCTTTTTAATGTTAAAAACATAATTCGAAGTTGAAAACACCTACATATTGGTTATAGTATAGAACATTGTGAAACCTTCTAGAAGGAACACTACAATATATTTTTATAAATTTAACTCAGTTTCGTTCAACACCTGCCACTTGATTTAAAGGGTCAGGGCTGGGTTTATTGCCCAGTGCCTGAAGCACCTCCTTGAGGGGAATACCGAAGGGATCAACGCATTTTTTGCACCCGCCACCCATGAGCTTCGGTTTGTGGGTAGTCCCACATTAATAGGGCCTTGTGCCTAACCCGTGTACATGGTAAATATCCAGTCTCCTGACAAAAAAGTAGGGAGGGGCAAATCTTTTTCTTCTATACATACATAAAGGGCAGTTAGTGTGCATGTATGTGTGTCCGGAGGAAACTACAAAAATAAAACAACAACAAAGTTTTAGATTTTTGTACATCAGAGATGCAGGACACATACCTATCAGCATCTCTGTAATATGCATACTGAATCTTACATTATCAAACAAAATCCAATAGTGTATTAAAAGTACTAGCAAAAATATGGGCCCATTTGAATGTAATGAAATATATTAGAAAGACTAACGAAATTAAATAAGAACACATACAAAAAGATTACACATATTCTCTATAAAATCATTCATGGGATTGGAGTATAAAGCGATATTAGAGATCAATAGTAATAATTATCTATTAAACCTGGGTTTGTTAAAACCAGTATGCAAATTAACCACACCATATATTATGCAAACCTTTATTTCTTAGTGATATATAAAGACACAATGCAGGATTTTAAATGCACTAATAACATGGGCTGTTTTGAGGCAAATCTAAATCAGATTTTTCATAGAGACATTGTTAATAAATAAGATTTATTCTATGTGTTAAGGATTTTGACTATAAATTAAATACTCATTGATAAACTTACGCAATTCCTTAGGTCATTGTGATGTAAGCAGTGACACTGTTTCGGTTATAGACAGACACCGAATCCCCATAAGATTTTCAATTTTCACAGACCTTTATTCCAATGTGATCGGTACGTTTCGGCTGATGTGCCCCCTGCCTTCTTCAGGTATTTCTTGTTGGACTCGAGAACCTTCTTGTTGTAATTGGGAGCCATCACAGAACTTTGAACCTAACCCTTTATTCAGTCCACGGGGGTATCCTGTTCTCATTCCACTAACCATAACTGGGGTACAGGTGTTAAGCTTGTGTTAATCTTTATTCTATGTTACTGCTGCCCCTGACCAGGATTGAACCTGCAGTCTAGAGATAACTGTAACTTAGAACTGTCTTAACCTAACTCCTTTATCCACTAGGATGTGTCCAAACATTGTACAGATAACAATGAATATGGGGACAATAGTCCAAATAAAATAAATAATACTAATTATCAAGCCTCATCTCAAAAATTCAGAGAAATAGTATTCAAGTGGAGTTTAACAGGTTTGAATTCAGAGTTTTCTTTCTCCTAGACCAGTTACCATACCAAAGTTAAAGAGTCCAGTCTACCCTACTATGTATCCATATTTGGAAGGAGAATAGTTGGATGCATACCTTTCCCAAGGGTATCAGCAGTATGTGAAATGCAAACAGCCTCATTCAGGATTTGTTCTCTGTTTGCTGTATCCATTTCCTACAATGGTAACCATTACACCACGAGCGCTTTCAAAGAGAAATTGTAATGTTTATGAAACTTACCTTGCTTGGATCAGCGAGAAAAGAGAAAATCATCTGTACAAGTTGATTGAATTGCTGAAAAAAGAAAAAAAAAAATTTTAAATAAAAACTTGGCAATATAGGGGGTCACCCCCTCCTCGCCAACATACACATATTTATCATTTTGTTTACCCACAATCAACCCTGGAAACTAACAATTCATAAGTTTTACTTACAGTCTGTGACACCATTGAGGCCTATTTTGTGTTTTACTGCCATTTAAAACTATTTACTAGAGAAGGTTTTAGAAATAAATAAAACATTCATCTTTTTTATACAATAAGGGACTGGGTGGGTTACTGTCTTGACAGGAGTTTGTATTTTCCCGGTACCCCACTCGTACCAGGTCAGGCACAAAGGCCCTGTTAACATGGGATCCACCCACAAACCGAAGTTCATGGGATGGCGGGTGAAAAATTGCGTGTATCCCGTCGGCATTCACCCTCAATGGGGGCGCCTCAGGCACCGGGCAATGAACCCAGCCCTGCCCCTTTAAATCGAGGGGGCAGGTGTTGCCTGGAGGGATGGCCCCCTGGGATCAACGCTATTATTATGACTCAAGCGGTCCAGTGGCCGAAGCTCACCGGACCCCCGACCCAAAGGCCAGGAAAGCAGAGTTTCAGAACTCAACGAGGGTGGGGGAGGAAGAACAGTAATTCTTTTTCTTTTTTTTTTTAATTTAATTATGAATCTTGAAATTGAAGGGTTTTTAAAAAATCTATTTTGATTATTTAAATGAATATAGCCCACATAAAAATTGGAAACTTTAGCCAAAAACGCAAATACCATGACAATTTACCTATGGATAAATTATCCTTAAAAGAAAAATAAATAAATAAAAATTTAATAAGTTATTACTATAAGACATATTAGTAAAATAAAATAATGAATTACCTTCATATAACAGCATGCTTAAGATAATTATTTTAGAGATGAAACATTTGTCTTTTTTATGCAGTAAGGAGCTGGGTGGGCTACTGTCTTGACAGAGGTTAATCAGAACTCAACTCATGATGATGATGACTTTCTCTAGTCATCATCATCATCATCATCAAGTAAGGACAAAATTCATAATCGACTTTCTCCAGTGGACACCTACATCTGGACACACCAGTGTTGACCGGTTAACAAAAATTTACATTGATCAGTTCTGTGTGGACACTGATAGGAGTGATGATTGATAGTGACGGCTGGCAAGAGCGAGTCATGGGAACCCATTATTTTCTTATGATATTTTTTCTGTGTAGCATGTCCTTTTTCTTCCCTTTATTTATTTATAATAAAAACGGAATGATCCATTATTTAGCTGAGGTGACGACACTCCTAAGAAATAAGAATTTGGCAGATAAGCATCTCCAGTTGCATTTCATCATGGATGATTTGGACGGTCAATTCATCAGGAGTTTGTTTTTTTGTAATGTTTCTTCTTTTGAATGGTCCAAAAATGTCGAAGATAATATTAACCTTTATTAAAGTTTCATTGTGTTAAATATAGGGAGGGGGTAAATGTTACACGTCAGATTGGACATCCCTACGAATCAAGAACCTTGCGATTGCTAGGTGGGTGTTCTACCGACTGAGCTAAACAGGCCCAATTTTTCTCTTTAGCATTGTCTAGTTCGTTTGGAAATTTTTAAAAAAATACAATAATAATGTATATTATTGAATACGACGTAGTCTTAGTATGATTTATCCTCACATTTCATAAAAAACATTTCTATAAGCAGTTGATAACAATAACCAACATACAGACAATGCATCGTTCCCACCCACTTTTTAGCACAAATACATTTTTTAATTTTTTTCTAAATCAACTGCCGTTGATTATATCGTGTTTCCCCGAAAATAAGAAAAGGTTTATAATTAATTTTCACTTCGAAATATAGAACTAGGGTTTATTTTCGTGGGATTCTTCATATATCGAAAAACGATCTACATTTATTTTCCATTAACATGGGTTTTTTTTTTTATTCAAAAACGGTTGACTGTGAATTCAGGGTCGTAAATTTTTACCATTTTTATGTATAGATGTTAGTGGAATATGCAATGAAGTCCAATATATATATTTTTTTATTTCTCAACTGGGATTAATACTTTTAATGAAAATGAAACTAAGCAAAACATAACTTAATACGTTAATTCATTTATAAGATTGTTTTTGTTTTTATTTTATTTTAAGGACACCTGAATTCACGGTCTACCCGAGCCAGAGTTAATGTATAACAATAATTCATTAAAAAGAATAAAATAAAAAATAACTTTTGACTAGTTTTTTTAATTTTTTTATTTCATCTTATTTGCCTTGCTTTTTATCGCAATTTACATTTTTCTAGAAAAAAATAATAATGACAATTGCTTTATCACCACCATCAAAATAAATTTGAATGTTTAATAATCCACCCACAAAACGTTCGTACATGTATAAAAATTCTAACCGTCTGAAATATGGTAGTTTTAAATATAAAAACTCTTTGCAAAATCATTATATTTTTTAAAAATTGATTGCATTCGTTTAGTTTGCACAATTATAAACAAAACAAATATGACGCTTCTTTTCACTTCGTAAAAAGGCGGACACCGTTTACTCTTAATTTCTTACACCTAAAATTTAACCCAGCTCTTTTCTACTGGTAAGTAATTATTGGTCAATGTTAATATTTACTAACCTCATTGTCGAATTTTTCAACAGCTTGCATATCATTCTTAAGGTTGGCAAGTAAAACATCATCTCGGGGAGCCCCGAATTGAGATGCCGACATCTTGAAGGCCGACTGATCATGTGATCTGCTCGCGTGACGTCAATAATTTTGTTGAAATTACGGTCAAAGGGAGATCACTCTAAACGGCTAGAGTTGTCAGCGGAGGCTTAATTTAATAATTTATCTTTAAATTAGAGATACCCAAATTTGTCGGCTGCTAGCTCTTTAAAAACTAATTAAAATTAATTAAATCTATTATTTAAGGTCAAACATTTGTCTAAAATGATAAGTAGTAACATAATGACGATCATTAAAAAAAGAAAAATATCATTACATATGTCGTTTATTTTTAATAGATTTAAAACCATTTGTTTTGGTCAATTTCGACGCGATCCGCCATTAACACTTTTTTTCAAGGGTTTTAAAGCGCTTGTTTACAATTTGAATGTAACATTCGCGATTGAAAAAAAATTACCAAAAATCAGGTAATTATCCGATTTTAATGAAATTTTCAGTATTGATTTATCAATTAATGAATTTTATAATGCATCAGTTATTTATTTCAAAACTTTAATTTAGTATTTTTGCTATGAAAAATTAATATATAAAATTCATTTAAAATGTGAAAAGCCTGATGTTAAGTTTAAAATATTATATTTTTAGATTCTAGAAATAAATATCTACTTAATGCAAACCTTATTTTTTTCGAAAAAAAAGTATATGTTTTGAAGAAAAACTCTATTGAAAATGTACCCCCCCTCCTTTTTAAGCAGAAAAAATATCAATGTATAATTTTTTATTTTATAAAATAATAGCCAATTAGATAATTATCGAAATGAGTAAAAAAGAAATCTCCAAAAAATTAATTATTTACCATTTTTTTACATTTTATTTTTCGATTTTCAGTACTTATTTTCTCATAGAAAAGCCACCGTAATTTTTTTTTTGTTTTGTTTCTTTTCATAACTTCGGTCTTTTATCTCTTTATTTACTGTAATTAGAAAACGGAAAGACCAACTTGAAAAAAAAAGTTACGCCCCCCAACATAATAATAAGTGAGATGAAATAAATGAGAAAGTTTTGAAATAAAATAAGTAATGTGTTATAAAGATCATTCATTAATGCATAAACACTGAAAATTTCATTAAAATCCGATAATTCTCTGATTTTTGGTAAATTATTTTCCCTGGGGGGGGGGGGGCTAAAGTAATTTTGTCAAAAATGCAATTTAGTCTCATTTTGGGTATCCCTACTTTAAATCGTTAATATTTCAGTTTATATCAATATGTTCCTAGAGGTCTGAATAGTCAGAAATCAGGATTAACATGTTCTTGGTCAGCAAACAATTTTGACACAGGACCTCTAACGGGTTTTGAGATTGTCCATAGATTCCTAGAAATCTTGCTTAATTCCATCGCAAGAGACAATTTGCTGGGAACTCCCTTCAATTTGGAGGTGGGAATAATTTATCCGTCAGTGGAGAGTTTCCTGAATCTGATACAACAGATTTCATTTTGGAAACAAGGTTCTGCAAGGCTCACATGTTTCTCAGACTTCTGGGACTAATGGCTGCATATATGAATCTTTTTTCCTTGGCTTGTTTGCATATGAGTCCAAGCAAATCTAATTTCAGTCATGGTAGATTCCTCAAAGAGACAATATCAAGATGATCTCTATTAGCAGTTTATTAATATAACACCTAAAATTTTGGGGAAGAAGGGAAAAACTTCTTCAGTGGATTCTGCTACTCCATGTAGAGCCGTTAGTTCTATGGGCAGATGCATCAGAATAGGGCTGGGAGCTCAATACAGTTTGGATTAAGTTTTTTTCAGACTGGGCTCAGACTCGAGACAAATGTAGAAATGTATCAGTGTAAACCAGAATTTTCCTTCAGAAAAAACAAAAACAAACAAAAAAACAATTGTGTTATTACTATGACCAATTACAATTCTAATGTCTTTCCAAACCGGGCTCCGACTCAAGTAAAATGTAGGAAACCAGCTGCAAAGACCAAATTTATAATTCAAGAAAAAATAAAGTGGGTCATTACTATGACCAATTACAGTTTAAATAAGTCTTTCCAGAATGGGCTCCGACTCGAATCAAATGTAGGAAAGCAGCAGCAAAAACCAGATTCATCATTTGAGAAAATAAACTGGGTCATTACTATGACCAATACAGTTAAAATGAATCCTTCCTGACCTGATTCCAATGTGTGTCAAAGGTAAGAGAGCTTCAGTGAAAACCTGATTTATTCTTCCCTCCAGTTTCCTACCTGATTTAGAGAGATTTAGGAATTTGAATGAGCTTACAGATAACAAAGCTTGAGTTTATGTTTAAAAAAAGAAAAAGAAAAGAAAAACAGCCCATCAAGCAATTGTTCAACTACCACCTCATGTCTGAACAGGAAGATCTGTTCTTAGATGCAACAATTCCACAGAAGTGACATACATCAACAAAGACGGCACAAAGTCCCTTCATCTTTGTCTGTTGACAGGAGAAGTGTTCCAATGGGTAGCTGTTACATACGCCTATCGTTCAACGCTATACAGCGCTTTCCATCAGAGATACCAAAGAAAATGAAAGGTGCACATGCAAAAAAACTTGGCAAAGAACAATACAACACAGTATTATTTTAAAACACAACATTTAATTCAAGGTTATAGTCTTTGGGAATCATAATACGAACGCAGACTGGCTAGAGTTTATAATGTCATTTTGGTGGGATTTCTTCTTCAAAATCAATTTAGAAAGGTTCATAATGAAAGGACTTTGCACTTATCTTTGTTTTATGGGTGATTCGATTTCCGTGATAATGATTATTCCGGTATTAGTTCTTTATCTGGCATTTTCAATTGTGGTAACTTTCTTCTTGGGAGACATTTTTTGTCTTTCCCTCCCCCACGAGATGTTCACTGGCCGGCCCTCTGGTATATACTGCTGACACTGACTACCAGGGATCGCTTTCCCTTCCTTCCACCTCGTGACGTCACCTGTATTGGTACGTTTGGCCTATGTGGATAAAGCAACGAGTGTAGTATCAGTCGTTCGTTTCGTGTGCCTTCCTCTTCTTAGCTAGGCCGGCTAAGCGAAGTTTTAGGGTCACATTCTGGGACTCCCCCCCCCTCTCCCGGCGTCAGCAAGTCTCTCAGAATATTCCAAAAGTTCTATCATTTGATGGAACGTAACAGTAGCAGATTGCATCATTTCACTTGGTGCAGCTCACATTCCAGAAAGAGGATTTTTGTTTTGGCAGAGAATCTATCAGGAGTCGAGCGGGAGCTCAGTTGACAAAATAGAGCTTGGACCTGAGGATAGTGGACTTAATTTTTTGAAAGCTCGGTCTTCTAAACAGACCTTGTCACTACTCTGGAAGACAGAAAATTGGATGTGTTTTGCCCCCCCCCCTTATCCAGGGGGTGCAGCATATACTTCAGATGCTGGAACTGGACATAAACTGGACAGGGATGTATGACTTCCCTCTCCTAATATTGATTCTCCGGGTCCTTCAGTAGGTGTTGCTGGAAAGGTTTATTCTTCGTCTTGGAGCTCCACATGCTCCTCACCAGTCAGGGTATCTATCCTTCCAGACCTGTTAAGACTTTCCAAAGGAATTACCAATAATATTAATTAAAAAAAAAATAAAAAAAAGATTCTATCTCTGAAACTGTCTCTAAGAATTCATTCAGACCTAGCAAGTCTAAAACTTTTGTCAAGGAATATATCCAGCTTGGCTCACTTGAAGAATCTCATTCTAGAAAAAGCTCAGAGTTACTTCAAGAATGGCAGAAGGCATTTTGCCAGGAGAGTGTATAAAACAAGGCATTTGAACAAATTCATATTTTCAGTGTAGATTTACAGTGAACTGAAAATGGACGACTAAAACTGATGGCTTCCTCAAAGTGAAACAAACAAGGGGAGGTTACTCTCATTTATGTAGCTAATGTTCAGATTACCCATAATGCTGGGTATATTGTGAAAGAAAGAAAGAAAGAAAGAAAGAAAGAAAGAAATATGTTAATTTTCACACATTACATTTTTTACAAAAAAACTGTGGGGATTAAAATAAAATTAAAAAATCTATCAATAGCAATGTTCCACCTTCAAATGAGAGCATGTATCCCTGCTCTGTAAAATTCTGTTGACTGTTCTTTGAGCCACTTCTTCACTACAGATTTCACTTTCTTGTCACTGGAATAATGTTTGCCTCTCAAACCCTCTTTCATGGGACCAAAGAAATGATAGACTGAAGGCGCTAAATCTGATCAATATGGAGGATGCAGTAAAGTTGTCCACCTGAATGAGGTGATTTTCTCCCTTGTCCTGATGTTTGTGTGTGGCCGAGTATTGTCATTGTATTTTTGTTGAACTTGGGATATTGTTGATTGGCAAGTTGAGTCTTACTCATCAGATTCTTGCTCTAAGCCTTGTTAGGGTCTCAATGTAGGCCTTAGTTTTATAAAAAATACTTTACATAAAATAGAGAAAATAGCATTACTTTTTGACTCGCCCTTGTATTATCAAATTATGTTTTTAAAAAAATTCTAACTAATTATAGGTAAGTAATGAAAGGGCTAGGCTGGTTGTTTGGTTGATTGGTTGGTTGGATTTTGTGGCATGTCAACCCTTGTTGGGTTATTTTTTGCCAAAGACATTTTATTCATTCTTGTTGGGTATTCATTTGTCTTTCAAACACATCACATTTTTAACATTAATTTTTTAATCTATCTAAACCATAAATAATGTATAATGTTATATCAGAAATAAGATATCTCTTATGAATCACAATCCTTACACACAATATATCCACTCACTAACAAAGCAAAACAAAACACGAGTCATGGACGCCTACCAGCGGAAGTTAACCCAGCGGTACCCTGGGACGGAGTGACCAGATTGACGCAGTTCTGCGCATGGGCTCGGATTGAGTTACGCTTTAAAGGAATTCCAAAACAAGAAAAATAATATTGTGAACGGAATCCGGATTTCCGCCAAATGCTCCAAAACCATTTCTGGAGCCTACCCGTCAGTATATAGGACTGGCGTTTTGAAGACCGAATCTGTTGACTGAGGGCTTCCAGGCCATTCCTATCGCCGATCGACCGGCAGGCAGGCAGGCAGGATCAAAGAGCCTCTACATCTACCCACCACCGCGCACACCGCGTCCACCCAACCAACTCAATCTTGCTTCAACTCCTCACCACGGCCGGCACAATACACTTACCTTCCCTGACCACCACGAGGCCACTGGGTCCTTCCTGGCTTATTATCCACACCAAGTGACCATATCAACTTACAACGGTACCCTACCGACACAAACTACAACTCACTCGGTCACTACCTCCTTCCTGACGTAGTATCATACCAACTCACCCCCACTGCACCTCGCGACCGCAGGCCATTCCTGACATACCCACGTCTACCACATTCCACCAAGAAGCGAAAGGAGATTACTACTAATCTTCTAACGACTACCACGTCCAATATTCAACACTTGTTTATTTTTAATAAACGATTTTACAACAAAACTTCTTGTCCATTCTTCCTTTTGCAAACCATACACGCATTTAAAAAATATCATTTTATTTCAATAATAAAGTTTATAACAAAAAATATATGTTGTAGTCCAAAAATAATGTCATATTAAATTAATGAATAGCATAAAGTTATTTCTTTTAATTTATTGATACGCATGAAGTTATTTATCTTAATATGTTCATACACTAACCCAGCTTCATTTTGATGTATGATACATGTTCCTGTGTTGGTAATTATACCTGTCATAAACAAAATGGCATTACTTTTTGACTCACCTATGTGGAGAAGTAGGGATGTGATCCACAGAGGACCAGCTTCATTTTGATGTATGATACATGTTCCTGTGTTGGTAATTATACCTGTCTTACACAAAATGGTATTACTTTTTGACTCACCTATGTGGAGAAGTAGGGATGTGATCCACAGAGGATCAGCTTCATTTTGATGTATGATACATGTTCCTGTGTTGGTAATTATACCTGTCTTACACAAAATGGTATTACTTTTTGACTCACCCTCGTATGTACTGAACTGTACTTCTTTTAACAAGTAGGTGTTTAAACATCATACAAATACTCCATTTTTAAACCGCCCTGTCGGCTGGGGTGTTAGAATGCACTGACTGCACCTCTGCAGAGGGGTAAGACTCTCCCAATGGGGCCACCTGTTGGCCGTGGGTGGCGACCCGTGATGCTTAAGGATAGAACCCAGGTGGATGAGCAGTTCATGACATGCAATACTCCACTTTGGCCCTATCTTGGGCTAGACGGGCGGTCGGAGAGGCCCCCTCCGATCAATCGGCTGGTCACGTCAAGCCCTAGCACCTATATGATTTTCCCAACCCTATTGCCCTTATGGCAAGCCCCAACCCCTTTTTATCATATTGGTGCTAGAAGGCGGTGGCTGCGGGTCTACATGTCCTGGGAATGACGTTAAACTCTATCTGATGGTGAGGTTCCAGTTTTGGATGTTTGGGGAATGTGGAGCACCCCTTCATCACCATTGCTCCCTGGTCCACTCTGACCCCGGAGTGGTAGTACCTGTTTGGGTCCCATCTATGGGTTAAATAGAAAAATGTATTTATAAAAAAAATTGTATTATCCATTAAGAATTGATTTATTTCAAAACTTTATCAGCATTAAATGACCCACTGAGGTTGATATGCCGTAAAACAAAACAAACCAAACCAAACCATCCATTTTTAAAAGAAATTGTGACTTGTAATGAAAAGTGGATATTTTACAACATCAGTTGAAATAAGGAATTACAAATGACCAAAGGTCAGTCTTCATCCAAACATAATGCAGTAATCTGAACATCAGTTACATAAATGAGAGTAATCTCCCCTTATTTGTTTCACTTTGAGGAAACCGTCTGTTTTGGTCAGCCATTTTCATTTCACCATAAATCTACACTGAAAATATGAATTTGTTCGAATTAATACAACTGCATGTTTTAACATGAAAATATCATAAAATGTGTTCTTAATAACAATTAAGTTCATTTCAAATAATGCGCAAGCACAATTAAGAACACATTTTATGATATTTATGTAGCTAATGTTCAGATTACCCATAATACTGTGTATATTGTGAAAGAAAGAAAGAAAGATGTTTATTTTCACACATTACATTTTTTACAAAAAAACTGTGGGGATTAAAATAAAATTTAAAAAATTTAAAAATAACTCCCATGAACCTTCACTGGAAGAACCCTCAACGAATGTGCAATAAAAAGGACCCACTTCCGACCCCCAAGAGAATCTCTTGGCCATTCGAGTTGATGTATTAACTATGTCTAGACGCTACTACTATTGGACAGGGAGATATTTCCTTGCCACGTGGTGGCTATGACCGGTGAATAAAGCCAAAACTATAAAAGCACCATCTGTCTTTGAACCCTCACTGGAAGAACCCTCAGCGCATGTGCAAGAAAAAGGACCCACTTCCGACCCCAAAGAGAATCTCTCAGGGACAAGACACCACTACTGGCCAGGGAGAAATTTCCTTGCTATAAGGTGGCTATGACCCGTGAATAAAGTCTAAATCATAAAACCTCCTTCTCTCTTTCTTTTTGTTCCTTGAACACACATCAAAAATAGCCACCTTTTTAAACCTAAAACACAAAACCAAAAACTACCCCATACATCCTTCAGATTACTATTTATTCCAGTCTTTACAAAATTCTCGGTACCATTATAGTATGTGGCCTACCTTTTGAATGTGGCCTACGAAATCATGTCTCTCTTATAGTATGTGGCCTACCATAAAAAGCATATTATAAGATGATAATAATAACTGCTAACCCTAACCCTAACCTTATTTCAGAATTTTAGAATATTTTAGAATTAAATAGATCTCTGATTCATGTAAGTTATGGATAAATTCTTTCTTAATTATTCTTAATTACTATATACAGCTTATGACTGAATTGCATTTCTTGAAATTGAATATATGTGAAAAATAATTAGTTTCAATAAATTGCCTACTACTTATATCTATAAATAAACTCTTGCTGAGGTAGGACACATTTAAACTGGGTAGGCCACATACTATAACAGAATCAAAAAGGTAGGCCACATACTATAATGGCACCAAATTCTCTCAATGAAAAAAAATCAGTTCTTTGGAAGATTTCAAAAGGCATGTTGAGCAATTTCCATGGAAGAATTGAATTATCAAGTTGCCTGAAAAAGGGCAGAAAATAGAGAGAAAAATGGTAGATTTGTATTATTTGGATTTTTCGGACTGTTGTCCTCATCTTTATTGTTATATACACAATGTTTCAGATGATGTGCTCTCCAGCCTTCTTCTGATGCTTTTTGTTGAACTCAGGAACCTTCTCGTCAAACTCAACAACAGAATACTACATGACCAAGAATTGTGTATATTCCATCCCAAGCAGCTGTAGCAAAGTATACAAAAAGTATATAAAAGTATACAAAACATTTTAGAGTGTGAAAAAATATCTTTATTTTAAAAATTAAATAGCCATAGCTATTTTATTTTCCTTTTATTTTTTAATAAAGAAAAATTAGCAATAAAAAGTTTGAAAATTAGTTTAGTGATCAGTTTAGGTAATATTGAAGGAAAACAATGTAAATATTTTAAAACTTTTTTTTTTTTAAATCTCGCAAAAAAAAAAAAAGAACACAAAGAGTTGTTACAAAGAAAAACAATTAATTCAAAAATCAAATTATCCGATTGGGAAAAACTTACTCACTGTTATCATGAAAAATAAGTAAAACAGTCCGTTTTTTTTTTTTTTTTTTTTAAACAGGGTCAGTTTATTTATTGATATTTTTTAGCAGAATTCTGTATTCATGGTTCTTTTACTAAAAAAAAATCCCGTATAGAAACTTATAAAAATCTTCTGATATAATTATTCAGACTCTTATCTTTATAAGAAAAAAGTAAAAATCGTTTTTTATGGGTTCATTTTTTCATATTTCATAGAATAAAATAGGCTCGTAAAAAATATTTCCCCTAATATGTTCTAGGAAAAACCTATTTCAAACATATTTTCATCAAAAGCGAAGTAATTATGGAAATTTTCGGGAAAATCGGACTATTAATTGATTTTTCATAGAATTTTTTTAAAAAGCCTCTTGTCATAAATTGTTTTTGGCTACGTTAAATTTCAATTGATTTAACGGTGCAAAAATGTAAACATTGTTTTTCGTTCATAATTTTCAGTATTTCAAGCTGAACATTTTTTTTTAAATCATCAGGACTTTATTTAATGTTTCTTCTTCTGAATGGTCTAAAACTTTTCAAGATAATATCAACCTTTATGCAAGTTTCATTGTGTTGAATATGAGGGGAGGGGGTAAATTTGACAGGTCAAATTGGAGGTCCCTAATGGTTACATAGCTTCATCATTGATTTTTGTTTTATAAAAAAATTAGCTTGCAAAGAAAAAAAAATCTATGATAGCATTTTATTTTGAAGTAATTGATTTTCGCCTTTAAAATATTAGCGCGATCGAAATGACTTGGATTTATTTGCGGCCGAAATATCCGGTTTTACCAATGTGTGGGATATTATTTGAGTTAACTTTGTGCTAAAACTAAACTCACGTAGAAATGTAAATATTTGTGCTAAAACTAAACTAATTCAGGTAAAAAAAACTTTTAAAATATCATTTTTATTTCTTTAAATAGAAGAAAAATTCATAAATTATTTCAGGACTATTAAAATGTATCGTTTGGGGGATGGGGGGGTTAAAAAAAAAGATTATTATTTTTTAACCTTCCCTCACCCACTCTCTCCCGTTTTGGCCTTCCGTATTCATTTTAATTTTTCCCAGTGTTAAACGCTTGATATTGTTATTTCCTTTCCTTTTTTTATCGATTCTAATAACGGTAAGTTAATTTATTTCCCTTATTTACAATGTAAACAACTTACTTTTTCAAATTAGGTTAATTTGTGCAACCACAAACTTTATGGACCGTATACAACACGTGCTTTCTTCTATTTTGTTTATGGCCGGCTTTATATATACAAACATTCGCTTTTTTTAAAATCAATGATTATTTATTAAAAATATAATTTTAATACCATTATTTATTAAACATAACTTTAGTTCGTCAAATCGCATTTAGTTTTTTTTATTTATTTAAATGCTAAATACATTAGAATTAAAAAAAGAAAAAGAAACAAACTAAATGTGATTTTTAAAAAAATGCCGTTAAACAAAATTAAATTTAAAATGTTATAGGCTTTTATTTTATTTTTATTTTCAAGTTTTTTTTAATTTTTTATTTTAAATGTATTATTTCAAACAAAAATTATTACATTTTTATATTTTCTTTGAAATTCGATTTAAACTTTGGTGATGTTGGTTCTCTCAGTTTAATTATTTCTAGATGTCCTTTTTTTCTTCTTTTTTAAATTGTAAATAGTTTCATATTTCCGGAAAAAAAGTTGTTTTCAAAAATGAGACGAAAAAAAATGTACTAAGAAAAATGTACTAAATTGTGTGCTATGCATTTATTTTATGGAATAACATGATAAAAGTTGTTTGTTTTGTTTTAATTTAATATTCACCCACTCGAAGCGCAGAGTAAGAATACACGTGTAAGTCGCCATTAAAGAAAGTCTCTAGAAATACCAAAACATTCACAGAACCATAACTGATCAGAAATTATTGACATGGTGTATTCATTTGCCGTGAAATAACTTTCCTTTTTCAAGGTTTAATGTTTCATATTTTTACGACACAAGTCCTTTATTAATAATTGAACATACACACACTTGCGTCTTTCCATCAGTATAAGTATCACGTAGTTTATCCAATTTTATTCAAGGGAGGTAATAAAACTATTTTTTTTTTTAATAGTACAGTACAATTATCAAAAATCAAGAAATTGTTAAATTTTAAAGAAATTTTCAGCACTTTATAAAAAAAAATAATAATAATGAAATTTATTGTGTACAGTGCTCAGGTGCACCACAACTCATCAAAGTCTCATGTCAAGTACACAGAATAATGTATTAGTGTCAGGAACATGAACAGTTTACAGTAGTAATATGCATGTATGTGTGCGCGTGTGTGCATATGTATGTGGAGAGTGGCATCAGGTATAGTGTCTGCGGACTACAGGAAGCATGGAGGCTTTGAAAGACTCAGTGCTTCGGCAGCCCACAACAGACACGGGCAGTTTATTCCATGTCTCCGCAACTCTGAGCGTGAAAAAATGTTTCCGAAAGTCACGTGAGCAGTGCTGTTTTCTGACTTTGTAGGCATGCCCACGTGTGTTAGAAAGATGGAGATTAAAAAGGTGTTCAAGGTTACTGTTGTTAAGATGATTAATGACCTTATGAGCGTTTACCAGGTCAGTTGCCAGACGCCGAAGTTTCAGCGAATCCATTCCCAGGGCAGCGAGACATTCAGAGTATGGTAGATGCCTGATGGAGGGTATTCGTTTGGTTGCACGTCTCTGTACAGTTTCTAGGAGGTTAATATTCTGAGCAAGATAGGGGTTCCAGACCGGTGATGCAAACTCCAAGTGTGGCCGCACCATAGCTTTGTACAGCTTCAAATAGATAGCCAGTGAGCGGCTGACAAAGGTCTTGCTGAGTGACGCCAGGACACCCTTGGCCTTTTTGACAATTTTGGAGATGTGTTTTGTCCAACGTAAATCACTGCTGACAGTAATACCCAGATCACGTTCACAAGAAGATTCCTTGATATTAGTGTTGTGGAGGGAGTATATGTATGATGGGTTTTTCCTCCCAAAATGCATGGTGGTGCATTTGTCCACAGCCAGCTTTAGTTGCCAGTCACTGATCCATTGTTGCACTGTGTCCAGGTCTGACTGTAATAAAGATCTGCAGTGTTCAGGATCTGTCTTTTTTACTGGGCTTTTTTCTATCTGGGGTTGCTTATCTGCTGAATTTTTATTTCTTTTGAGTGTCATCACCACCTCTAAATAATGGACCATTCTGTTTTTATTATAAAGAAAGAAAGAGAAGAAAAAGGACATGCTACACAGAAATTTGATAAGAAAAAAAGAGAGTAGGGGAAAGATTAAGGGGGAAGCAGAATTGAACTATGTCTTCGAGTTCATTATTAAAAAATGATATTATATAAAAGGGTTTTGTAATTTGCTTGAAGCATTGTGATTATATTGGTTTGTTGGTTGGTTTTGAAGACTGTCACAATGCAAGTGTAAAGAAAAAAGAAGGTAACTGTGGTGTTGTTTTTTAATCTGAGAATAAATCACAGGTTAACAAACAACACCACAGTTACCTTCTTTTTTCTTTTTGTCAACCAACAACAAATGATATTACATATTCTTATATACTGAACTATGTCTATGATTCAGTTCATTATTATTGTTTTTAATAATGAATTCGAAGACATAGTGATAATATATGCTTGGATTTCTCCTTTCTTATGGGAGCAGGATAGGCCAGGTCACATTTGATTGGGGTTTCCACTGGTGTTTCTCAGTATAAAGCACCTCAAAATCTGCCACATGGTTTATTTGCAGCTGAGATCTCGTTCCCTGACCACAAACTGGTGGCTGATCAACACTAGGTGTTTCCCTCAAGTGAAGGTGTATGATGTTGCAAGACCTGAAATGCCTAATGATCTGGGGATTACATCACTGACAGTGTGGTCAGGGGAGCACCTTTATGGTGTATTCCTTAATTGGGATTTCTTCTTTGTTGTTATCTGTGTTCATTGCTTAGTTCTTTATCAACGAACACAAGACTTTGTTGTTTTACTTAGAGCTCATATCTTATAAACCCAAGTCAGACAAACGTGAATAGAGAATTTGGCCTCGAACAGACGGATTGCCATTGCATCTGTCTTCTTTGGTGCCCAGCCAAAAACTGATCTTCTAACCAACTTTCTCATTTTGGCTCGTCCAATGTGAGAAGAGGTCAAATACAGGTTAAATTCTGGGCGATCTGAACATTAGCTACATAAATGAGAGTAACTTCCCCTTGTTTATTTCACTTTGAGGAAGCCATATGTTTTGGTCTCACCAACTCAGCATATGAGTAGCACAGGTAAAGTGAGGAGCTGATGGTATGTGTGGCGCTCCGCCTCAAGCGCAAAAAAAACAATCTCCTTGGTCTAGCACTAGTGAAAAGGGGATAGACTCCCTTGCTGTCTGACTGATACCGACTTTAGGCCAACCCAACAACTTTACTTATATATTGAAGTATTGCAATACCTCTTAAATAAACATATCAAATGTCATAATAATTAGAATATCATGCTGTGGTATATCCCCAGGTCCTGCTAGTCATACTTACTGGACCCAATTTTAAAAATAGACACTTTAACCCATGCAAGTCAGTAATAATCGTAAAGGTAATCTGAACATTGGTTACTTAAATGAGAGTAAGCTCCCCTTGTTTATTTCACTTTGAGGAAGCCATATGTTTTGGTCAGCCATTTTCTTTTCACAGTAAATCTACACTGAAAATATGAATTTGTTCGAATCAATACAACTGCATGTTTTAACACGAAAATATCATAAAATGTGTTCTTAATAACAATTAAGTTTATTTCAAATAATGCGCAAGCACAATTAAGAATACATGCAGTTGTATGTTCAGATTACCATTGTAAATATGCTAATAATCATATATGTGCTAGAAGGCAGTGACTGAGGATCTTCATGTCCTAGGAATGACGTTAAACTCTATCTGATAGTGAGGTTCCAGTTCTGGAGGTCTGGGGAAAGTAGAACTTTAATACCATTGCTCCCGGGTCCACACTGAGTAGTATCTGGTGTTGCTTAACTGCTGAATTCTTATTTCTCATGAGTGTCGTCACCTCAGCTAAATAATGGACAATTCCGTTTTTATTATAAAGAAAGGGAAGTAAAAAGACATGCTACATAGAAAAAGTATAATAAGAAAAAAAGTAGGGGGTGAGCGTGCGGAAACGATAACGCTAATCTGTTTCAATTGAGCATAATGAAAAGATGACAAGAAACAAAGAATGAAAAATAAGAGTGAGAGACAGTTAAATCAAGATTATTATACTTTTTACATATTGAACTATTTAGCAATAGCCCTTAAGTAAACATATCAACCGTTGTAATGATTAAATTATCATACTGGGGTATATCCACAGGTTCTGCTAGTTATTATGTTCAACTGAAGAGGTGATAGATTTTATAAGTATTTAATATCTTATAGCTGTTACAGCTAAGGGAGATAATTTTGGGATCAACAATTATCTCCCTTGATCTATACGCGGTATATATAAAACAGAAGGGTGGCCATGTTGGTATGATCTGCGGTTTTGATATTGCTTGCTTACGGATTAAATTTACCTTTGCTGTTTTATTTTTTTAATTCTATTTTTTCTCTAGTACTATTTTCTATAACAAGTAAGTTATTCTTTGTACTGCATATTATTCACATCATTTTTAGAAATATCTTACATAAATTTTATATCATGCAAATTTAACTCACCATAGCTAGAAAAAAACAAACAACAAAAAACGAGAAATTACTACTTAAAATCTTGTATACTTTAAAATCAAAATTTGTTTTTGGGGGGACGAAATTGGCGCTATTATATTTTGTTACTCGTAAATAATAAAATAAATAATACAAATATCAGTAGAGGTGGTTAAGAGTTATGAATGAATGTTTGTTTACACGCCGGAAAAATAAATTGTGTTAAGCCTTTAAAATTATTTAATCGAAAAATGATCTAAAACAATAAAAACGAACGTTATATATAACAGAAATCTGTTTTTTTCTTTCTTTTTTTTTAAACACATAAACTTGGAATCGTTCTGTATACTAAACGTAAAAGAAAACAGTTAAAAAATAATTTTCTATGTTTTATTAACGTTTTAAAATATTTTTTTTAAGAAGTTGCGAACTTCTGAATGTCCGTATTTTGTTTTTATTCCCATCAAACGTCGATTTGTTTTTTTTATTTGATTTGTTTAATGGCATATCAATCCTTGTGGGTTATTTAATGCCAACACTTTTTAATATATGGTTTGTAAGGGAATAGTTTGTAGGTAAATATTTGTTTTTTAAACTAATTGCCTTTTTAAGGTGTTTCTTCTCGAACTCGGGAATCTTGTCAAACACGGGGGCCTTCATGGAACTTTGAACCGAACCCTTTTTATTTTAATCCATTGGGGTAGATTTTTCACATTTCGCTAACCATTATCAGGTACAAATGTTAAGCTGTATTAAGTATTCTATGTTATTATCGCGCGTAGTCAGGATTGAACCCGCAACCTGCAGATAATTGTCCGTTAGAACTGCATTAACTCAACCCCTATATCCATTGCGCCATGTGTCCAAGGTTGTGTCAATGAAGATGAGCACAACAGTCCGAAAAATCCAAATAATACAAATTAAATTATCAAGCCTCATCTAAAAAAATTCAGACAAAAATGATAGTAGTTGTTCAATAAAATTAAGATTAAATCGAATTTAATTCCACCATCGTATGTCACCCCACCGAAAGAAAAAATACCAAAAATCAGGGAATTAACCGAATTTAATGAAATTTTCAGTGTTGATATATTAATAAATAAAATATATAATGCACCAGTTATATTTTTTTAAAATCTTTGACAGTTTTTTCAAATTTTAGCTTTAACCACGTTTCTTTGATGCGTAACACAGATTCTCAAAGACACGTGGTTCAGAATTAACTGATTTGAAAAAAAAAAGTAAGTTATTAAATAAAATAACTGGTGCATTATATATTTTATTCATTAATATATCAACACTGAAAATTTTATTAAATTCAGTTAATTACCTGATTTTTGGTATTTTTTTTTCTTTCGGGGTGATATACGATGGTGGAAATTAGGTCCATTAAGTTCGATTTAACCAAAATTAATAACAAGAACATAGCAAAGACTTTTATTTTTACTAGGACGTAGTAAACTGGACGATTTTTTGTTTGTTTTACCCACTACATTCCTCTATTGTGTTAAACTTCCATTCATTTCTGTTTATTTTAAATTTCTGTCTGTCAATAAAACTTTTCATTTTTGTTTACCAAAGTTAACTCAGTAGTAAGAAAGTTTATCTTTTTCTCACAAAATTTGTTTACCTTCTGTTATCTTTCCATTTTTTTGTGTTTATATCACAAAACAGTTAATTTTTTATGACTATGAGTATGTTATTGTAATTTTTGACTATTAAAATTGTATTTACCAAAAAGAACTACATTGTTTGCATTCGATTCTGGTACTTTTGATTTTTGTGTTTAAAATTCTATTTTTCTACTAAAGTATTTGGGGTCAGCATAACGGTTATGCTGACCAAAATACTTTTAGTATCGTATTCGAAATCTGAGTATCCCCAAAATAATTCATGTCGCTTGAATTTGCAACTGCCATTGTAAAATTTATTTTAAACATAGTGTGTTCTAGTTCGAGCCCATCAACAAGCACTGAATGTTTTGGGGATTTTTTTTTTGTTTTTTTTTTTCTCTCTCGTCTCCATCCCCAATGCGATTTAAGTTATTTATTTAAATAAAATGTGTTGTAATTCATTCAAACTTTATCCTTGATTTAGTTATATTAGGGGCCGGTTTAACTCAGTCGGTAGAGCATCTACCTAGAAACCGCAAGGTTTTCGGTTCGATACCAGCCCTCACCAACTAAGTGCATGAGTAGCACAGCTTGCGTAATCTGATTTGTACAGAATTGAGCTATATTCATCTTTATAAATATAGCAATATAATAAATGTGAATGTCCGTGTGTCATATTTTTTTCAACTTTCGTATGAGTAGCGCAGGGTCTGTGCAGTAAAGTGAGGAGCTGATGGTAGGTGTGGCTTTCCGTCTAAGACGCTAAAAATAATCTAGCGCCAGTGAAAGGGGGATAGACTCCCTCGCTGTCTGCCTGATGCCGACTTTAGGCTACCCCGACGATACTTTTTACTTACTCCTAGATTTATTCAAACTATAAGATATTTTATTTTCAAGGGAGGTAACTTTAATATTTACTTTTGATCGAAATATGGCGGAAGTGACGTTTCTTCTTTCACTCCACACTTCCTTCTGTCGTATCATCCGAAGGAAAATTCCGATTATAATGCGCACCCTTGCATAATGCGCATCTACTGTATAATTATTTTATAATTACCTCGGAAGTTATTTAACATCATCAACACTGTGCTGACAGAACGTTGGGAAAAAATACACGTAAATTTAATAACCCGTTGGCAATTAACTGTTATTGTTGAAAAATATTGTATCGATTTATTGTTGAATGTTGAAGAAAATCCAATACAGTTACTACTGATGTGAAAAAAAAAAATAACAAAATACCTCAACGTTTAACAGGCATGAAGAAAAACTGATGTTATTAACAAAAATATTACGACGTTTCGCTCGTAATTATTTCGATTCGACCACGAAGTTCCTTTTTATTTCATAAGTTTGTTTTGGTTTTTTTTAACTTAATTGTTGGCTTGCAACCCGTCGTCTCTTCAAACCTGGGACCTAATAATGTCTCTTACTCCTGTAAGCCAACAATCAGAGAACCCGACAAGTACGGTGACAACTTGTAAAAAAAGGGCCAGTTACACCGCTGCTTACAAACTTCAAGTGATCGAGTTCGCCGAATCAAAGGGAAACCGGGCGGCTGCCAGAGATTTTAAAATAAGTGAAACGAACGTCCGATTATGGAGAAAAACAAAAGATGTTATAAAACGTCAGAGAAAGACGGCGAAAGCGCCCGGTCGCGGCAGTAAGGTTCACCATCCAGAACTAGAAAAACAGCTGATTCAATACATCCACGAAAGAGCGGCCCAGGGTCACACAGTGAGCATGGTCGAGATACGGCTAAAGGCCCTTCACCTGACCAAAGATTTGGAACCCAATAGCACTTTTAAAGCCTCCACTAATTGGTGTTATTTTTTTATGAAAAGACACGGCCTGCCTGTCCGCCGCCGAAAGGCTATTTGTACCAGCACTACTTGGAATGACGTGGACGAAGAACGGTTTCTCGCTAGTGAAATGGATAAAGCACGTGAGTATTGTTTGGATCCGTGTAAGAGTTAATGTATTGAATTTCGATGCTAGACTGACCAATCAGAGAAGGGCTATTTGTCTTTATCTAAAAAATCCTCCTGCTACAAAAAGGATTCTCAAATGAAAGAAATCTATAAGAATTTTAAAAAAAATTTTTTTAAGTGCAAGTTGAAATTAATGTTTTGATTCACTAAGTGGAAGAGTTGTTGGCTGGATTTTACGGCATGTCAACCCTTGTTGGTTTATTTTATGCCAAAAACGTTTTGTTTTCATTTTGATGGGTACTCAATTTTTTAAAACACATTTTTTTCTATTTAACCCATAGATGGGACTCTAACAGGTACTACCACTCCAAGTCAGAGTACACCTGCGAGTAATGGCAATAAAGGAGTACTCTGATCGTCTGTCTAGTCTAGTCAGTGTATTCTTCTGTCCCCAATTTTTTTAAACACATTTTTGAAAACTTATTTTTTTCTATTTAACCCATAGATGGGACCCTAACAGGTACTAGCACTCAGAATCAGAGTGGACCTGGGAGTAATGGTGATAAAGAAGATGCTCCACATTCCCCAGAGCTCCAGAATTGGAACTTCACCATCAGAGTTTAACGTCATACCCAGGACATTGAGCCTCAGCTACTGCCTTTTAGAACATATGATACAAAGGGTTGGGGCTTGCCATAAGGGAAATATGGTTTGGACAATGTTCAGATTACCAGCTTGGGAACCTTCTTGTTGAACTTGGGAGCCTTCATGTAGCAATTGGACAAAACCGTTTATTCAATCCACCAGGGTAGACTGTTCTCATTCTGTTAGTCATAACTGGGTACAGGTGTTATGTTAAGTATTCTATGTTGGTAATCTGAACATTAGTTACATAAATGAGAGTAACTTCCCCTTGTTTGTTTCACTTTGAGGAAGCCATTTGTTTTGGTTGGCCATTTTCTTTTCACCGTAAATCTACACTGAAAATACGAATTTGTTCGAATCAATACAACTGCATGTTTTAACACGAAAATATCATAAAATGTGTTCTCAATTGTGCTTGCGCATTATTTGAAATGAACTTAATTGTTATTAAGAACACATTTTATGATACTTTCATGTTAAAACATGCAGTTGTATTGATTCAAACAAATTTGTATTTTCAGTATAGATTCACGGTGAAATGAAAATGGCTGACCAAAACAAACGGCTTCCTCAAAGTGAAACAAACAAGGGGAAATTACTCTCATTTATGTAGCTAATGTTCAGATTACCATTCTTTTAGTTAGATATCCTTCTTTGTTTAAATATTTTTTACTAAGCCAATTTAGTATGGTTAACTCTTTGCCTACTTTAAGCCTCTCACAGCAGCTCTCCCACCACACTCAAGCAAAGTACAAAAACTGATGGTTAGTTCATAATAACTGAACAGAAGGACTCAGATTACAATAATGATAATAGGACTTTATTAGAATAGACTGAGTTATGAAGTGAATAGATAGTGAACTTTGAAGTATCACATCACAGCGGCTCTCCCACTACTGCAATCCCACCATATGCCACTAGCAGCAGCTTTTGCAGTTAGTTCATTATAATTGAACAGAAGGACTCAGATTACAATAATAATAAGACTTTATTTAAATAGAATGAGTTCTGAGAGGAATAGATAGTGAGCTTTGAAATATCCCATCATACAGGTAAAAAATACCAATAAAATTTGGTACAGACGTGGGGTAAGCAAAGAGTTAAATGTGTATATTTACCAACCCCTTCATACGAGTAGGATGTGTCACAAGGTCAATTTATTAAGCAGAGTTTAACGTTTGAATTCAGAGTTTTCCTTCTATACTTTTTTTACTTCAGCATTAACTACCTTAATCACACTGTTCAATGATTATTTTAAACAATATAAAATTAAATATAATTTGTATGATTTTAATCTCTCTCTCTCTCTCTATCTATCTATCTATCTATCTATATCTATATATATATATATATATATATATATATATATATATATATATATATATTATTATTATTATTATTATTACTAACCCTGATGGTTGTATATTTTGGGAGTTTAGCAATGTTTAGGTTATGTTTACAGATGAAACAGATTTAGCTACACCATCTGCCCTGTTGGCTGGAGCTGTAGAATACACCGACTGCACCTCTGCAGAGGGGTAAAATTCGCCCAATGGAGCCACCTGTTGGCAGTAAGTGGCTGTCTGTGACGCTTGAGGATGGAATTCTGTGGCTGAGCAGTCCATGACATGCAACACTATGGCCCTTACTTAGGCTAGACGGGAAGTCAGGGTGGTCCCTCTCCAATCAATCAGCTGGTCACATCGAGCCCTAGCACGTATATGTTTGTCTTGACCCTATTGCCCTTATGGCAAACTCTCCCTAGCTTTTTATTATATATGTGCTATAAGGCTGTGGCTGAGGAACAGTGTCCTGGGTGTGATGTTAGACTTTATATAGAGATGAATTTCCAATTCTGGAGAATGTGGAGTACCCCTTTTTCGATGGTCCACCCTGACTTGTGGTAGTACCTGTTAGGATCCTATCTATGGGTTAAAATAGATTTAAAAAAATGAGTATTAAAAAATGTGTTTTAAAAAAAAATTGAGTTTGAAAAAGAAAAATTTGATACCCAACAAGAATGAATGTCTTCAGCATAAAATAACCCAACAAGGGTTGACATGGTTTAAAAACCAACCAAGCAACAGCTACACCATCTTTTGAGTTTGCAAGTTGTAACCCCCCCCCCTTTCTGACAATAAATGTCACTACAAGTCCTTTTCTTTCTTTTTCTCTTTCAATATCTAGTGTAATATCCGTTTCATTTTAAAATTATGATCTTAATGGAATTTATCTCTTTATATCCAAATTAAAAAAAAGATATCAATAATTTCAAATATACTTATATACCCCCCCAAAAAAAAACAACAAAAACTATTTTGTCTTTATTAAATGAAACAAAATGAAAAGTGCTGGCCTCTTCTTTTTAGTCAACTAAGAACATTTTGTATTATATAGAATCATTGATTAGGTTATATCGTAATGACCAGTTATACCGAGTGTTCAATCACGGGAGTATTATGAGGAGAGTCCTTCACATGAGTCCCCCACAGAGTGATCTGTGTGTACTTAAACAGTAGCTAGCACCAACACTGCAGAGGTACGGGGAAGATGGGTCATTCCATTATATCACTTCCCTCTATTTAACTTTTAATATTTTTTTTGATTTGGACGTAGCCGTTTTACCGCTTTCTTTTCTCTCAACCTTTTTCTCCTCCTGACGGTTAATGATGGTGATACACGTGGGATTTGTGGAGAATAAGAAGTTGATGGTGCAGGCGGCACATCCACAAGTACTTTTTGGTTAATGGGAGGTGTGATCTCATCCTCATCGCCACTTGTTATGTCGTAATGATCAGTTATACCGAGTGGTCGATCATGGGAGTATTATGAAGAGAGTCCTTCACATAATTCCCCCACAGAGTGGTCTGTGTGTACTTAAATAGTGGCTAGCACCCCCACCACTGCTGAGGTACGGGGAAGATGGGCTATTCCATTATATCAGATGATATATATAAATTAAAATAAGGAAATGAATCCAACAGTATATCAGAGTAAGAAATTTGACAAACACACAGATGTTTTTAAGTAATATTGTTTTATTAGCTTATATTGCTTTAAAAATTCTAAATATCACTTTTCTTAAAAGTCCGTTATGTGTTATTTCCCTTACAACGTGTCATGTTTTTCATAAAAACTTTTCTTCTTTTTACAATAGACATGCTCTGATGATGATCCAAACAGAGTGAAATATTGCAATATAAGCCAATAAAACAATATTACTTACACATATAAAAAGAACATATTCCTATCTGATATTGAACAATATTCAACATCTTCAGAGCTTGTTTATACTCCATGTTATCAAGAGCGGAGACAAAAGTCATATGTCACGGAGTATTCTGAAGATGATTTTATAAAATCGAAATATCAATATCAGATAGGAATATGTTATAAAATGTTTTCACTTTATCATATATATACTCATACCGTCGGATTCATATATATATATATATATATATATATATATATATAGGTTAGCCTAATGGATAGTGACAAGGATAAGACATCTGTTAAATTTTGATTTGTAACAATTGTCATTTTATTTTAATACCTATAAAGATGGTATGCTCTTATTAAAGGTATAAATCCATCTCTTTTCTTCAAATATAGGTAAATAGTAGGTTAGACCAAGTCCTCTAACCTTGGTAAAAAACAACCTATCTAAAAGCAAAACTAAATTCAAAATTCTACCAGCATGGTAAAGTAACTTGCATAATGGAGTGCTAAAACAGTGTCTCTAAAACAGTTCAGCATTGTGATTAACCTCATTCTGTGGATCTCTCTTCCTTGTGGACTTGCCAGCTCTGTTAATACATTAATTTTTGGCCTTCTGTTTTTCAATTTCCTCTTTTACTTAACTGTATGTTCAGAGATGCTGATAGGTACGCATCCTGCATCCCTGACCCACAAAAATCTAAAAGGACGCAGTAAAATCATATTCATGCGTCCCAGTGTTTTTCTTTTTTCTTCCCTCACCATTTCAAGCTAACTGTAAATAAATTTCAATTGTTTTTTTAGAAATGAATTACACAGGATAGCTTACAAGGTAGGAGTTAGACGGCTTTAGTTGGGACCCATAAATTTTCCCGGGGACTCCTTCAAAGCAAATATGTGCATCCCCGGACCCACTAAATCAAAAAGCTATCAGTCACTGATGTTAAATATAAGAAATCTCTTATTTTGTTGACAACTTTTGCAGCAGGAGGTAAAGTGAATTACACCGCAAGGCTACAGATTGAACTCACAACGTCCAGGTTG
This sequence comes from Doryteuthis pealeii, assembly GCA_023376005.1. NCBI lineage: Eukaryota > Metazoa > Mollusca > Cephalopoda > Myopsida > Loliginidae > Doryteuthis > Doryteuthis pealeii. The sequence continues at coordinate 46,501,941 of CM042164.1, read as the reverse complement.
TGAGTAGTGACTTCCTGGTAACCGTCCTGTCACCCTCGTTGATTGGAGTGGTTTGGCCGATGAGAAGGCATAAAGGCTGAGACAGTTTCTCTTGGAGTGAATTACTATTCTTAGCTGGGAAAAACTGGTTGTCCATGGGGGTCTTACTCACGACACTTGTGTGAGAACAGAAGACCAGACAAATTGTTTTTAAATTACTTGCAATAACTTTCCTCTTTATTATTTGGATTATTCGGACTAATATCCTCATTTTTATTGTTATTTACACAATGTTTCGGCAGATGTGTCCTCCAGCCTTCTTCAGGTATTTATTGTCGGACTCGACAACCTTCTCAATTGGACACATGGTGCGACAGATATAGGCGTTGAGTTAATACAGTTCTAAGTGACAGTCATCTCTGAGCTGCAAGTTCAATCCTGGCCAAGGGCGACAGTAACATGGAATAATTAACACAGCTTAACACTTGTACCCGGTCATGGTTAATGGAATGAGACTAGTCTACCCCCGTGGATTGAATAATGGGTTCGGTTTGAAGTTCCATGAAGGCTCCTGATTACGACAAGAAGAATCCCAAATTTGACAAGAAGGTTCCAGAATTCAAAAAAGAAAGACCGGAAGAAGGTCACAGGGTACATCATCCAAAACATTGTGTAGATAACAATAAAGATGAGGACAATAGTCTGAATAATCCAAATAATCAAGCCTCATTTTAAAAAATTCAGAGAAATAATAACTTTGCTCTTTTTTTAAATTTTTTATTTTTTTTAATCCTAATAAATAAAATATTATTTACTTCCAGTTATGGTGATATGATGATATTGTCCAGCATAATGTTATCCACCTTTTAAATCCTTTTTGTCATCGGGCAATTCCATGTCAAATAATCCAGAAAAAAGAAAGATTGTCACCCATACCTTTCAATTTTTCAGAATTTTTTCCCAGATGTTGACAATGCAAGACAATCTCCAAAATTTGAGCTAATTCCAAAAATTGGCCAGGTTACATTAATTTTTAGCTCTCCAAATTGTAGGATTTGCACGAAAAATTGTGACCTTTTGTAATCTATCCTTGTCAGTACAATGAGTTCTAGAGCTTCCCTACGCCTAAAAATTGGTTTACAAAAGCTTTTTGGCCGGATGAATCTAAAAATATCTCAAAATTAACCAATTTTAAGTTATTAATTGTTGTGGGGTTGTTACGGGTCACAAATAAAGACAAACGACTGGTGAAAGTTGATATAAGTGTATTGAACAAAGAAAGTAGAATTTAGAGAAGAAAAGTGAAGTTACGTCTGACAATATAGTCTAGAACTGAATCGTGTCGCTTGTTCTTCAAGCTACAATTGTCTTTGCTACTTATAATAGTAGTAGGATTATTCCATTATGTAGATAGGTTATATCACCTATAACATTAATGATTTTTGATTTTTTCATAGCAAGATCAATAGAAACAATTCATTTCCCTTGCATCCATCATATTGCGGTTATTTCCTATAAGTCTAACATGATCGAAGGGGAACCACTCTTGACTGATAAATTATTTATTTATTTTCCCATTAAACTAACCCTAAACCTGTCTTCTTTTTTCCTAGTAGATCAATAAATAAATAAATAATTTATCAGTCAAGGGTGGTTCCCCTTTGATCATGTTAGATTTATAGGAAATAACCCATATTGCTTGCAAAATTTTGATAATATACAAAACTCAATATCGGCACCACATTTCATGATGGAATTGAAAATTGGAAATGATTACAATATACAAATAAAAAATAAATAAATAAAATAAAATAAAATAAGATAAATATAATATCAAAAAGCAAAACAAAATAGAATCTAGCAGGCTCTATGATTACAATTTTTAATAAAATTAATTTCATTCTAAGCTCCTAACTCAAACATACACATACACATATTAATGTATATGAACAAGGCATGCACGCAAACAGAACACACACACCCTACAAATAACACACACGCACACACACACACAACAGGACAACAGGTGATTTTGATAGACAGTAAATTTACACACCCGCACCCATAAACAACCAAACGATATCTGGAATGTTAATCTCAGACACATTAATAAAAAAAAAGAGATCAGATGATCTTGTTAGTAAACAAAAAAAAACAGGCTTAGAGGGCAAGCCAATTCTGGAATAATAATTAACAAAAAAAAAGAAAAAAAAAGCAATGAACAGAAACATAAATGCGCACATACACATACAAACACACACACAAACAAGTACCCCCCCCCCACACACACACACAGAATTTGGAAGACATGAGACAGAACAAATGAACAGCCACTAGCAACAACTTCAGTTCTAGTAATCTCCTGTAGATGGGATTTTTATCCCGAAATATTGAAAATAAACCACAGGTTAACAAACAACACCACAGTTACCTTCTTTTTTCTTTACACTTGCATTGTGATAGCCTTCAAAACCAACCAGCAAACCAATATAAACACAATGCTTCAAGCAAATTACAAAACCCTTTTAAATAAAACATAAGTTTATCTACTAAAAGTATTTACAGAGTTTTAAAAGTTTAAAATACAGTATTGACCACATGTTGTGGTGGGTGACGTGGCCTGGATGATTTGACATGGAATCACCCTATATCTTCTGGTAGTGATTTAGAGATCTCTTTGTATCTCAAGATCCAAGGGTGATATTCGTTCAAATCTAACTGTATAGCTACTCTTTATTTTCCTGACCGTCTCGTACATTGTCACTCGAAAAAATTAATAATTGACAATGTCTCCGTGAATAGATTTTAACAATAAATCTAAAAAAAAAATTTTTTAAATTACAAATTTATTGCCTGAAAATGAATTTAAAAAAAATATTTTCAAGGGAGACAACCGTCCCAATAAATGAAGAGTTATCTCTCTTACTATATACGAAGTCCTTTTTGTGTTATTTCTGTTATAGTATCCTTTTTATTTTTGATTAGTAAGGAAACAATAAATATTTTTTATTTGAAATATGAGGGAAAGGGTAGTCATGAACTTTCTTGACCGTAGGAACGGTGTTCTGTAAATTCATATACCTTAAAAAAAAAAATAAGACCATGAAGTGATAGATGCGTTTGAAAAATACTTTATTGCGTCAACTATATCATTAAGAATTTGATTGAAAGTGTTACTTTCTTTGTTCTCTAGCCACAAGAATTCATAAACTTAAGAATCTAGCATATCTGCTTAAATAAATTAACCCTAACCCTAACCAGTGTACGGTGGGGTGTTCTGAAATTTTCCAACTTACGTTGCCAAAATGAAGAATTCTTAATGATATAGTTGTCTCACTATAAAGCATTTTTCAAACAGATCTATCGCTTAATGGTCTTATTTTTTTTTTAAGGTATGAGAATTTACTGAAAACCACAGCTACGGTCAAGAAAGTTCAAGAGTGCCAGGAAAGATAGTAACATCACATTTATTTTGTTTTAAAACCTCATCCGATTTGGTGACAAATTACAAAATTCTAATTCATGAAGATAATGTAATTCTAAAACATACTTGAAGCTGATGTCGACTTGATTATCAAAAATATAATTTGACTTATGAATTTCATGTAATTTATCATTAAACCATCCAAATAAAGCAGACAAGACATGCTGGAGAAGCAAAGACAAACTCATAAGTGACATTCTCCTGTGGACACCTATACATGGTTACACCAGTGTAGGCCAACCTGCAAAAACCTACATTAATTAGCTCTGTGCATATTTTGGATGCTGTGCGGAAGATCTGCCTGGGACAATGACTGGTGGGTTGGTTGAATATATGGCATGTCAACCCTTGTTGGGTTATTTCATACCAAAGACGTTTGTTTTATTCATTCTTGTTGGGTATTCAATTTTTTTTTTTTTTTTTTTTTTCAAACTCAATTTTTTTTTTTTAAACTCTTAACGTCCTATACTGCCTCATTCCACCCGGCCAGAAGTTACATTTCCTAATCTGCCTCAAATGATAGTCTTTGTTTAAATGTAATATTAAACATATTTAGAAGTCTTTGATTTAAGGGAAATATCTCTGGTAATTTTAAATAAAAAGGCCGTTTTTAGACAGTTTTTGATAAATCTTTATAGGAATGAGGCTGTGTATTTGGAAAATTCTCAACAGGATGTTAAGAGTTAAACACATTTTTTGTAAACTCTTTTTTTGATCTATTTAACCCATACATGGGACCCTAACAGGTACTACCACTCCGGGTCAGAGTGGAACTGGGAGTAATGGTAATGAAGGGGTACTCTACATTCCTCAAAGTTCCAAAGTAAAACTTCCAGTAGATGTATTTAAGATCATACCCAGGACACTAAGACCCTCAGCCACTACCTTCTAGCACATATATGATAAAAGGGTTTGGGGGGGGGTTGCCATAAGAGCAATAGGGTTAGGACAATCATATAGGTGCTAGGGCTTGACATGACCAGCTGATTGATTGGTGTTGGTCTCTCCAACCACCCGACTTGCCTAAGTAAGGGCCAAATTAGAATTTTACATGTCATGGACTGCTCAGCCACCAGGATTCCATCCTTAAAGATCATGGGTTTCCACACACAGTAAAACAGGTAATCCCATTGGGGGTTGTTACTCCTCTGCAGAGGTGCAGTTGGTGTATTCTATAGCTCCTGCCAACAGGGCTGGTGATGACTTATAGGGACAGGTGGTGAGAAAGGGTCATGGGAATCTGTGCTGTCAGTGTGAGATGATGATGATGATAATGATGAATGCTTCAAAAATCATATATGAAGCAACTGAGAAGTATATTTTTTCCTTAAAATGTATAATTGAACAATATATTAATGAAAATAAATGGATGTCTTTATAGTTATTTACTAAGCTTAGCTTAGATGTGGCACAAGGCCATAAGTATGTCGCACCCAGTGAGAATCGAACTCACTAACGATGGTCTGCGATGCTAGCTTGCTAACCATTAAGCTACATGAGGTACCTAATATACTAAGCTTCGCTTAGATGTGGCACAAGGTCGGATGTAAGGGGCTCCCAGTGAGAAACGAACTCACTAACAATGGTTTGCGAATCTAGCTTGCTAGCCATTACACCACATGAGGTGCCCATAGTTATTTAATAACCTTCGCTTAGATGTGGCACAAGGTCGGATGTAAGGGGCACCCAGTGAGGCTCGAACTCACTAGTCAGGATTTGCCAATTTAACTTGCTAACCATTACACCACATGAGGTGCCCAATGGATGTCTTTATAAGAATACCAATCATCATGAACTCCTCAAGCAAAATACAATGAAAATTGTTGGAAGTTGATTAAGACAAGTATTTATTTTCATTATTAACTCTTTGCCTACCAAATTTCCACCACGGCTGTACTAAAATATATATATATATATATATATATAATATATATATATATATATATATATATATTTAACTTTTTGCCAACAAAATTTCTCCTATGACTGTACCAATTTTTATTGGTATTTTTTTTACCTGTATGAGATCAGATATGGGTATCAGATATTTCAAAGTTCACCATGAGAGTGAAATATGGATATAGGTTGTTTTTTCTAATTTCTACAAAGTTCACTATCTATTCACCTCAGAACTCATTCTATTCAAATAAATTCTTATTTTTACTGTAATCTGAGCCCTGCTCAATCATAATGAACTAACCATCAGTTTTTGTATCTTTTTTTGGGTGTGGTATGAGAGCCTCTCTGAGTGGCTTAAAGTAGGCAAAAGTTAACTTGATTTCTGATTAACATTGCTAGTTATATTTTTAAAAAAGCAAAACAAGCTTTTTAATTTAGTGCATCCTGGGATGCACGGATTTGATTTGAATGAGTCCCCGGGAAATTTGATGGGTCCCAACTCAAGCTTAATAAATTGCAGAGTTTTTATCTATGAACAACTAAAGCTGTCTAACCCCTACCTTGTACCCCATACAGTGTAATTCATTTCCAAGAAAATATTGAAATGTATTTACAGTTAGCTGGAAATGGTGAGGGAAGAATAAAAACACTGGGATGTATGGATACGATTTTTATGTCCTTTTATATTTTTATGCATCAGTGACGCACGATGTGTACCTATCAGCATTTCTGATTGTATGCTTAGTATGACTTTTTGTGTTTTTTAAACATAATTTAAAAAGTTATTTAAGCATGTAGACTTATTTTACAAAATCAAATCAGGGTTATTTCCTATAACTCCAACCTAAAAAAGGGGAACCACTCTGATTGACTGATAAATTATTTATTTATTGATCTACTAGGAAAAAAGAAGACAGGTTTAGGGTTAGTTTAATGGGAAAATAATGGGTAGATTAATTAACATATAAAATTCATTCAGAGTGGTTCCCCTTTTTATGTTGGAGTTATAGGAAATAACCCAAATCAGACTGATTGAAAAAGAATTTACCAAAAATCAGTGAATTATCCGATTTTAATAACATTTTCAGAGTTGATTTATCAATGAATGAACTTTATGACATAGACTATGAGATTAAAAAAAAATTTGAATAAAGAGATTATTTTAAAAAAAAACTCTTTTCTCTTACAAAATTATTTAATTAACTTTTTACAAAGAGTTCAGTGAAGAAAGAGAGCTATTTATTCTCCAACTTATCTACAGTACGTTTTATGATAAACAAATGATTCACATCACTTAATTAACATGCACCACAGACTAATTTTATTATATTTTCCTTCTTCAGTTTTGCAAGATTTTTAAATTAATTGTGTGTGTAATGTGTATGTAAGTAAACAAAAAAAAATATGAATTTCATGAATGACAGAAATGACTTGTTAAATACCCCAGGGGTTTATCAGAGGCGAAAATCGTAATGTTAGTAGCACAAGTGACTGCTGAACTGACGACGCAAAAAATCCGCCTTTTTTTATTGGCATCAGAACCCGCATGACATTTCATGCATCCTGGCACCTGAATCAAACCACGCGTCCACGTTACACCTACATTGTTTTTTTTAAAAATATTTTGACACACGAGTTTGATCCAGGCAGGCAAGACACAACCGGGTTCTTTTTGTAGAATAAATATACTCCATGTAGAAGAATTCCAATTACCATCAAATTGGGCCGCCCTGTCGGTGGGGCGTTAGAATGCACCGACTGCACCTCTGCAGAGGGGTAAGACTCGCCCAATGGGGCCACCTGTTGGCCGTGGGTGGCGACCCATGATGCTTAAGGATAGAGCCCAGGTGGATGAGCAGTTCATGACATGCAATACTCCACTTTGGCTCCGATCAATCGGCTGGTCACGTCAAGCACCTATATGATTTTCCCAACCCTATTGCCCATATGGCAAGCTCCAACCACTTTTTATCATATGGGTGCTAGAAGGTGGTGACTGAGGGTCTACATGTCCTGGGAATGACGTTAAACTCTATCTAATGGTGAGGTTCCAGGAATGTGAAGCACCCCTTCATCACCATTGCTTCTAGTCCACTCTGACCCGGAGTGGTAGTACCTGTTAGGGTCCCATCTATGGGTTAAATAGAAAAATGTATTTATAAAAAAATTGTATTATCCATTAAGAATTGATTTATTTCAAAACTTTATCGGTATTAAATGACCCACTGAGGTTGATATGCCGTAAAACAAAACAAACCAAACAAACCAAATCATCTCAAACATTCAGAGAAACACTTTTATTCTGTCATGAAAAAAATCTGGCAAAATTATAAAGTTTTTATGCAAAGAGAATTCACTGCATCCTTTTAGATTTTTGTGCATCAGGGACGCAGGGCACATACCTATCAGCATCTCTGATTCAGGTGATATGTCTAATGATTTTAAAAAGGGTTACATATGAGATAGTGTTTAACATCATACTGACTACACTAAGACCCTCAACCACTGCTTTCTAGCACATATGATAAAAAAGGATTGGGGGTTTGCCATTAAGGGCAATAGGGTTGGGACAATCATATAGGTGCTTAGGGTTTGACGATTGATTGTAGAGGGCCTCTCCAACTGCTTGTTAAGCATAAGTAAGGGCTAAAATGGAGCAGAGATGCTGATAGGTGCACATCCTGCGTCCCTGACAAACAAAAATAAAAAAAGACGCAGTAAAATTGAATCCATGCATCCCAATGTTTTTCTTTTTCTTCCCTCACTATTTCTAGCTAACAGTAAATACATTTCAATTGTTTCTTAGAAATGAATTACACAGCATAGATTACATGGTAGGAGTTAGACGGCTTTAGTTGGGACCCATGAATTTTCCCGGGGACTCATTTAAAGCAAATATGTGCGTCCCAGGACGCACTAAATTAAATAAGCTATCAGCATCACTGATGGAGTGTTAAATGATTTCAAAAAGGGTTAGATATGAGATGTGCAACCAAGCGAGTACCCTCCATCAGGAATCTGCCATACTCTGAACGTCTCACAGCCCTGGGAATGGATTCGTTGAAACTTCGGCGTCTGGCAACTGACCTGGTAAACGCTCATAAGGTCATTAATCATCTTAACAACAGCAACCTTGAGCACCTTTTTGATCTCCATCTCTCCAATACACGCGGGCATGCCTACAAAGTCAGAAAACAGCACGGTTCACGTGACTTTCGGAAACATTTTTTCACGCTCAGAATTGCAGAGACATGGAATAAACTGCCTGCATCTGTTGTAGGCTGCCGGAGCACTGAATCTTTCAAAGCCTCCATGCTTCATGTAGTCCGCCAACACTATACCTGATGCCACTCTCCACATACACATGCACACACATACATGCATATTACTAATGTGAACTGTTCATGTTCCTGACACAACATTATTCTGTGTACTTGACATGAGACTTTGATGAGTTGTGGTGCACCTGAGCACTGTACACAATAAATTACATTATTATATTACACTAAGACCCTCAACCACTGCCTTCTAGCACATATGATGATAAAAAGGATTGGGGGGTTGCCATTAAGGGCAATAGGGTTGGGACAATCATATAGGTGCTAGGGTTTGACGATTGACTGTAGGGGGCCTCTCCAACAACTCGTAAAGCCTAAGTAATGGCTAGAATAGAGTGTTACATGTTGGTAATGTGCTGTTTTGAGCTACAAGGTGTATCACAGTTGGCTTTGTTTTAGTATGCCAACAAAATTCGTGTACATCAAAACAAGGTCAACCCTGTATATGACCTCTGGGGTATAAGACTAAAATGTTGTTGATGACTTATTGTGAAATTCTTAATGAACTAGCAGGACCTGTGGATATACCACAGTATGAAAATTTAATTATTACAACTTTTGATATGTTTACGTAAGAGCTATTGCTAAATAGTTCAATATGTAACTGCTAATGGTGAAGTTCCAATTTTTGTAGCTCTGTGTAGTGTGGAGTACCTCTTCATCACCATTACTCCCAGGTCCGCTCTGGTAGTACCTGTTAAGGTCCCATCTATGGGTTAGGAAAAAATAAGTTTAAGAAAAAATTGAATTTAAAAACAAAAATTTTGAATACCCATGAAAATGAATAAAAAACAAAATGTGTTCTGCATAAAATAACCCAACAAAGGTTGACATGCTGTAAAGTTGGCAGAGTAGCCTATTGTTGGTATCAACCAAACAGCAATGGAGTACCTTTTCATTATCATTACTCCTTCGTAAATTCTAACCCAGTGTGGTAGTACCTGTTAGGGTCCAATCCATAGTTTGAATTTAAAAAAATGAGTTAAAAAAAAACTTTTGAATATCCATCAAGAATGAATAAAACAAAACGTCTTCTGCATAAAATAACCCAAGGGATGACATGCGGTAAAATCCAACCAACCAACAATTACTTATGCCAGTCCGACACAAAGGTCCATTTAATGTGGGGCCATCCATGAACCGAAGCTTATGGGATGGTAGGCACAAAAAATGTAGGGATCCCCTCAGCATCTCCCCTCAATAGAGGCGCTTCAGGCACTGGGCAATAAACCCAGCCCTGCCCCTTTAAATCAAGGGGGCTGGGGTGCTGGTCCAGTGGCCGAAGCCACCAGACACAGGACCCGAAGGCCCCAAATCCAATTTACAATTCTGTATAGTTCACATTTTGATCATTATAAATTCACAATGGAGAATAAAATTTACCACGTACAGGTTAGGCACAAGGCCCTATTAATGTGGGACCAACCACGAACCGAAGCTCATGGGAGATGGGTGCACAAATATACGTTGATCACGTCGGCATTCCACCTCAAGGTGGGAGCCTCAGGCACTGGGCAATAAACCCAGTCCTGCCTCTTTAGGTGTTGCCTGGGAGGGGGAGGCCCCCCTGGGATTAACATTGTTAGCTTTTACGGTCCAGGACCGAAACCACCGGACCCCCTAAATTCACAATGGAGATAACTATTCCATTCTAATTATAAATTATCTCCCCTTACTTATTTGAAGTCAACTCTAATATGATTCTATAAATAGAATATGACTAGACATCAACGGCCGCTAAAAACCTAATTTGCTTCTTTTAGTAAATAGTTTTTCTGTGAAGTTTTCTTAGGAGTGGTGTTAACTGTTTGTAATTAAAAAAACATTCAATGTCTGATTAAGACAAAAATAAACGTGGGAGGAAATTTTTTTTCTATTTTTTTATAACAACCAGGAAAAAAGCCTACAGTTTATTTATTTATCTATTTAGCTTGTGTATTTTTTTTTCTACTCTTTTTCTGTATTTCCCCCCTTTGCTATTGGTTGTAAACTTGGCTACATGAAACATCAGGAGGATTGCTGGATTGTTTACCTGGCTAACAATTCTCTAAAAAAAAAAAATCCCCCCAGCTGCTTTGGCTCTTCCTTTGTTCTGCTATTTGGTATGCAAGTTACTCTAACGTCACACCTGCCACTTTTAAGCAGAAAAAGAATCTTGTAGCAGAAATTTGCCAGAAATTCCTTCTTTTTTTAAACAATGAATTTCTGCCGCAATATTACCTTACATTCATATATCCCATCACCCATTTTATTTTCGCACACATACACACACACACTCATATATTGGGATTTAGTATATAATGATGTAGCTACTATTTTTTATTTATTTATTTTAGATTTCAGTATTTATAAATCTGTGTTATACACAATTATTATATATTCACATATCCTGGAATTAGTTTTGAGAATATATAAAGTGCTAGAAGTGGCTACCCAGCGTCACCTGTGTACAGAGGGGAAACCTTGTGTATTGATCTTTTGAGATTTACAAATGCTGGACATTTTTAAGTAAAATTTCAATGCTATTTCTATGTATATTTTGATTTTTAAATATCTTCAAATATAAATCAAATCTTCATAATTTTTGCTCAAAAAGCAAGAACCGGTGATATTTAATATGCATATATATTTACTTTGTCATTAATTGTTTTATTTTTGTAGTTTCATCCAGACATACATAAATACATAAAAGAATTGATTTATTTCAAAACTTTATCGGCATTAAATGACCCACTGAGGTTGATATGCCGTAAAACAAAACAAACCAAATCTTTTCTTAATTCTCCAGTTTTAGAATATATAAAATACTAGCAGGACTACCACATTTTATTATACAATGTTTGATATCTTTACTTAAGAGCTATTACAAAATAGTTCAATATGTAAAAAGTATAATAATCTTGATTTAACTCTCTCTCACCCTTTTTTTTTTCTTTCCTTTTCATCTTTTCATTATGTTCAATTGAAACAGATTAACGTAATCGCTTCAGCATGCTCACCCCTCTATATTTCCCCTACTCTCTTTCTTTCTTTCTTTCTAGAATTTTTCTATGTAGCATGTCCCTTTTCTTCCCTTTCTTTCCATTATTTAGCTGAGGAGACGACACTCATAAGAAATAAGAATTCCGCGGATAAGCAACACCAGATAATCAGGATTTACATTTTATGAATTAACTCTTTGCCTTTGTCCTGGATAGGACGTTAAACTGCATCTAGTGATGAAGTTCCAATTTTGGAGTATGGAGTACCCATTCATCACCATTACTCCCATGTCCACTCCTATCCTGCATGGTAGTACCTATTAGGGTCCCATCTATGGGTTAGATAGGAAATATCTGTTTAAAAAATACTGAATTTAAAAAAAAAATTTTTTTGAATACCCATGAAGAATGAATAAAACAAAATGTCTTCAGCATAAAATAACCCAACAAGGTTTGACATGCCATAAAATCCAACCAACAAACCAACCCTTTTATCTTAATGCTATTAGATAATAAAAGATAATAATGAAATTTATGTATACAGTGCTCAGGTGCACCACAACTCATCAAAGTCTCATGTAAAGTACACAGAATAATGTATTAGTGTCAGGAACATGAACAGTTTACAGTAGTAATATGCATGTATGTGTGCGCGTGTGTGCATATGTATGTGGAGAGTGGCATCAGATATAGTGTCGGTGGACTACAGGAAGCATGGAGGCTTTGAAAGACTCAGTGCTTCGGTAGCCTACAACAGACGCGAGCAGTTTATTCCATGTCTCCACAACTCTGAGCGTGAAAAAATGTTTCTGAAAGTCACGTGAACAGTGCTGTTTTCTGACTTTGTAGGCATGCCCACATGTGTTAGAAAGATGGAGATCAAAAAGGTGCTCAAGGTTGCTTTTAACTAAAAGTATCTCTTAACATTTTAGAAACTCCTGAAAGTTAATTCCTAGACTGTCATGGGGGATCACCAAAAAACTTTGTTTTAATTTTCCGACCATTGTGCAAGTTCAGCCGAAAAAATGGTAGACTGTGAATTCAGCGGCGTTAATTTTTACTATAATCTACTGGACAGATGTTAGAGGAATATAAAACGAATTCTAATGTATATATTTCTAATTTCTCAACTGGGATTAATACTTTTGATAAAAATGAATCTCTATGTCTCCGCAACTCTGAGTGTGAAAAAATGTTTCCAAAAGTCACGTGAGCAGTGCTGTTTTCTGACTTTGTAGGCATGCCCACGTGTGTTAGAAAGATGGAGATCAAAAAGGTGCTCAAGGTTGCTTTTAACTAAAAGTATCTCTTTAAAAAATAGATACGTTCTTAATTCATTTATAAATTTTTTAAAAATATTAAAGGACAGCATTAACTGATGTAGTATAGATTTAAAGTTGTTGCATAGTGATTCAGTTATACAAAATAGGTTGAAAAACAGGTAGGCTATGAATTCAGGGATGATAATTTTTACTATAGTCTACTGGATAGATTTTAGAGGAATATGAAATGAAGTATATTGAAGTAAGTCAGTTAGACAGTCACCAATTGGTTTTAGCAATGTGACTGGCCAAGCCTAACCATGAAGTTACTAGTTCTCCAATGAACCCACTATAACAGCTTAAATAATTACTGCCACTACTGCCAGGAAGAGTCCATTAAGCTGAGGAGGTGTTTGACTGTTCCACTGTCCAATAGTTAACAATCTGTAACAGTCATTTCCAGACTGCAGGTTCAATCCTGGCTAAGGGTGAAAGTAACACAGAATAACAATTAACAGTATTCTACAAAGTATATATTTTTAATTTCTCAACTGGGATTAATACTTTTAATAAAAATCAAACTTTAAGGAAAATATAATTTAATTCATTTATACACTTTTTTCACCTCAGAACTGCAAAAGCAGACTGTTTTAATTTTTTAAAATTTTTTTATTGTTACTCTGAAATAGAAATATCATCAAATACTCGGCAAAATTAGCAGCGAATAGTAATTTTCAGTTTATTTCATCATAGGACTTGATAAGTTTGGAGTGGTAGTACCTGTTAGGGTCCCATCTATGGGTTAAATAGTAAAAATGTATTTATAAAACAATTGTATTATCCATTAAGAATTGATTTATTTCAAAACTTTATTGGCATTAAATGACCCACTGAGGTTGATATGCCGTAAAACAAAACAAACAAACCATTGATAAGTTTATAATCTCAATTCCCTTGAAATGAAAATGCTGAGGTCAAAAAAGTGTGTGTATATATATATATATATATATATATATATATATACAGTGTTAAACTGTCATGGGGGACCACCAAAAAACTTTCCATTTTAATTTTCCGACCGTTGTTCAAGTTCAGCCATTTTTTCAAACCTTTCTTGCTGCAATTCTAACATTGTATTTCACCTTAACATTCACCGTGCAACTAAATGACTAAAATAACCCTTGTTGCTTTGCAGAATGCTTTATACTACTTTAGTCTGCCGCATGGCATTTTTTTGTGTACATCTTCCTGGCCCTATCCTATCAATTACGTAAGTAGAGGGTGTGGTTCATCTCCACCCAGGGGCCTGTGTTTAGCCAAGCTCTGCTATATATATATCTCTCTCTCTCCTCTCTTCTCAGCAATGTTTACCATTTTTTCTTTCAACTTTTACCTACCTAGATAAAATGGAGGCGGTTTTGTGCCAGAAATTGTAAGGCACTTCAATCTCAACTGTCATTTATTTCAATAAAGATGAAAGTAAATAATTTTGATATTTCAGACTCTTGTCCTCATCTTTATTGTGCATAAACAACCGAAACTACGTCACCACTTCCTTAGTTATTTAACTTATATTCTCAACAATTATGAAATTGTCATTATTTAATCTTAATTAGCATCTTATTTATTAACAATGTCTATTAAATTCTAGCTGAGTTAGATTTTTGCAGCAAAACTGCTCGTATTATTAATGCATTTAAAATCCTCAAATATGTGTTGTATATCTCTAAGAAATAAAGATTTGCATAATAATTTTAACAAAACTGGGTTTAATGAATAGTCATTTACTGTTACTGATTTCTAATACTGTCAGGTTATTCTCAAACATATTAAAAGCAATCCTATATATAATTTTATATAGAAATGAATTAAATAACATTAAAATAAGTAATATTTTTATATTTATTCTTATTTAGTTTTATTAGTCTTTCTAATTTGATATAATATTTTATCAAAACTTAAATACTTGCGCTCAGGGGGTGCATACTTTTGCTAATACATATAAGTATAAGGATGAAAGTAGTTATACTTTTCTCTCTCTCCCTCCCCCCTCTCTCTCTCTAATTTTCTCCCTCTCTCTCTCTCTAATTTTCTCCTTCTCTCTCTCCCTCCCTCTCTCTCTCTCTCTAATTGTCTCTCTCTCCCCCTCTCTCTCTCTCTCTTTCACTTCTTTTTCACATTTATTTACCATTTCTTATTTTCTTTTACCTTACTTTCACTTCTCTCTCGTTATTTCTTTTCCTTCTCTCTCTCTCTCTCTTCCTTCTCTCTCTCTCTCTCTTCCTTTTCTCTCTCTCTCTCTCTCTCTCTCTCTCACACACTTATTTACCATTTCTTATTTTCTTTCTTTTACCTTACTTTCACTTCTCTCTCATTATTTCTATTCTTTTCCTTTTCTCTCTCTCTCTCTCTCATCCCCTCTCTCTCTCACAGACACACCACTCCCTAAATCCTGCAGTAAATTCCTTTTGCTTCTTAGCTACCATTCCTTTTCGCCTTGAACTCTGAATTTGAAACCAACTTGCTGCTAACAGTTGCTCTTACCAAAACATCATACCTTAGAGAAGAAGAAGAAGATATATCCCTCAGCTACATATTTTTGTTTAGCTTTTTAATTAACACATTGAGAATATCAGTGGTTAACTTTATTGTCAGTGTTAAGCATTTCTATACTAGATCAGTGTCAAATAAGTAACAAGTTGAGAGAAAAAAAAACAACTAATTTTTCTTACTGTTTTCTTATTCTCTTTGTTATTTATTTATTTATATATCAAGTTCACCAACAAAACAAATCTTTATCTCCAACACATCTGTTTTGCTTGGTGATGGTAAAAAAAAATATTTCATTCACATTTCAACTCGGCAATATTCTCTGTGCCGAAAGATTACTTACTTGTATTATTATTATTATTATTATTATTATTATGAGGTTTTCACACCTGCCATAGCTGATGGTTCACTGGAGGCTGAGTGACAGCAAGTCTCCAGGACTCTTCTGAGTATTCTAGCCGATCACAACAGTGGTGTAGTTTGGATGGTCTCGATTCTTCCTCTGATTTCCAATTCACCCAAATTATTTCCTAGAACTTTGGGCACCGTTTCAAGTACACCGATTACAATTGGTATGACCTTCACCTTTATTATTATTATTATTATTATTATTGAGTTTTTCACACTAGCATTAGCTGATGGTCTTTCACTGGAGGCTGAGTGACAACAAGTCTCCTCAGGTCTCCAGGACTCTTCTGAGTATTCTAACCGATTGCAGCAATGCAGTTGTCTGGATGGTCAATTCTTCCTCCGATTTCCAGTTCCTCCAGTCTTTTTCCCAGTCTTTTTGGGATCATTCCAAGTGCACCAACTACACTTAGCATATTACTATTAACGATCTATTAAAGTTTAGCTGAGTTAGATTTGTGGAAAAACTGCCCATATTAATAATATATTTAAAATCCTGAAATATGTGTTATATAAAGATTTATAATAAATAAAAATAAATAAATATTTTTTCTTATTTAGTTTTATTAGTCTTTCTAATTTAATATAATATTTTCGGTTAAATCGAACTTAATGGACCTAAATTCCACCACCGTATGTCACCCTGCCGAAAGAAAAAAAAAAAAAAAAAATCAGGGAATTAACCGAATTTAATGAAATTTTTCAATGTTGATATATTAATGAATAAAAGATATAATACACTAGTTATTTTATTTAAAAACTTTTACATTTTTTCAGGACAGTTAACTTTGAACCACGTATTTTTGGGGATCTGTGTTACGCCTCAAAGATACGTGGTTCAAAGTTAACTGAGCTGAAAATCCATGCTGTTACTATTCAAATTTTATTTTTTAATTATCTTCACGAATATAAATCAAATCTTGATTATTTTTGTTGAAAAAGCAAGATCTGGTGATAGTGAATGTGTCTATATATTTACTTTGTTGTTAATTGTTTTATTTTCGTAGTTTCAGCCAAACATACATACATACACACAACTGCCCTTTATATATGTATAGATAGATAGATATAGATAGAAAGATAGCCGCCCTGTCGGCTGGGGCGTTAGAATGCATCGACTGCACCTCTGCAGAGGGGTAAGACTCCCCAAATGGGGCCACCTGTTGGCCGTGGGTGGCAACCCGTGATGCTTAAGGATAGAGCCCAGGTGGATGAGCAGTTCATGACATGCAATACTCCACTTTGGCCCTATCTTGGGCTAGACGGGCGGTCGGAGAGGCCCCCTCCAATCAATCGGCTGGTCACGTCAAACCCTAGCACCTATATGATTTTCCCAACCCTATTGCCCTTATGGCAAGCCCCAACCCCTTTATATCATATGGGTGCTAGAAGGCAGTGGCTGCGGGTATACATGTCCTGGGAATGACGTTAAACTCTATCTGATGGTGAGGTTCCAGTTTTGGAGGTTTGGGGAATGTGGAGCACCCCTTCATCACCATTGCTCCCTGGTCCACTCTGACCCGGAGTGGTAGTACCTGTTAGGGTCCCATCTATGGGTTAAATAGAAAAATGTGTTTATAAAAAAAATTGTATTATCCATTAAGAATTGATTTATTTCAAAACTTTATTGGCATTAAATGACCCACTGAGGTTGATATGGCGTAAAACAAAACAAACCAAAAAAAAAAAAAAATAGAAAGATAGATGTCTATGCTTGTGTATAGTATCTATACAGATGAACAATAAAGTGATAAGAATACAGATTTAAAGGAAGTTTAAACTCCCGGTATTTTCTGACCTTTATTGCTAAACTGATATGTAGGTCAACATATTTATATATTTTCAAAATGTGTTATTAGGTCAAAATAAAAATAACTTTCTATTTAGATTTACTTATGTTTCTATCAGCATGGGAAAATTCTAAGATAAGGACAATAGTCTGATTAATCCAAATAATCCAAAAAGCTTTGCAATAAATTTAAAATTCTTATTAATCTTAAGACTTCCCTTTTTTTTTTTTCTTTTTTTTTAACCAATTTATAAAAAAAAACAATATAGACTGATTTTATAGCAAATAATAAAATGGTTTATAACATTCATTGAACCTTTTTAAAGAATCATAAAAAGCAAAATAAAATTGATGGAGTGACCTTTTGTTGATATTAGCCAGACAGCGAGGGAGTCTATCACATTTTCACTAATGCTAGACCAGGGACATTTTTTTTTTTTTACCAATTTATAAAAAAAACAAATAATAAACTGGTTTATAGCACTTAAATTCATTGAACCATTTTAAAGAATCATAAAAAAGTTGGTGGAGTGCCCTTTTGTTGGTATCAGGCAGACAGCGAGGGAGTCTATCACATTTTCACTAACGCTAGACCAGGGAGATTGTTTTTTTCTGAGGTGGATCACCGCATCTACCGTCAGCTCCCCACTTAACCGCACAGATTACCTAATCTGTGCTACTCATGTGCTAAGTTGGTGAGGACCAGTATCGAACAGAGAACCTTGCAATTCTGAGCCAGGTGATCTACCAACTGAGCTAAACTGGTTGTCATATATCTTAACATTTCTTGATTATGAGTAAAACCCAGTGAATAGATATATATATATTTACCAACACCTCCACACGAGCAGGATGTGACACAAGGTCAATTTCTTAAGTGGAGTTCAACAGGTTTGAATTCAGAGTTTTCCTTCTCCTAGACCGGTTGCCTAACCAAGGTTAAAGAGCCCGGTCTGCCCTACTATTTTATCCATAGCTGGAGAGAGAGTAGGATTCATACCTTTTCCAAGAATTTACTATAAATCTATGTTGATCACATTTCTGTTAATAAGTCTGGTGGAATTTTATGCTGCTCGGAGCACCCTGAATTAGTGATAACGATATTGAAACTCCAAACTCAAACTCAGGGTTATTGTCTGATGATGACTTTAGTCTAAGGTAAACAAGGAACACCTGAACAAGGCTTGAGGATACAGCGGCCTGAAAGTTGTGTTAATATATACCATAATAAAGATGAGGACAACATTTGTAAAAAAATAAATTTATATCCCTTATCAATTTGTTAAAAAAATAAAATAAATATTTGTATAATATAACTGGTGTTAAAGTTGTTTAAGGCTATTTTTTTTTTCTTTCTTTTTTTTCAACATTAGAAAGCCAATAAATTCCATCATACATGCAAAATGTTTTTTTTTTGTAATATGTCTATATACTAGTTTTCTGTATTTTTGAGATGAGGCTTGATGTGGAGAATTTCAATGTTTCGGACTGTTGTCCTCATCTTTATTGTGATATGTATAAATACAACATTCAGGCTGCTATATCCTCGGGCTTTGTTTAAGTGTTCCCTGTCTACCTTAGACTAAAATCACCACCAGATGATAACCCCAAGTTCAAGAATAAATCTCCAAAACGACACTTGAATTCAGGGTTATCATCTGATGATAACTTTAGTCTAAGGTAAACAAGGAACACCTGAACAAGGCTTGAGGATACAGTTGCCTGAAAGTTCTGTTAATATATACCACAATAAAGATGAGGACAACAGTTTGAAACATCAAAATTATTAACATTGGAATGCTTAAAGTAAATGATGCTGTACTTTTATACAAAGTGCTCTTTATCAAGAATGTCAATATTAGAGTCCCTCCCCTCGCCCCCCCCATCATTGCAATCGAATACGAGACATTTTTAAAGAAGAATGTAATGTCATTATTCAAAGAAAATACAATGTGTCAGAGTGGGAACGGGAGTTAAATGTATATATTTACTAAGTTCAAATCGTATATAAAATATATTTTTATTTATATATATATTTTATATATGATTTAAAAAAATATAATTTTAGAAAGTATCATACTTTATTGATCAGCAATTTTAAATGAATAAAAAGGAAAGTGAGTGAAAGAAAAGAGAAACTTAAGGGCCCTTTCGACTGGTGCTTTTTCAAAAGTAACGACGGTAGATCGTTTAAAAGTCACACTGTATATATATTGGGTAAAAGAGGGGGGTTAAACCATGTAAAGGCTAAATGTAACTATATAAACCATGTAAATATATATTTTATATTTGTAATGAAATATATTTTATATATTTATATTATATCACAGCAGTTGAAATGATAAGTACTGATTAAAATAAGTACTATTATATATATATATATATATATATATTTTGCATATATGTATTTATTATGGAGGCGCGTGGGCTAGTGGTTAGAGTCGTGGGAAATGGACTTGTCGATTTGAGTTCAATTCCTAGACGAAACTGTTGGCATTTCACATAGCGCTAATACCCTTGGGAAAGGTATGAATCCATATATTCTCCCTCCAGCTATGTGTTAAATAGTAGGGCAGACTGGGCCCTTCAGCCTTGGGTAGGTAACCAGTCTAGGAGAGGGATAACTCTGAATTCAAAATTCCTGAGGTCGGTCGTTGATTGGGTTTGTGGCAACCGTTGATGCACCAATTCTTTCCTATCGACTGTGCCAAAAAGTGTGGATGGTCCAACACAAGCCTTCACCACTATAAACAAATCACTGTGTGGGTGTTCATTGTGTGTCATGAATCGATGAGAGTCCATAATTTATATATATATATATATATATATATATATATATATATATCATAAAGTATATTAATACTTGTGTTCTTTAATTTGTTTACTTTTGAGATTTACAAATGCTGGACATTTTTAAGTAGGGTTTCAATGCTATTTCTATATATATTTTGATTTTAAATATCTTCGATTTAAATCAAATCTTCATAATTTTTGTCCAAAAAACACGAACCGGTAATATTTAAAGTAAAGTTGGTGGAGTGGTCTATTGCCTGTATCAGCTGGACTGCAAGAGAGTCTATCCCCTTTTCACTAGTGCTAGACCAGGGATTTTTTTTTCTGAGGCAGAGCGCCCCACCTACCGTCAGCTGTCCACTTTGCCACACAGATTAGAATACTTAATCTTTGCTACTCATGCACTGAGTTGACGGGGACCGGTATCAAACCCATAACCATGCGATTCCTACGTAGGTGCTCTACCAACTGAGATTGTGGTTAATTTTGTATTTTCATAGTTTCTTCCAGACATACATACATACATATATAAATTTATATATATATATATATATATATATATATATATGAATAATATATATATTATATATATATATATTAATATATATATGAATAATCTTTAGTACAGAAAACTTATAGAGTACCAAAAGTAAAGGAATCATATGTATGTTGGGAGATCATACAAGTTACAGAATGGTAGAATAAAACAATATTTTATTACGAAAAAAAAAATGAAATATGGGGGGGGGGATGAAAAGGCCTTGACGAAGAATATTTTGTTAAAAGATATAGTGCCACTGCTATGAAGGTAGAATTTTCAGCTATTAATGAGAAAATGTTTTTTGCCTTATCTGTTATTAGTTTATCTACTGCTAAATACAAAGCAAACCTCTAGAACATCCTCAAAGTGTGCAAATTCCGTAATTTATAGATGTCATAGATTAGTTGATGGCAGCAAACTCGTGTTCAAGTATTGCCATTGCTTGATATAGTAAACAATAATAATAATAAAAAAAAAAGAAAAAAAAAGGTCAACAGTTCAAAGAGTATAATGGTGAGCTTCAAAAAGTTCAACAATGAGCTGCACGAAAGTGGCTCTTTAGTCCTGACAAAGTCTTGCACATCTTCCACATTTACAGTAATTCCACAGAGCACAGGGTATTTTATTAGTCCATCCCGCCGATGCACAGATTGGTGACTGATCAGGCCAGCTTTGCCCATACATAGCCTTCCACACTGGTCACATTTGAAGCTCTTGATTGTCTACTTTTTTATTCTTCGAATATCTCTTTTCAACTGCTCATGCTGTATACAAACTTTTCCGTGCCCTCCTGCACAGCTTCTCCACTGCCCACGGTCCAAAGACTTACTCTCCCAGGTCTTCACATAGACATACATACATACACACCAACTGCCTTTTATATATGTATAGCAGTGGTTTTCAAACTTTATACAGTCTGGGCGCACTTACCGTACTACAGATACTTGATAGCGCACTGTATACAAAATAGGACTAATATGTTATTAAGTTAACTCACTGGTTCTCAAACTTTATACAGTCTGGGCGCACTTACAGTACTACAGATACTTGATAGCGCACTGTATACAAAATAGGACTAATATGTTATTAAGTTAACTCACTGGTTCTCAAACTTTATACAGTCTGGGCGCACTTACAGTACTACAGATACTTGATAGCGCACTGTATACAAAATAGGACTAATATATTATTAAGTTAACTGTTAAATATATAAAAAAAGCAAACTTAACATACCTCAAACACAGGTTTTAAACAATTTTATTGAGAAAAAGAAAAATCATATATCTCATTAACACAGGAATGAATAAACTTCATAAAGTTTATTCATTCCTGTGTTAATGAGATATATGATTTTTCTTTTTCTCAATAAAATTGTTTAAAACCTGTGTTTTTATTTAGTTGCAAGAAAAATAACTTATAACTATCATAATAATGTTCGTAAAGAAATGGAATAATATAGTAACTTAGTATACATTTGCTTTTCATATCTGGATAGATTTTTCAGGAATACTACGAGTCGCAAGTGAAAGCAGGACGTTCGGAGCAAGTATCGATCACTGACATGAGCGCTTCGCCGAGAAAACGGTAATGACAAACGAGTGTCGTTCGTCACTCATCTTTTCTCGGTGCCCGTCGGTTTCGTTCGTTCGAGCGAGCAAACGAAGTAACGACGGTTGGGGAACGTGTAATCGCCGGGAACTGCGGACAGAAATCGACGACAAGAATACAATGACTGCTACAACCCCGAACGGTGGTTGTTGGTGACCGTCGGAGACTGTGAGTGACGCGTTGGCGGATGGGTAAGCGCATCACGGCAAGGAGACCATATGCGAACATCCAATGTCGTGCCATAGGAAGCGAGTGAGACGAACAGCGGAGAAGGAGAGTAAGCAGCGGCGTGTCAAGAGGGCGAGCAACGAAGGGACCGACGGCAAGATAACCGAGAGACGTCGTTGCCGCAGCGCTCTATCGTCTCGTCCCATCTGTGTACTGGGTGTCTTTGCTTTGCTGACCGAGCAACGACAACGTATAGATAGATTATTTTAGCTTATCAGAATGAAATTCTCTAAGTACTAGATTTTTTAGTCTTTCTTATGATATATATACCATGTAAATTTGTGTCATTTATTATTCCCATATTCCCTATCAGCTGTGTATTTATATATCAATACGGGTCAATACTTATTGTTTTCCCATATGAACATATTGATTTATGGGTCAATCAATTAATGCTATGTTTACACAACATCCATTAATGTGAACTGTGATTGTTGCTCGACTGCTAAAAATATATATGCCAGCACCCACCTCCTTACCCATACACATTACTCTTCTTTTTTTTCTTCTGCTACATTAAATAAGGGATTCTAAGAATACGCACATGCATACCCATTCCTCATCCCCTTACCCCATACCTTTACTTCAGTCTGTGAGGTTACTGATGACTAAATTCAGAAATAGTAGCAAGATTTTAACCCCATTCTATTCTGCGTGTGTGTGTATAGTGTTGCTCTACTCAAAACAGAGCCACTAACAGAACAAAAGACTGACAACATCTTGTTGTCTTTGAAAAGTCAGTCAACTAGTTTTTGTTGTTGTTTTTTTTTTTTAGTTTTGTATTCATTAACTCTTAACATCCTGTTGAGAATTTCCTAAGTCCAGAAGCCAATTCCTATATTTATTAAATATGGAAGCGCGTGGTGTAATGGTTAAAGTCATGGGAAATGGACTCGTCGCCCCGAGTTCAAATCTTGGATGTGGTAATTGCATTTCACTTAGCGCTAATACCCTTGGGAAAGGTATGAATACTACTCTCCCTCCAGCTATGGATAAATAGTAGGGCAGACACGGCTCTTTAACCTTGGTTAGACAACCGGTCTAGGAGAAGGAAAATCTCTGAATTCGAAAATGTTAAACTCCGCTAAAGAAATTAACCATGTGTCACATCCTGCTCGTGCGGAGGGGTTGGTAAATATATATAACCATTTATCAAAAAATGTCTAAAAATGTCCTTTTCATTTGAAGTTACCTGTTATTTCCTTTAAATCAAAGACTTCTAAATATGTTTAATATTACGAATTTAAATGAAAAGTCCATTTTTAGCCATTTATTGATAAATCTTCATTTGAAGTTACCTGTTATTTCCCTTAAATCAAAGACTTCTAAATATGTTTAATATTACGAATTTAAATGAAAAGTCCATTTTTAGCCATTTATTGATAAATCTTTATTCAAATAGGGCCCTCATAAAAATTCTCAACAGGATGTTAAGAGTTAATATTAGACAGTGAATACTTATAATAATTAGTATATCAGTAGTTGCTTTATGAATAATTCTACTAACAATTTTTTTACAATCTTTAAGTGTATTAATGCGACAAGAGGTAACGTAAAGAAAGTTTTTTATATGCTTTTTCTTGCGTTCATCATATTAAAAAAAATGTTGGTAATACAATTCCTAAAGCTTCAGTATAAGTAAGAAGAGCAAGAGAAGGGAGAAAGAGAGGAAGATGTAGATTTGTGTTACACTCTACATGGATCTCTGGTCAGAAGATGTGTATCTCATACTCGTCTGTGTGTGTGTGTTACGTTCCATGTGTTACCTGTATTGCATTACAGAACTACACCCTGAAGATATAGGATCGTGTTTCTCCTCACAAATATTTAGCATCACTACCTACAGCTCAACCCCCCACCCCCAACCGACATCTATCTGCACTTTCGCAGATATAAATAATAATTGGTAGACATCTATCTCATCCTCACCTCCCCTCATCTACATGCACACACACACATACACACCACTCACACACACACTCACACACACACACACTGTTTTTTCTATTCTCGCAGCATGAACGGATCCACTTTGCATACGCTACCGTTTCTACAGTCACCTGTACCGGGTTATGAAGAACAACCTTTTATCCTCAGATTCCATCTTCTCTGCTAATATCATTTGATAATGATACATATATATATATATATATGTATGTATACATACGTATATAAGATATGTGTCCTCCTTGCACTTTTTTTTTTTTTTCTTTTCTTTTCTTTCCAAACTCATCAGGATACGAGCAAAAATATGCTTCTTTTATTTTATGGTTTCTTCTTTAGACATCAATAAAGAACAGTGTTATTTGTTACGTATATTTGGCAATGCTCAAAATGAAATGAAGATGACATTCTCGAAACTGTATATCCCAAAATATATGCCCTGTTTTTTTCATACGTGCACATAGTACATATTACTTGCATCTTGTAATATGAATATAGCTCTAATTCTATACATGCAAACAATGCATAGATTTGCTCAAGTTCCTGGTGTTGCTTATCCGGTATTGCTTATCCACCGAATTCTTATTTCTTATCAGCAGGAACTTCTTGATTCGAACATTATTTCCCCCCCCCCCCCTTCTATACCTTTCCAAGGGTATTGGCACTATGTGAAATTCAAGCAACTATGATTTGAACTCAGGTTGACGAGTCCATTTCCTTCAACTCTAACCATTACACCACATGCCTCCACAGTTATTTACTAAGCTTCCCTTAGATGTGGCACAAGGCCGAATGTAAGGGGCACCAGTGAGGCTCAAACTCATTAGTCATGGTTTGCCAGTCTACCTAGGTGCCCTAATTCTATACATGCAAACAATGCATAGATTTGCTCGGTTTTCTTGTTGTTGCTTATCCGGTATTGCTTGTCTACCGAATTCTTATTTCTTATGAGGTCAACACCTCAGCTAAATAATGGACCAATCTGTGTTTATTATAAAGAAAGAAAGGGAAGAAAAAGGACATGCTACAAAAAAGACAAAGCATAGATTTACACTTGTTCCTGGCTATAGAAATTATAATAGTAACCTCTGAGATAAATAATATTTTCTTTTAAAATTCTAACATCTATGTATTGATACTCGTGTTCCTTAATTGTACGACTGTTATCATCTTGCACCACCCTCTGGTTAAAAATATAAAAAATATATGCCCTGTTTTTCATACGTGCACATAGTACTTTTATTGCATCTTGTAATATAAATTTGGCTCTAGTTTGTGTGTATTATTATATATATATATATATATATATATATATTTATATATATATATATATATTCAAACCCCTCTGCACAAGCAGGATGTGACATGGGGTCAATTTCTTAAGCGGAGTTTAACAGGTTTCAATTCAGAGTTTTCCTTCTCCTAAACTGTTTACCTATCCAAGGTTAAAGAGTCCAGCCTGCCCTACTATTTACCCATAGTTAGAGGGAGAGTAATTGGATGCATACCTTTCCCAAGGGTATTGGCACTATGTGAAATTCAAGCAACTATGATTTGAACTCAGGTTGACAAGTCCATTTCCTTCAACTCTAACCATTACACCACATGCCTCCACAGTTATTTACTAAGCTTCCCTTAGATGTGGCACAAGGCCGAATGTAAGGGGCACCAGTGAGGCTTGAACTCACTAGTCATGGTTTGCCAGTCTACCTTGCTATTACACTATGAGAGGTGCCCTAATTCTATACATGCAAACAATGCATGGATTTGCTCGGTTTTCTTGTTGTTGCTTATCCGGTATTGCTTATCCACCGAATTCTTATTTCTTATGAGTGTCAAACCTCAACTAAATGATGGACCAATCTGTGTTTATTATAAAGAAAGAAAGGGAAGAAAAAGGACATGCTACAAAAAAGACAATGCATAGATTTACACTTGTTCCTGGCTATAGAAATTATAATAGTAACCTCTGAGATAAATAATATTTTCTTTTAAAATTCTAACGTCTATGTATTGATACTCGTGTTCCTTAATTGTACAACCATTATCACCACCCTCTGGTTAAAATTGAGACTGTCCAAATTGTCCAAGATGAAATGCAAAAATATAAATCCTCATTATCTGGTGTTGCTTATCTACCGAATTCTTATTTCGTATGAGTGTTGTCACCTCAGCTAAATGATGGACCATTCCATTTTTATTATAAAGAACGAAAGGGGAGGAAAAGGACATGCTACACAGGAAAAATATAAGATAGAAATAAAGTAGGGGAAATATAGAGGGGTTGAGCGCGTGGAAGCAATAACACAAAACTTTATCATCTCCCATTTAAAAAAAAACATCCATCTTTTTCCATTCTAATGTCCTGATGAAGGATTAATAAAAACCGAAACGTTTTAACATCAATTTTATCATCTGGAATAAATTAATTTTTTTTGGAATACTTTGTTTTCTATATACTTTTGGATTTATTTCCATATTTTACTCACACACACACACACACACACACACACCATATATATATATATATATATATATATATATATATATATATAGGCACTCTCTTTTTTTACTCTTTCACTGTGTGCTTGAATTTTTTGTGTGAAGCTGTAATTGTATTATTCACTTCCGTGGTTGTCCTTAATCAATTATTTTGATAAATTCATCATGATTAATCCTGATGATCCATTTTTGGTGAAACTTGAGTAGGTTATCTATCTAAACCTTTCTACTAAATCTGCTCTACTAACGTATTGAGCACTTTTATATTCTTTATAACCCCAACTTATTCAGTTAATAATTGTATCAATTGTCGAAGTTGCAATTAACTCGATATTCTATTCCATGGTAAGTCATCTTCTTTATCATATATATATATATATATATATATAAGAGATTTATAATTTGCTTGAAGCATTGTTTATATTGATTTGGTGGTTGGTTTTGAAGGCTATCACAATGCAAGTGTAGAGAAAAATAAAGTAACTATGATGTTTCATGGTATGTATCATGATGTATGATTATTCAGCTTTCAGAAATCTTCTGATGAAAACCTTAAAATCATTTTGTAAGGTTTTTAAGAAAGGGAATATTTGACCTCATTTAAGCTACGGGTTGCTGGTTGTAAAATTTAACATAGAAATACATTTTAAATTCTCCCGGCTCTCTCTCTCTCTACACTCCAGAAAAACTGACATTATATAATGAGGAGGTAGTCAAGAGATACATAAATGGGAAGAAAGAGATAGACACAGAGTAAAGTAAGAGATTGGTCGATTTTTGACTTAATTGCAAATTACAACTAATTAGAACCAATTTAAATAGAATTTTTTCAAACATAATTCAATCCTAGAAGTAAGGAAGAATTGGACCATATGACCTTTTGCGATCTTGATTCATAAGGACATTTTTTTCATTTACACCGTCAAAATCCAGTTGTTCGTCAACAGACGATTTTTAGAGTTTTTTTTTAAATTATAAAACTAACCCTAACCCCTAACAAACAGCCGGATTTGGATGGTGTAAATGAAAAAAATGTCCTTATGAATCTAGATTGCAAAATGAGTACTTAAAGGTCATATGGTCCGAATAATTTAGTATAATTTTTGTATTATTAAACTAAACTGTAAAAAAACCTTTAGGAAGCAAAAGTTGATTAACTCAGCTTTAGTATAATAGTATGGCAGTTGAGGTTTCGAGTCACACACGGGGCAGTCTCCCATGTCTATAACCTTGCTGATGAGACCTAATAGGTCAAAATGTACATTCAGGGATTGACATTTTCTCGATTTGTTTAGCCTTACATTTGAATATATATGCCCACCTAAAATTCATTAATTATTAACTAATTAATTTTCAAAATTAGGTATGACTTCAATTAAGCACATATCCTCAAAAAAAAAATTATATATATATATTTAGCAAGCAAAAGTTGATTAACTCAGCTTTAGTATAATAATAATATATATATATATATCTCAAAAGGAGATAATAGATAAAATGTTACCAAACATACCAGAGAAATAAGTGTGCTATCATTTTACAACTTGAATCAAAGTCACTAATAATTAAAACTTAATGTAGGAATTTTTTTTAACTTAATTCCATTAGGAATTTGAGAAAGAAAGGAAAATAATTTGGATTTTTCAGTAAAAGTCTAATTAACTTACATTAAAAAAATATCAATCAAACATGGAATCCTGTGAGTTGTGCATTTTTTTTTCTTCATTTAAATGGACTGGAATGAAGTCAATAGGTTAAATGATTTGTTTTTTTTCTTTAAATTAGAAAATTCTGTTTATCAGTTCAGTGCTTTTAACTGTTTTTTGTTTATTTTTTATTTATTTTTATTTTTATTTTTTTTCTCTACTGTCGATTTAGTTCAAGGATTTAACGAAAACATGCAACTCAGTCAAGGGAAATCATCAGCTTGGTTATGTTCAGTCGCTTTGATGTGTGGATTCTATTTAAATATTCCGTTTTTAAAACAAATTGTGATATTTTACAATAATGTTTGAGAAGCAACTGAAATGACTCACTACTATTTCAAAGGCCAATCTTCATTCAAAGAAGGTGACGCTCTATAAATGGAAGGATTGAAAGAGTCCTTTCCTATAATCTCCTTTCAGAGTCCTGCTCCCTATAAGATCATTTGGAAGCAGTAATTGATTCAGAATTAGTTGAACTAACAAAATGGCTGAATATTCTATCAAGATAACACTAGACTGCTTTTTATTTTATATTCACTGACCAGAGATGCTGATAGGTATGCATCCTGCATCCCTGACACACAAAAATCTAAAAGGACGCAGAAAAATCCTATCCATGCGTTCCAGTGCTTTTTGGGTTTTTTCTTCTCTCACCATTTCAAGCTAACTGTAAATACATTCTAATAGTTTCTTAGAAACGAATTACACAGGATAGGTTACAAGGTAGGGGTTAGACGGCTTTAATTATTTCCCCAGATCATAAATAAAAACCCAACAATTTATTAAGAAACTCTAGTTGAAACCCATAAATTTTCCTGGGGACTTATTCAAAGCAAATATGTGCATCCCAGGACACACTAAATCAAAAAAAGCTATCGGCATCACTGCATATGTATAACTTCTTTTTACACAGGATAGATTACAAGGTATGAGTTAGACTGCTTTAGTTGGGACCCATTCAAAGCAAATGTGTGTGTCCCACGACACACCAAATCAAAAAGCTATCAACATCACTGCTGACCAAGCAAAAATTGTTCTAGTTTCATTGGGCAATTTCTATTCATTCACTGTATTCTCCAGATATTGAACCTACACATTTCTGTTTATTCAGCTCTTTGTAGAATATTGGATTCTGTCTACATTTTGTCATTCCGGACACCTGTCCTAATTTGAGCCCTATTGTCTGGGGCTTTAGATTACAACGACTGCACCTCTGCAGAGGGGTAAGATCCACCCACCCCCCAATGAGGCCACCTGTTGGCAGTGGGTGACAGCCCGTGATGCTTAAGGACGGAATCCTGGTGGCTGAGGAGTCCACAACATGCAACACTCTACTTTGGTCCTAAGGCTAGATGGGTAGTTGGAGAGGCCCCCTCCAATCAATCAACTGTTCACATCGAGCCCTAGTACCTATATATATATATTATATATATAATATATATATATACACACACACACACACATATACCAACTCCTAGATACAAGCAGGATGTGACACAAGGTCAATTTCTGAAGTTTAACAGGTTTGAACTCAGTTTTCCTTCTCCTAGACTGGTTACCTAGCCATGGTTAAAAAGCCCAGTCTGCCCTGCTATTTTATCCATATCTGGAGGGAGAATTTGATTCATATCTTTCCCAAGGGTATTAGCGCTATGTGAAATCCAAACAGCTTCGTCCAGGAATTGAACTTGGGTTGATGAGTCCATTTCCTACGACTCTAACCATTAGGCCACGCGCCTCCGCCCTAGCACCTATATGATTGTCCTAACCCTACTGCCTTTATGGCAAGTCCCAACCCTTTTTATCATATGAGTGCTAGAAGGCTGTGGCTGAGGGTCTTTATGTCACGAGAATACCTGTTTTATTTATTATTATATAATCAATCAACAACCATGAATGCAGAACATTATTTTTAGGCCAAATGACAACATCATATTAAAGAACAAAGTCTTTTTGGTAATACTATCAATTTTCATAACAATCTGTCAAAAAATAAAAGAATTATAAACATTTAAATGAAAAGGCCATTTTTAGCTATTTTTTGGTAAATTCTTACAGGACTGGGGTTCTAGACTTAGAAAATTCCTAACAGGATTGTTAATTGTTATTCTGTGTTACTCTTACCCTTAGCCAGGATTGAACCTGCAGTCTGGAAATGACTGTTACAGATTGTTAACTATTGGACAGTGGAACAGTCAAACACATCCTCAGCTTAATGGACTCTTCCTGGTAGTAGTGGCAGTAATTATTTAATCTGTGATAGTGGGTTCATTGAGAGAGCTAGTAACTGCATGGTTAGGCTGCAACATTTGAACTTATTAAGGATGTTAAGAGTTAAACTCTCTGATAGTGAGGTTCCAGTTCTGGAGGTCAGAGGAATATGCAGTACTCCTTCATCACCATTACTCAAGGTCCACTCTGACCTGGAGTGGTAGTACCTGTTAGGGTCCCATATATAGGTTAAATAGAAAAACATGAGTTTTAAAAAAAATTGAGTACCAATCAAGAATTAATAAAACAAAAACATATTTTGGCATAAAATAACACAATGGGTTTGATGTGCCGTAAAACCCATTCAACCAGCCAACCAACCTGCTCGAATTTACTCTGTCTTTTCTTGCCAGCATCAGGCATAATTCCGGCCAAACTCGAATATTTTCTGATAAAAAGTGTGTGTGTTGGGGGTGGGGACATTGTAAAATATCTACATGTAAAGTAAAAGTATGTAAAAGTGGATCTGTGAAAAGGGGATAGACTCCCTCGCTGTTTGACTGATACCGACATTAGCTCACCGCTTCAACTTTACAGCTAATTTAACCCTTATTGATGGAACCTAAGAAAGGCAGCAGTGATACTACCGGAAAGATTGAAAGTTTGAAAGTTGTGAGAGCAATGATAGAATTGAAGAAAGAAGGAGATAATTGCCAAGTTTGAGAATGCTGTTCAAATCTCTGCTCTTCCAATTCAATATGGCATGGCGAAATTGACAATTTCGTCTTTTCTGGAGAATAAAGACGCGATAAAGGCAGCTGATGTTGCAAAAGGAGTGACAAGTGTTGTTAGCAAGAAAAGGCCACAAAAAAATGGACAAGAACACATAAATCCACTTTACACTATTTCTTATGGGAAATGTTGTTTTTATTTTTTGAACAAATCGGTTCTCAAATATAATTTTGGAACGAATTATGTTCGAGAATCGAGGTTCCACTGTATTTATTTTTTTATGAAATTTGTTTTTTATGAAATTTATATTTTTATATTTTTTAATGAAATTTTTATATTTTTATATTTTTTTTGTTATTTTTTATATATTTTTTATGAAATTTTACTTCTAATTCTTTTAATAAGTTTTGTTGTCAGTTAAGAAAAAAAAAAATGAATAACTTTTTCTTTTCTTTTTTTTTTCAGCCCCAAATTTCCAAATGAGCCATCCAAATATTTTGCCCACAAAGTTCCCAAATTGTCCTGATCCTGACCTCGATCCGTTTTCAATGGCACCAACCGTCGTCAAGGTAGAGCCAACTTCCAATTCCGAAGATGACGCAGACATTGGCAGCACATATACACAAAGTAAACCGCACAATGTGAAATTAGCAGGAGGAGCCACTTGTTCTGATGAATATTTTAACAGTTATGTTGACATTTCCGTACATGAATTAATGTTGAAAGACAAACCCCGAACATTATCATATATGCAGTTTATTGACCAGAACAAGCACTTATTCAATAATAAAGTCGTGCTTGACATAGGAGCAGGAACGGGCATCCTCTCGTGTTTTGCTGCGAGGGCCGGAGCAAAAATAGTCTATGCCGTAGAAGCTAGTAATATAGCCAGCATTTGTGAAAGTATTGTCTATCAAAATGATCTCCAAGACAAAATAACCGTGATCCAACAGCCGGTCGAAGAGGTCATTCTGAATTGCAGATACGTGGATGTTATCATATCTGAGTGGATGGGATTCTATCTCTTGCATGAGTCGATGTTAGATTCTGTTCTGGTTGCCCGGGATAAATGGTTAGCGCCGAATGGTATTATGCTTCCGTCTCACGCCAGTTTGAGCATTGCTCCGGTCGCAATGAAAAAGTACCATAATGAACATTTTGCTTACTGGAAAAATGTTTATGGGTTCGACTTTTCGCCTGCAATTCCAATGGCCTTGGAGAAATTCTTTAAACAACCAATCATTGAGGTTGTTAAAGAAGAACAGCTGATGTCATCTCCTCAGAAGATCCTCGACATCGATCTTAAAACGGTAACCTTGTCCGAAGTCCAGTCACTCCGAAAAGAACTTCACTTCAAAATGGAAAAATCCGGTAGTCTCCACGGCTTCGTATCATGGTTCGATGTTGTCTTTCTTGACCCTAAGGGTAAAAGTCCCAAAAGTAAACTGGTCCTGTCAACGTCACCATCTTCGGAGCTAACCCATTGGAAACAAACTGTATTCTTTCTGCCGTCGCCTCTGCTAATCGATGCCAATGATTCCATTCCTTGCAACCTGACATTGTTTCAGGATCCTGCCAATAAGCGACACTACAACATTTGCATCGAAGTGCCAGTGGACATTGTCCAGGAGGACAGCCAGACAGAGGAAAGTCTTAACATCACAGCCGAAGACATTGAAAATCCCGAGCAGCACAGCATCCCTTGTAACTGTAATGCTCCCCGATGCAATATTATCAAAGTCATAATGGAAAAATATACAGACGAACAAGCAGATCTTCAAAAGAACGATGAAGTAACTGTGACTTCAGAAGAAATTGGAGAATTCAGCGAGCTGAACGCTTCAGATTCAGCTCCCTAAGTTTTTGTAAAGTAGAAGTTAAATTATAATAAAGAAATAAAATACTTTCTCATTTTCATGAATCTTTAGTCATCAGTAATTCATTTTAGATTTCACTTGGACTAGACAGGCCCCCCTTTGATCAATTAGCGGGTCACGTTAAGCCCTAGCACCTATATGATTGTCCCAAGTCTTTATGGCAAACTCCCAATCCTCTTCATCATATATGTACTAGAAGGTGGTGGCTGAGGGTCTTGTTGTCCTGAGTATGACATTAAACTACATCTAATGGTGAAGTTCCAATTCTGGAGCTCTGTGGAGTACCCCTTCATCACCATTACTTCCAGGGTCCCATCTATGGGTTAAGTAGAAAATAAACATTACTTTCAAAAACTGTTTTTTAAAAATTTTTTGATTTTTTTAGAAGTTTGAATACCCAACAAGAATGAATAAAACAAATGTCTTCAGCATAAAATAACCCAACAAGGTTGAAATGCCATAAAATCTAACCAACCAACCACTTCAAATTTTAAAACACCAAAATATGTTGAGATTATGGCAAAAGTTGAAACTGAAAACTAATGAAATTAACTCTTTGCTTACTTTAAACCGCACACAGTAGCTCTCCCACCACTACTATCCTACCGTAACCCACTGGCAGGGGCTCTTGCATGTGTCACTTGTTTACACTGAAATTACAATAATAGCACTGGCCTGTGTTAAAAAATTTTTTCCAAAGGTAAAAGATTTACCAAGTGATATATGATTGCCATTTTATGCTGAATTCAAAAATACCATTCATTGTGTTTGGTCAGGTCTGGTTTTTAAGATATGCTTGAATACTTCACAACAAGTTGTACACAATAACATTAATTCAAAAGTTTGTAAACTCTAATTGTCAGAAATAAATAGAATTATAATACTGTTCTATACGTTTCAAGTAATCTTGTATCTTAAAAATTTAATCTGATTAGAAAAAAATGAGTGTGATTTTTGGATTTGGCATAAAAAAAAACTGCTTTAAAAATCAGCTATTATGCATTCGACCTTGAAAACATTGCAGGCCAGTTTAATAGGACTTTATTTAAATAGAATGAGTTCTGAAGGGAATAACTTTGAAATATCCCTTTATACAGGTGAAAAATACCAGGAAATTTGGTAGGCAAAGAGTTAAATACATTCACTGATTTTTTTTTTTAAATAATTAGAAAATTAATAAGGATTGAATAATTTTTTTTTTTTTTTTTTAGTCAAGTTATTTAGTAATTTTAATTTAGTAATTTTTTTTAATTAGAGTGGGTAATTGACATTGTTTAATAATATGAATTACTTTTTTTAGAATTTTATAAATTCCAATATTAAAAAAAAGAAGTGATATTAAAATCTGAATTCGTATACTGTATTTATGCAGTCACATAAATAGGTCCATTACCTAATGCTGAAAAAAATCCCAAAATTAAAAAAAAAGTTATGGTTATTTCCTATAAGTCTAACATAAACAAAGGGGAACCACTCTTGACTGATAAATTATTTTTTATTTTTTATTTCCCCAAGTCAAACAGCCCTGAGTGAGAGAGACACATCTCACTCCATCAATGCATCGTTTAAAACTCACTCCACACTCTCACCTCTCACTCCTACTCTTCCAAACTTTGCCATGTGATTTCTCTCAACCAGTAGAAAAATGCCTAGGAAAATCTACTAGGAAAAAAAAGAAGTTAGGGTTAGGGTTTAGGGTTAGTTTAATGGGAAAATAAATAATTTATCAGTCAAGAGTGGTTCCCCTTTGTTTATGTTAGACTTATAGGAAATAACCAAAGTTATTTTATACAATGAATATTTATTATTTTAAACTAGCAAATATATGCACCCTCCGGGTGCAAGTACTTAAGTTTTAATTTAATAAAATAATTATATTGAATTAGAAAGGCTAATGAAACTAAATAAGAATGCACATATAAAGATTAAAGGGATTATAATCGAAAAATACAACTGAAACTTACTTGAGAATTTTGCTCATATTCATTAAGATAAATCCAAAATTCGGTGATGAATATTAATTACATAGATTGAACAATTATGCAGTGAATATTTCAGATCTAAATCTTATTATAATGGAGATTCTGTGTCGAAATCATTAATACATAGAATAAAGAACAATTCTGTATTATATATACTCAGAAATTAAGTATGCAGCATTAAAAGTCCATATTGTTTGTTAAAATAAGTTTTGATAAATACATGTCTGGTATTATTGATTTATATATAGTTTGTTTTATTTTAATATATATTAAAGTTATCTAAAGTATCAAGTTTTATGAGAAAATTATTTACAAACAAAAAATAATCACGTAATCTTCTTCTACATTAGATTTTAAGATGTTTGTGTATTTAACTGAATCAAATTTAGGTTTGTACATGTCCGCTTTTCATTGCGTTTAAATCTAACAACAGTTTCATCTGTCATGCTTAACCCCTCTGCTTCTTTTTTTTTTCAGATTCAATGACACAGGGTTCAAAAAAAAAAATAAAAAGGTGTTCTGTAGTTAAATTCAATATTTTGCAATAAAATTATCAATTAATGTTAATATGATTATAGTATAATATTATCAATATTAATTAATAATTTATATTTTATTATATGGGGGAAAAAAAGAAATGTTCTGTTTTGATTATCGTCTGTCTTAAAACAAAACAAACTTTTTTTTTTGATTTCTCTCCAAAAAAAGAAAAACCTTTTAATGTTTAAATTAATTTGAATTAACTGTTAGAAACTTGATTTTATTAGAAAGAAAATATATTTATTTGAATTTTGACAGCAAAAGTATTTTTATATCTATTATTAAAAGAAAATATAAGATTCCAAAGATCTGTTTACATCTTTTTACAAAAGTGCGAGGCCAGAATTAATTTTTACACTGCCCAGAGGGCGTTTTTTTTTTTTTTTTTTTTTTTTTTTGTTACTTCAACTAATATCTACAGAGTCGATGTGTGACTTGTCGCCATTTTAAGTTATTAATTTTGGGCATACGCTTCGATTGTTTCAGGTTTTGTCTATTGTGCAGCAAACTAGAGTCAGTTAGGCACTGTCAGTGAGGAAAGCAGCACGATGACACAATTCACTCTGCTTGAAATTTGGAAAAAGCATGCTGTACTGCTTGGAATTCATGCTGGAAGCTCCAATATGAAGATTTCAGAGTGTTTGGGGTGTCAATCTGTGGACTGTGCAGAAGATTCAAAAAGAGGTGGATGAGTTCAATGGTAATTATGAAGGTATGGCAGCTCAGTAACCACACTCTGATAGTTCTCGTGAGAAAAGAATTCCCGAATATGTTGTAGAGATCCATACCATAGGTGTCAATGATCCCAGAAAGTCAATCAGATCCATAACCTGGGACATAGTGTGTGAGTTTCTTATCAGGCAGGTAGTGCATGAAGACATTTGGTATTTCTTATACAAAATGAGAAAGGGCCAACTTTCAGCACAGGCCATAAAAGACGAGAAAATGTAACGTAATAGGGAGAGAGGGGGGAGCCAAGAATGTAATAGTTACATGTAGATTAGCATGGAAAGTTTTAAGGAGGAGTCAGCATAATGCCACATGACATTTTGGAGTCATGCATTTGGGTGGGCAAAATAAAGTTTTCTGTGAGGTATAGGTTAAAATAGTTGGATATTTGGATTCTACAGTCCTTATTTGCCTTACATACCAAATTTCAGAAATATTGAATGCATGAAAGTATTTTTTAAAAATTAAAAAAAAACACTGAGATTTTGCGACACCGCACAGCCTTAATTTTGAGACAAAATAGCAAAATTATATCCCCCCCTCTAAAATCGGAACTGTAAGGTTTAAGACAAAATAATTTGGCACACTTTCCTAACTCATGAAGGGAAACATTTGTGCCAAATTTCAAGTAATTCGGTGTCGGTGGGTGTAACACCCCGGTGAATTGACATGGAATGACCCCATTGCACAAAGTAGAATAACCCAAGTCTGGATTCTCAGAAGCAGATTCAGCTTGCAACACAGTTGAATACTGATCAGGCTACACAAATCTCTACAACAATAGAGAGAGAGATGGGGAGAGAGAGAGATAATGTAATAGTTACATGTAAATTAGCATGGAAAGTTTTTAGGAGGAGTCAGCATAATGCCACATGACATTTTTCTACTGGAGATGTGAGAGTGTGGAGTGAGTTTTAAACGATGCATTGATGGAGTGAGATGTGTCTCTCTCACTCAGGCTGTTTGACTTGGGAGGAAATAAAAATCTCATGAGAAAAGAATAAGTCACCATGTATCATTACTAAAACCTATAAATGACACAAAGCAAGATATCCTCTAGCATCCCAAGTTGGTTCCAGACACAAAACCTCAAAGTGCCAGCCCACTCAACATCAGATCCAACAGTCAGATTCGACCTTCTCCAAGTAACACAGAAAATGAGATAAATATACAAATATTATTGCTTTTTCAAAATGAGAGTCGTAACGCTACAGGTTGATTAAAATGATTAATGGGACGAATGAAAAAAAAAAAACATTAAAAGAAATGGAAAAATTCCATTCTTTTTTTTTTTTCTTAAAAGGGGAGGAAAATGTGAAACTATGTAGTTATAATATTCAAACCAAGTAAGCTCTCTTTGTTTGCAAGGAGCTGGCTTACTGGTCAGAATATATAAGGTCTCTAACATTTTTAAATGGTAAAAAGAGTGTGACTTGCTCTCAACAGAGAACCAGTCAACACTAAATGAATTGGCGCAACTGAGATGTGTCATGTTGCAAAGTGTTGAAGAGTAGGAATGAGAGGTGAAAATGTGGAGTCAGTTTGGGACAATGTGTTGACTGGGTGAGATGTGTCTCTTGTTCAGGGCAGTTTGACTAGGGGGAAATTAAAAATCTCACAAGAAAAAAATAAGTTGCCTTGTGTTATTACTAAAACCTATAAATGACACAAGGCAAGATATCCTCCAGCATCCCAAGTTGGTTCCAGACACAAAACATCAAAGAATTGCCAGCTCACTCAACATCAGATCCAACAGTCGGATTCCAGCTTCTCCAAGTAACACAGAGAATGAGATA
Source organism: Doryteuthis pealeii (assembly GCA_023376005.1). NCBI lineage: Eukaryota > Metazoa > Mollusca > Cephalopoda > Myopsida > Loliginidae > Doryteuthis > Doryteuthis pealeii. The sequence continues at coordinate 46,463,062 of CM042164.1, read as the reverse complement.
AGTATACAACAATTATTTTTACTGACACATCATCATTCTTCTATTTAACCCATAGATGGGACCCTAACAGGTACTGCTAAAAAATGAGTTTTAAAAAAATTGGTAATTTATGAGGAAGTGCGTCCCGATCTCCTGCCTCAAAAATTGCTACCCGGTGACTATTAAAATAACGTCCCCAGCTATGTCGTCTCAGATTTTCTTTTATTCATGTTTGTTTAATGTCTTGTTTTTAGTTTAAATAAACAAGAATTACAACAAAAATCTATCTATATTATTTTGTTTATCTATCTATCTCAGTCTATTCCAAACTGTATATCCATCTTCATATCTAAACAAGAATTACAACAAATTACGATAAATAAACAAGAATTATGACAAATTACGATAAATAAACAAGAATTATGACAAATTACGATAAATAAACAAGAATTAGGCCAAAAAAGAGAAGCCCCCCCCTCTCTAAAATACATTTAACGCCCTAAGTTGGTTGTTTTCTTTCAAGTAACACTGACAGAGCTGGGGACGTTATTTTAATAGTCACCGGGTAGCAATTTCTGAGGCAGGAGACTGGGACGCACTTCCTCATAAATTACCAAAAAATTGAGTTCAAAAGAATTTTTAATACCCATCAAAAATGAATAAAACAAAATGTCTTTGGCATGAAATAACCCAACATGGGCTGACATGCCATAAAATCCAACCAAACCAAGCATCCAGAACTGATTTTGGCTCTACTTATTTAAGTGAAATGTGGGGGGTGGGACTTAGCGTATTCTGAAAGAGTTTATAGTTATAGTTTAAAATATCCTAACCATATATTTGCTGCGGTTTTCTTTTTCATATGTTCTCTCTTTACCCCTCTCTGTCTCTCTCTATCTATCTCTTTCTCTCGCACACATCTCTCCTCTCTCTCTCTCTCTCTCTCTCTCTCTCTCTTTCTCTCTATCTATCTTACATTACAAACTATAATTATATTTTACTCAATTATTCTCTCTTTTTATATGTCTCTCCCTCTGTCTGTCTGTCTCTATCTATCTATCTATCTTTCTCCCTCTTATTTAACTATCTTACATTACAAACTATGTCTAATAATATTTTACTTATTTGATACTATTTGCTGTGGTTTAACAAGTTTCTGTAAACAGAAACATTATCATGTAGCAGATAATAGAAAAATTATGTAGATAATGATACAAGCATCAAATTTAGCGCATTTGTTTTTCTAAGTCATACTAATCAAATCTGATTGGCCAATTGAAAATTCAAAATGGTGGACACTTTTCAAGATGGCCGCCAATGTGTCAGTGTGCTTTATAAACCTGAACATTTTAAGTAAGTTGTCCCAACCCTATTGCCCTTATGGCAAGCCCCACCCCTTTTTATCATATGGATGCTAGAAGGCGGTGGCTGCGGTCTACATGTCATGGGAATGACGTTAAACTCTATCTGATGGTGAGGTTCCAGTTTTGGAGGTTTGGGGAATGTGGAGCTCCCCTTCATCACCATTGCTCCCTGGTCCACTCTGACCCGGAGTGGTAGTACCTGTTAGGGTCCCATCTATGGGTTAAATAGAAAAACATGAGTTGATAAACAAAATTGTATTATCCATTAAGAATTGATTTATTTCAAAACTTTATCGGCATTAAATGACCCACTGAGGTTGATATGCCGTAAAACAAAACACAAAACAAAAAATTTTTTTTTTAAGTCAGTAGGCTTGAAAACCTCAAGATCATTCAAATCGGACAACTACAAATAGTTTTAAGCATAAGATTAACTTCAGGTGGCTAATTTGGCGGCCATCTTGAAAAGTGACCACCATCTTAAAGTGTCAGTTGGCCAATCGACTGGTTAGATTAGTGTGACTTGGAAAACAAATGAGCCAAATTTGATGCTTGTGTAAGATTTAAAGTTCTTTAAAGTTGGAAGGGTCAGAGTAACCCTCCAACGTGGGTACATGTGTGTACATGAAATACTCCGACAAAGAAGCTATAAGATATAACAAACATAGACTTTAATAGTGAGCATATAAAAATACATTCAGGACAGGAATACATATACTAATTACAAATGGTACAGCAATATATAGTGAACAAATATATAAACATGTATAAAGAAAGTAGGACTTCATCCTAAAGAAGTGATACGAAGTTCCTGCAGGAATGTCATTTATTGATAGCTGGCTGCAAAGCCCCCACTTAAAGGTAAGAGGCACAAGCGTCTACACCATGTGTAGTGTTTGCTGGTCCCAGAGGAATGAGATAGAATTTTCCCAGTTTCCCATTTAAATAGTCTAGTCCTCTACTGGTGAAAACCTGCAGCAAGGGAAGATAACTCTTCTGGACCCCCCATCAATCCGAACAGGGGCAGACAAACGCTACACTTGTAACATTATGTGCACGATTCCACTAAAAATTGTTGTTATCTGCTGTACTATTCATTTTTTTTAACAATTTCCTTTGTCAAAGTACTTAATGCTTTTTCATTCAGAGACACAACTTGTGTGGTTGTTTTAACGGTTGGGGAGTCCAAGAAAAAGAGAGTTTGATTTTGAGGGACTGCCTTTATGTACTCTGTTCTCAACGCCACCTAATGGCAAATCGTAGCAAATAAGAGAAGATAAGGGTAAGAAGGTCGGTGTGTGGCGTCGGTGTTTAGTTGATTTGTGATGCATGCATGGGAAAGAGGGTAGTAATGGAAGAAACCAAATAAGTGATACATATAAATAATACGTATATGTGACTTACTTTGGATTGTGATTGTCAAGAACTGGACCAGAGAATGAAGTATAGAATAGAAAAGATAGAAAGTTTAGTCTTGGTAGGGTTTGATTTGTTCTTGTTTTACGGCATATCAACCTCAATGGGTCATTTAATGCCGACTACGTTTTTGAAATGAATTGGTGATAATGTTTAATTTTCTAAAGGTTTTTTTTTTTTTACATATTTTCTTTTGTGAATGAAAATTTTAGATGTTTTTGTTAACATATATTTTTGTGTTTTCATTTTTTGGGAAGATTTTTAGATTTTGTTGTAGATGTATGCTTCTTTTATGTATCCAAGTAGTTTTTCTGGGTTTATTTGGTAGAATATCTGTTTTAGATTTGTTGTTTGGTAGTATTTTTTTCGTATTTGTTTTACGTTGCTACATTCTGTTAGTATGTGTTTGATTGTCTAGGGTTTTTGGCATGGTATGCAATATGGGGCTGCTTCTTTTTTGAGGAGGTATGAATGGGTAATGTATGAGTGTCCTATTCTTAGTCTGGATAATATTACTTCTTCTTTTCTGGATATTTTGGTTTTATTTATTTGAAGTTTTCCTATTTGTGGCATTATTCTTGGTAGGGTGTTTAAATGGGAGAGAGACGCGAAATGGCATATGTTTGATGGCCATTTCTCCACGTGTGCCTGTTTAACTTGGGTTGAATTGAATAAAGATGTCTCAAAGAAAGTCAACATGTCTTGTGTTCATTACTAAAAACTAACAACAAGCACAGACAAGGAGAAAACCCAAGAAGCAAGATGAAACAGCCAAGAGAAGGAAGATTGTAAAAGAACAGGGAAAAGCCTGTAACTGCCGCTGGTTTGCGTGGAAAGAACACGCTTGACGTCTCATACTGATGTTATCAAGTTTATTTAATAAACACCGTGGAAACTGTACAAAGGAAGAAATAGATAACATTCAATAAAAGATAACAACAAATACATTTCAAAAGAAATGGAAACACACGAAAGAAATGGACACACAGGGTATTATACAAATTCTTACCGTGTTGCCTCTTTAACCAGCAGTAGTAAAACTAAATACGGTTTGTATATGGGCTCTGATTCTTTTACCCATTTCCCCTTTGAGAGTCATAGACCGCAGTGAATTTAAGGGGTCAGCATGCCTTACCTGTTCACTCACGCATCTACCTCTTCGTCCCTGGTTAGCAACAAACCGACACGTATTCAACGACAGTTTAACTTACGGTTTGGAAATTGTATTGGGAAGCTACAAGATGTCGACCAAGAAGAAAATGTCCTCATTGTAACTTCCGCTGGTCTGCGTGGAAAGAAAACGCTAATATCTCGACTGATGTCATCAAGTTTACTTAATAAACATCGTGAAAACTATACAAAGGAAGAAATAGATAACATTCAATAAGAGATAACAACAAATACATTTCAATAAAAATAGAAACGCAATAAAGAAATGGACATGCAGTGTCTTATACAAATTCTTACGGGTTTGCCTCTTTGATAAGCAGTAGTAAACTAAGTTGGGTTTGTATATGGGCTCAGCTTCCCTTACCCATTTCCGCTTTGACTTTATATTTGGCAATGAATCTAAGGGATCAGCAGCAACTGATAAAGTGGGATTCGTAAAAATCAACTAAATTATTCTAAGACTAGATATTGTGTTGGTAGTTAAATTGGCAAAAAAAAAATCTTTATAAAAATAAAGTATTAGCTAACAGGTCAATTCAGTGACCGTTACAAATCCAGCCTAATAATCCAAGCTAACAAGACCCATACATCCAATAGCAGTACAACACTGCTTAAATCATAAATCTCAAGTGATCCAATATAAAACTGTATCATGAGGGTCAATATATTTTTTTAATCATATTTTTGAAACTTTTTTTGTAGTCACCTTACATTATTGCGGCTCGTCAAATATAGTAAAATTAAACGATATATACTAAAAACACTGCCGTTTATGGCTCATAGTCAAGTCACGTCGAAAGCACCGGTTCCCACTAGATCACCGAAGTTAAGCAGCGATGAACCTGTACAATACTTAGCTGGGTGATCATTTAAGCAACAGCAGGTACTGTAAGAAACCGAATATCAAAATGCGTTGATTCGGCATTAAATGATCCGAAAAGAGTTGATATGCCGTAAAACAAAACAACCAATCGCGCTGTTTATGAAATAAAATTGATGTGTTGAGGGCTGAATACTAAGTTGGGTTTGTATATATCCTCTTTGACTTTATATTTGGTAGTGCATCTAAGGGATCAGCAGCAACTGATAAAGTGGGATTCATAAAAAATTAACAAATTATTCTAAGACTAGATATTGTATTGATAGTTAAATTGGCAAACAAAAAATACCTATATAAAAATAAAGTATTAGCTGACTGGTCAATTCAGTGACCCTTACAAATCCAGCCTAATAATACCAGCAAACAAGATCCAGACATCCCATAGCAGTAGAACACCCTCGGCCGTCAAAACAAACACACAAGTTGTGTCTCTGAATGAAAAAGCATTCAGTGCTTTGACAAAGGAGGAAATTGTGGAAAAAAAAGAAGATATTATTAGTACAGCGGATAAAAACAGTTTTTGAGGAGAATCGTACACATAATGATACAAGCATCAAATTTGGCCCACAGGCAACACCTACCCCTCGATTTAAAGGGGCAGGGCTGGGTTTATTGCCCAGTGCCTGAGGCGCCCACCCTAAGGGGAATCGCACACATAATGATACAAGCATCAAATTCGGCTCATTTGTTTTCCAAGTCATACTAATCTAACCAGTCGATTGGCACTCGCTGTAATTAACAGCATTGATCCGGGGGGGGGGGCTATCCCCCCAGGCAACACCTGCCCCCTCGATTTAAAGGGACAGAGCTGGATTTATTGCCCAGTGCTTGAGGCGCCCCCTTGAGGGGAAATGCCGACTGGATCAACGTATTTTTTGCAGCCGCCACCCAAAGTCACGGCTTGTGGGTGGTCCCACTTTAATAGGGCCTTGTGCCTAACCTGTACACGTGGGGTACGTGGTAAATACCATAGCAGTACAACACTGATAAATTTGGTTAAATTGTAATTTCGTTAAATTGTAATTTCAAAGTACATTAAGTAGCCAGTTAAATTGTAGGGTAAAGTAAGCTAATATGAACGATATGCACCAGGCTTTGCCCTCCGTCTTGACTTTATATTTGGCAGTGAATCTGAGGGGTCAGCAGCAACTGATAAAGTGGGATTCGTAAAAATCAACTAAATTATTCTAAGACTAGATATTGTGTTGGTAGTTAAATTGGCAAGCAAAAAATATCTTTATAAAAATAAAGTATTAGCTAACAGGTCAATTCAGTGACCGTTACAAATCCAGCCTAATAATCCAAACTAACAATACCCAGACATCCCATAGCAGTACAACACTGCTTAAATCATAAATCTCAAGTGATCCAATATAAAACTGTATCATGAGGGTCAATATACTTTTTTAATCATATTTTTGAAACTTTTTTTTTGTAGTCACCTTACATTATTGCCGCTCGTCAAATATAATAAAATTAAACGATATATACTAAAAGCACTGCCGTTTATAGCTCATAGTCTTAGGAGTGTTGCAAGTTATTGTTGGTATCCTTCCGTCTGCAAAAGACGATGGAGTAGTGTTCATGTAGTGAAGTTAACTCAGGTTTAACGTTTTATGAACAGGTTTTATTACGGGAATATATACACTCGAGGTTCATGTGGCTGTACGTTCACGGATGTGGTGAAGTCCCTATTTTCGGGATCTCGCCCTATTGAGATTTCCCCTAATCTCGCCAGGTCGAGATCTTTTGGAGGATGTGCTGTTGCCCAAGCTGTAGATCCCAGCTCTCCAGACTGTCGATGTGATTCAAAGGAAAGGTAAGAAATCTAGTGTTGCAAGTACAGGACTACAAGGTACACTCGGTGTGTAAAATGAAATGGCATAATGATTAAGAAAATTATTTTGACAAAATTTTGTTTAAAATTTGATTACTGACGATTTGCTTAAATAAACAACCAACACAACTTTATTATAGAAATCTTGTACTGTTTTTAGCCATTTATTCGTCTTGTGGCCGCACACTGAAAGAGAGAAGGGTTTTTTTGGGGCGCAAATTTTCCTGGCTATAGTCCAATTCTACATGCAGCCATTAACTTTTGAAAAAGAAGCAAAACAAGTCTAGTAGCCGAGGCGGTGAAAATTCTGAAAGAAGAAGACGAACAACAACAACAACAACAACATCATCATCATCATCATCATCATTATCATCAACAACAACAACAACACCATCATCATCATCATCAACAACAAGAAAACAACATCACCACAACCACCATCATCAACAACAACAACATCACCACCACCACCACCACTATCATCATCAACAACATCACCACCACCACCATCATCATCAACAACAACAACATGGTAGCGTTAGTAATGATCACACCCATGTACTTGCTGATTTGAGATTTCGGTGAGAACCATTAACTAGTTATGATGCAGAGAATGTGCTGCAAGTCACACAAGCCAAGATATTTTTAGCTTTGCCAGGTCATCCATGAAGATGGCCTTGTGCTAATTAACAAGTAAACAAATGTCTGAAAATCTTATAAAAATCCCCCACGTTCTTTGAAAATTCTAAAAAAAAACATGTTGTAGCATGTTTATTGTTAATAAATTTATTAACGAAGAAAACATTAAATATAAAGCCCAACAATTCAAGCGTTAAAGTACCCTAATTTTTGGTAATTTTTAGTACCATTATAGTATGTGGCCTAACTTTTGAATGTGGCCTACGAAATCATGTCTCTCTTATAGTATGTGACCTACCATAAAAAGCATATTATAGGTTATAATAATAACTCCTAACCCTAATAATGAATCTGCAAGACTAACTTTTAAAAAATCCTCTACCCAGGCGATGCCAGGTAGCCGTTTCTAGTTATCTATAATCCTAAATGAATACTTTTTGTAAATTGGCTTCTTCCTTAACAATTTAAATGATATAATAATGAATTCATTTTTCTTTTGTAAACATTTAATATTTTTCTTTTTGACCTGATATATTATTATATATAAGCTGTGGTACTATTATAGTATGTGGCCTACAAATCATGTCTCTTTATAGTATGTGGCCTACCATAAAAAAAAACATATTATAAAGTTATATTAATAACTCCTAACCCTATTTCAGAATTTTATATTTAAATAGATCTCTGATTCATGTAAATTATCGTTAAATTCTTTTTTAATTATTCTTAATTACTATATACAGCTTATGACTGAATTGCATTTCTTGAAATTGAATATATGTGAAAAATAATTAGTTTCAATAAATTGCTTACTACTTATATCTATAAATAAACTCTTACTGGGGTAGGACACATTCAAACCGGGTAGGCCACATACTATAACAGAATCAACAAGGTAGGCCACATACTATAACGGCACCATTTTTTTTTCTTTCCGAAAGAAAAAATAGATACCTAAAATCAGGGAATTAACTGATTTTTATGAAATTTTCAGTGTTGATATATTAATGAATGAATGAATGCATTAGTTATTTTATTTAAAAACTTTCACATTTTTTAAGGTCAGTTGATTTGACACCTTAACTTTGGGGCGCAATATATATATATATATATATATATATATATATATAAGTCATCCACAGACACTGTATTTCGGCAGTTTCACGTCTCTTCAATGTGGCTAGACACAACAACTACCCTACTGACGAAATCCTACTGACTTTTCGTCCACCCGATTTCTTAACCTCTCGGCCATTTGACAGCTACCGTAAAGGGGTGGTGTTTAAACTATTAAATACCTACATTTGTTTATATATTTTACGATCACCAGAGAGATCCAGTCTGTAAAATATATATATTATATATATATATATATATATATATATATATATATATATATAAAAGATGAAAAAAAGTGATAAGACAAACAGGAGTATTTATTTTATGTTGTTTATTTTTCTCAACTAGTTTCGATCTTAGGTCATCGTCAGGAGAAAATTTCTTGTCGAAGAAATTATTTTTAGATTACATGGATTACGTATGAGTGTCACGAGGGCCGCACATGACAACTAAGTAGATCTTCTTCTACATTAACGGAAATGATGATTGCAAAAATTCATTTTATTGTTATCAATTAAAAACAATTGAATACATATCTAAAAAAAACAACATTTTTGTTAAAAAGAAAGGAGAAAAGAATATTACAGACCGAGTTCAAATAATAAAACTTACATGTGTCATTGTCACTTTCAATGATAGCCATGTGTTTATTGAATGCAGGAGAAAGCAAGAGGAAAGATTCACCCCCTTCATTGACTGAATTAACCCCCTCATTTCGCAACTCAAAGGGAGAGGCTAGAGACAATGTTTTGATAACAGACTCTGTTTCTTAACAACACTTTGCCCTAATGAAAATAAACTACCGTTTTCGCCGAATAATTTTTGGAAAAAAAGCTTATTAAAAACCTGGGGTACTATAAAAGCGCCGTGTGAGAGCGCAGTCTGTGTGTGGGCTGCACATGTGCTTGCTGAGGGCCGCACACAACCGCGGGCTGTGTTTTTGACATACCTAATTTATCATATAGCTCCATCTCTATGTTAAGCAGATCTATTGTTACAACGTAGGAGGTTTGTCAGTAAACGTAGGAGGTTTGTTTATTCGTTCGAACAGAGACACCTAACAAGACATTAAAGTAATAAATAAAAATAAATAGATAAAAACTAGCGATGTTATCTTTTAAAAAAATTGGGCGGGATATATATATATATATATATATATATATATATATATATATATACAGTAACGACATTGTTGAACAATCTGTTTGAGGTACTTAATTCCTCCGTCAAACCACTTTTTTTTTCGGAGTCCTTGACAGGTACCAAAAATCCTTCTCTGTCACAACCAGCCAGTCATTTTGACAACATTTACATGTTACGCCTCTACTTTTTTTTTGTTGTTTTTGTTTTTGTTTTTGTTTATTTATTTATTTTATTTTTGTTCTCCCGCCAAAACTAATTCTTGAATATTCTTTAAGTTGTGCTTGGAGAAACCACAAATGTTACTCTGTTATATTAACCATCAACGCACATTCCAAAATGCATCGTTGTGACGTCAATGGTATGTGCTGTCTTTTCGGTGACTGAGCAGTTTCAGTAACAAAGTAATAACACACACACACACACACACACACACACACACACACACACACACACATACATATATATATATATATATATATATATATATATATATATGAGAAGTAAATACACGAGCGATGTGTTTATGATATGGCTTTTTTTAGCCGACAATTTTTGGGAGAATATGTGCTTAATTGAGTTCGTACCTAATTTTGAAAGTTTATTAATTAATAATTAATTAATTAGGCGGGCATACCTATTTAAATGTAGGCTAAACAAATCGAGAAAAATCAATCTCTGTATGTACATTTCGGCCTATTAGGCCTCATCAGCAGAGCTATAGATAGGAAGACCGCCTCGTGCGTGATCCTATCTATAGCTCTGAAATAGAAATGTACATACAGAGATTGATTTTTCTCGATTTGTTTAGCCTTACATTTAAATATGTATGCCCGCCTAATTAATTAATTATTAATTAATTAACTTTCAAAATTAGCTACGACTTCAATTAAGCACATATTCTCCCAAAATTATATATATATATATAAACAAATTTGAGCATATATTAACAGAATCTTAACTTTTCTTTGCAATAATATTACTTATGAAATAAAAAAATGCCCCTTTTTTTCAAATGTCACTCTTCACCGAATATTCTTTATTCTCTAATTGTCATCAAACATCACTCTATTTCTCCAACAATTTTTAAAAAGATAAAATTCTTTTTTTCGAACACTTCAAAATTCTCTGTATTTTGACCGTTTTAACTTCAAATATCAAACATTTTACTCTAATGAAGGTTGTTATTCTTTGTATGCTTAAAGATTTTATAATTTTCTATTATTATTTTATTCTATATTTAAAATAATAATAAATAGAATACATGCGTACATGAACAAACTCCTGGCCGAAACACGTATTGGTAACTCAAATTAAATCAATTTTATCCATTCAACATTTTCTTTCCTTTATTTATCCTTTCAACATATTGTCGGATTCATTTCCATTTTCAACTTACACACACACACACACACACACACACATATGTGTGTGTGTGTGTGTGTGTGTGTGTGTGTGTGTGTTGTAAACAAGCCAAGAACTGTGTGGCCTACAAAGTCTTCATAAGATGATGACTTTGGGGTTTCAGTGCCAATACAGAGCACGCTAGCACCCAACTTATTTGGTTACCGCCATATTAATCAAGATGCAGCCAATTCGTATAATCTAGGTATCAAAAAACTCTTAACTTAACAACGCCAAAGACGATAAACCAACTACTCGTACTAACGGCGTCTGTAGCTGAAAAAAATATAGACATCATATGTGTGCATAGATTTGACCATAGCGATTAAGAATTAAAATGGGAATGGCTGGACGCTTGTGTCGGCATATGCATGGAAAAACTCCGCTAATGCCACCATAGTAGGTGTAGGAATGCTTCCCGTCCCTCGAGCACTAAAATCACTAAACAGCATAGAAAAAATACAACCGAGATTCATGAGTGCTACGTTTAATGGCAATCCCTGCAGGACTGTCGTCTCGTGTTACAGACCCAGAAATGTCAGCGATGGAACGGACATAGAAACATTTTACAACGAGCTATCCTCCCTATGCAGACACACACCCAAACACAATGTACTGATCATTGGGAGATATATGAATGCACAGATAGGCAGAAACGAAAACAATAGATTTTGCTTACACAACACCCCAAACAGGAACGGTGAACTCCAAGCCGAGTTCCCCCTTGAGAACAGGCTTGTATGCCTAAACACCAAATTCCAAAAATGAAAGGGGAAACTATGGACCTACACCTACCTAGATAGCACAAAAGCGCAACTAGACAACATCCTAATAAATGGATAAATAACGCTATGAACTGCAAAGCACACCCCTGCTTCGAAGGAGTATCCTCCCATCACAGAATAGTCACTTGTAGGTTGCAGGTTCCACCCTGAGCACGGGCGATAGAATTCTTAATATAGCTTAACACTTGTACCCGGTCGTGGTTAACAAAATGAGAACTATCTAACCCCATAGATTGAATAAAGGGTTCGGTTCAAAGTACCGTGAAGGCTTCCGATTACGACATGAATGCACCCATGTTTCCGAGATCAAAGAGAAGGTTTTCCCGTGTTTGACAAGAAACGCCTGAAGAAGGCCGGAGAGCACATCGGCCCAATCGTTGTGTATATAATAATAAAGATGAGGACAATAGTCCGAAAAAATTTAAATGATACAAATTATAAAGCCTCATCTGAAAACTTCAGACAAAAATACGTCTCAGTCTACAGACATTAATCTATGTCGATCTTAATGGCGGTGCTGTTTGCATTGAGTAATAAAATTGTGTTTGAGTCGATTTATGACGTCATGGAGGCGCGTATTATAATGGTTAAAGTCGTGGGAAATGGACTCGTTGACCAGAGTTCAAATCCTGGACAAGGCTGTTTGCATTTCCCATAGCGCTAATAATCTTGGGAAAGGTACGAATCCATATATTCTCCCTCCAGCTATGGATAAAATAGTAGCACAGACTGGTCTCTTTAACCCTGGATAGGTATCTAGTCTAGGAGAAGAAAAACTCTGGATTTGAAAAAACCTGAGGTCAGTCGTTGATTGGGTTTGTGGCATTCCTTGTTCATCAATTCTTTCTTATGGACTGTGCCAAAAAGTGCGGATGGTCCAATACAAGCCTTCACTACTATAAACAAAACCACTGTGTAGTTTGTTCACTGGATGAACCCTTATGCGTCGAAAATCATCCATTTCACACTGTTTCCATTGAGTAATAAAATTGTGAACCTAAAAGATCGGAAGATAGTCGGCGGTCTTATATACTAGTCGAGGGAAAGGGGGCAACCAAAATGGCCCACTATAAATTCATTCGAAGAACGTACTGCGTGTAAATCATCAAAATCATTCAAAATTGGGATATCTTAAGTAGAATAAAGTCATAGAGAGAGAATGTGGTATTTTGGTGAAAGTAGGCTGCACAGGAAAGAATGCAAGCGTTTATTTTTCGATGAATCGGTCGGTGAGTGTACCTAGCTAGTTATAACCATGTAAAGTATGACCAGCTTTATCACCCTCCCCTAAAAACAACTTCCGGTTATATGCACAATTCCGGTTATATTTGTCGTGCACCTATGTAATCATTTTCGGATAAATAAAAATTATCTGAGGTGGATGCAGAAGTGTACTCACATCAAATAGTGAGTAATAAAATTGTGTTTGAGTCGATTTATGACGTCATAAAAGTTTGGGACCATATGACCTTAAGGTACCCCTTTTTGATCTCGATTAAGAAAGGAAATGTTTTTCATTTACACCGTCAATATCTAGTTGTTTGTTAGGGGTTAGGGTTAGGAGTTAGGGTTAGGGTTTGGGTTAGGGGCTAGTTTTATAATTTTTTTTAAATCTAAAAATCGTCTGTTAAAACTACCGGATATTGACGTTGTAAATTAAAACATGTCCTTCCTTAATCGAGATCAAAAAGGGGTGCCTTAAGGTCATATGGTCCAAAGTTTGTGGTTCAAAACGACCATTTATTTTGTTCCAACCTGATTGCTAAATTTCATTGATGTTTAAATGTATTTACACGAATCCAGAAAGTTATTTAAGCAGTTTTATTATAATTGTCTTCTTCTTCTTCTTCTTCTTCTTCTTCTTCTATAGTACTTTATCACGACATCAAACCATTCAAAGAAATGGAGTGAAGATAATTTAAATTAATTTATGTACGAATTTTATACGATATACTCATTGTAATTGCCTTCAAGAAAAAAGAAAAAAAGAATAATGTAATTAATAGTTTTAATTACTTGAACGGAGTCAGGTAATTTTAACTAGTTTTGCACTCGCCGATTTTTATGTACTCTTCATAATTAATTGTTGGGTACAAATGCACAATAGCGCGCAATACATTGTTGTTGGCATCCTTCCATCTACTAAAGACGATGGCGTAGTGTCCACTTTTTTAAAAACAAATCTCCAACTGCGTGAGTGGTTGAACAGACAAATTTTTGAATAGCAATTAAAAAAAAATTAAAGGAGTAAAAAAAAAGATAAGTAATTGTAGATCACTTCCATGTGTGTGTGTGTGTGGGGGGGGGGGGTCTATGTAAGCAGAATTTTTTACACTTGCAATCCTGACACCATTTCTAACGCAAACCAATCACACCTTCCTACACATCTCAGTTCCATTGCTTATTTGATATACATATAAAGTGTTGCTGTTGTTGGCATCCTTCCGTCTACTAAAGATGATGGCGTAGTGTCCAATTTTTTATGTGATGTCTATATAAAGTGTTGCTACGTCAAGCCCCATCACCTATATGATTTTCCCCAACCCTATTACCCTTATGGCAAGCCCCAACACCTTTTTATCATATGGGTGCTAGAAGGTGGTGGCTGAGGGTCTACATGTCCTGGGAATTGACGTTAAACTCTATCTGATGGTGAGGTTCCAGTTTTGGAGGTTTAGGGAATGTGGAGCACCCCTTCATCACCATTGCTCCCTGTTCCCCTCTGACCCGGACTGGTAGTACCTGTTAGGGTCCCATCTATGGGTTAAATAGAAAAACATGAGTTGATAAACAAAATTGTATTATCCATTAAGAATTGATTTATTTCAAAACTTTATCGGCATTAAATGACCCACTGAGGTTGATATACCGTAAAACAAAACAAAACCAAACCAAACTAAAGTGTTGCTGTTGTTGACATCCTTCCGTCTACTAAAGACGATGGCGTAGTGTCCAATTTTAATTTTTATTTTTTCATCTGCAACTGCGTGAGTGGCTGAACAGACCAATTTTTGAATGGCTATCTCCGGTGCAGTAACTACAAACAAACAGTGATGCTTGCTGGAGTTTCTGTTGTATCTCCTTCCTTCTGGCTCTCTTTTCTGTGGCGGCTTCTTTCCTCTCTTTTTCACTCCTTTTCGTTCCTTGTTTGACGAGGAGGCGCCAGGTCGCTCGGTCTTCTGCACAAGCCTCCCATGTGTTAGTGTTGATGTGGCATGTCTTCATATCCCTCTTGCAAACATCTTTAAAGCGCATGCGTGGTCTCCCTACCGGTCGAGTGCCTTCCACTAATTTGTTATACAGTAGGTCTTTGGCGCAACATCGGCATTAAATGACCCACTGAGGTTGATATGCCGTAAAACAAAACAAAACAAACCAAACCTTTGGGGCAAAACAGATAATATGATTTTTACGTATAAATAACATTAGATGCCAGGAACTCCCGAAGTTGCCTAAATCTAACACTAACCCTAACCCTTACTCTAACTCTAACCCTAACCCTAACCCTAGCGTCTCAAAGGTTTCGGTTGGTTGCTTGGATTTTACGGCATGTCAACACTTGTTGGGTTATTTTATGCCGGAGACATTTTGTTTTATTCATTCTTCATTCTTCACTTGTTTTTTAAACTCAATCTTTTTTTGTAAACACATTTTTAAACTCATTTTTCTATTTAACCCGTAGATGGGACACTAACAGGTACTACCACTGTGGGTCAGAATAGACCTGGGAGTAATGGTGATCATGAGGTACTCCATATTCCCCAGAGCTCCAGAGTTGGAACTTCACCATCAAATAGAGTTTAACGTCATACCCAGGACATTAAAACCCCCAGAAACCGTCTTCTAGCACATATATGATAAAAAGGGTTAGGGCTTGCCATGAGGGCAATATGGTTGGAACAATCATATAGGTGCTAGGGCTTGATTAGCAGGGATTGATCAGAGGGGGCCTCTCTGACTGCCGTCTAGTCTAAGTAAGGGCCAAAGTGGAGTGTTGCATGTCTTGGACTGCTCAGCCACCAGGGTTCCATCCCTTGAGCCTCACAGGTCGCCACCCACGGCCAACAGGCGGTCCCATTAGGGGAGTCTTGCTCCTCTACAGAGGTGCAGACTACCTCATCAGGGATTTGAACGCGGATCGCAGAGACCATTTCCTATACGCGTGATAATGTATCTGTATATCAAAAATAAATTTTCATAATCCTTCCTTTCAATCTCAGTCGGTAGAGCACCCGGCTTGAAACCACAAGGTTCCTGGTTCGATACCAGCCCTCCTCAACTCAGCGTATGAGTAGCACAGGGATCTGTGGGGTAAAGTAGTGAAAAGGGGATAGACTCCCTCGCTGTGTGGCTGATACCGACAATAGGCCACTCCGTCGACTTTACTTTTACTTTATATATATATATTATATATATATATATATAATATAATAACCATCTTCATCATCATTATCTTTTTTCAATACACGAAATATACACATTCAAATGTTTACCTGTTTTTTATCAGAAGGAATTCTACATAACCGGAATTGTAGTATATATATTTACAAACGCCTCCACACGAGCAGGATGTGATACAAGGTCAATCTATTAAATGGAGTTAAACAGGTTTGAATTCAGACTTTTCCTTCTCCTCGACTGGTTACCTAGCCAAGAGCGTAGTCTGTCCTATTCTCTCTCTCTCTCTCTCTCTCTCTCTCTCTCTCTCTCTCTCTCTCTCTCTTGATCTTACTTTCATCTCTCGTTCTTTAACTGTTTGCTTTCTTTAAACCGCTCACAGTGGCTCTCCCACCAATGTCATCCTAGCGTAAACTGCTGGCGACGCCTTTCGCACGTGTTACGTGTTTACAGTGAAAAAATCACTACGAGGGTAAATAGTTGGAGAGAGAGAGGGAAAATAATTGGATACATACCTTTCCCATTCTATAAATATACTCTTACTGAGGTAGGACACATTCAAACCGGGTAGGTCACATACTATAACAGAATCAAAAATGTAGGCCACATACTATAACAGAATCAAAAAGGTAGGCCACATACTATAACAGAATCAAAAAGGTAGGCCGCATGCTATAACAGAATCAAAAGGTAGGCCACATACTATAACAGAATCAAAAAGGTAGGCCACATACTATAACAGAATCAAAAAGGTAGGCCACATACTATAACAGAATCAAAAAGGCAGGCCACATACTATTACAGAATTAAAAAGGTAGGCCACATACTATAACATCAAAAAGGCAGGCCACATACTATAACAGAATCAAAAAGGTAGGCCAATACTATAACAGAATCAAAAAGGTAGGCCACATACTATAAACAGAATTAAAAAGGTAGGCCACATACTATAACAGAATCAAAAGGTAATAAAGAATGTAGGCCACATACTATAACAGAATCAAGAATGTAGGCACATACTATAAACAGAATCAAAAAGTTAGGCCACATACTATAACATAATCAAAAGGTAGGCGCATGCTATAACAAAATCAAAAAGGTAGGCCACATACTATAGAATCAAAAAAGGTAGGCCACGTACTATAATAGAATCAAAAAAGGTAGGTCACATACTATAACATAATCAAAAATGTAGGCCACATACTATAACAGAATCAAAAAGGTAGGCCACATACTATAACAGAATCAAAAAGGTAGGCCACATACTATAACAGAATCATAAAGGTAGGCCACATACTATAACGGCACCGTTAATATTATGTGATTTTATATGACCAAATCATTTTTAAAATTGCACACAAAAACAGGACTCAAAATTAAGATCACCCTGTTGTAAATTTTTTATTTTTAATACCACGCGCTTCCACGGAATTGTAGCTTATGAAAGAACTTATCGCTTCAGTTGCAATTAACAATCTTGATAACTAGGACACATTCCTCCATTTTTTAATAGCAAAATCGATTCTCTGATTAATCGATCAATCGATTTCCAAGCAATTTTGAACCGAGACGAAAATTGTATTATTCATAAGACGAGGAATTATACAAATCAATTGTATTTTTAATATGTCATGATTTGATTTGGAAAAAAATACGTCGTTCTTTTCTTTCATACATTACTAGAAGCAGCTACCCGATGTTGCCTGGGTATTTTAGTGGGATAATAAAAAGTTAGTCTCGCAGATCCATTGATTGTGTTTGGTCCTACATAATTGATTTATGTTGTAATTACGAACGTCACTAATGACTTTCCCTTCTCTTAACATTACAATTCAAATCTAACTGCTCTTTATATAATACTAGAAGCGGCTACCCGGCGTTACCTGGGTATAGGGGAATAATAAAAAGTTAGTCTCGCAGATCCATTGATCTTATATAATTGATTTATGTTTTAATTAAGAACGTCACTAATGACTTTCCCTTTTCTTACAATTCAAATCTTAATTTTTGAATATCTGTCCAGATATAAATAAAATCTTCATTATTTTTGTACAAAAGGCAAGTTCTGATGATAGTGAATGTGTACCTATATTTACTTTGTCGTTAATTGTTTAATTTTCATAGTTTCCTCCGGACATACATACACACAACTACCCTGTTTATATGTATAGATAGATTATTATTTCCTTTTATTTCTATTTCCTTTTATAATTTTTTTATTTCGAATTATGAGAGGAGATAACAGACGACTATATTCTCTTCTTCTTTAATTGTTCAGTGAAATTGGCGCATAGGTTCTTTTTTAATTATCATCTCTCTCTCTCTCTCTCTCTCTCTTCTCTCTCTCTCTCTCTCTCTCTCTCTATCTATCTTTCTCTCTCTTTCTCTCTTTTTCTCTCTCTCCTCTATCTATCTATCTATATATTTATCTATCTCTCTCTTTCTCTCTCTCTCTCTCTCTCTCTCTCTCTCACACACACACACAGCACAATATATCTCTTTTCTCTCTCTTACACACATACACACACTTTTTTCTCTCTCTCTTACCACACACACACACACACAGACACACTTTCTCTCTCTCTCTCTCTCTCTCACACACCTCTTTCTTTCTCTTTCTTACACACATACACACACACATACACTCTGTCTCTTACACACTCACTCACACACACACACTCTCTTCTCTCCCCCCCCCTCTCTCTCTCTCACACACACACAACACACACACACTATCTCTCTCACCACATACACATTCTCTCTCTCTCTCTCTCTCTCTCTCTCTCTCTCTCTCTCTCTCTCTCTCTCTCTCTCTCTCTCTCTTACACACACATACACTCTATCTCTTTCTCTTTGTCTTTCTCTTTCTTTCTTTCTCTTTCTTTCTTTCTTTTTTGATCTTACTTCCATCTCATTCATCTCTTGTTCTTTAACTGTTTGCCTACTTTAAACCGCCCACAGTGGTTCTCCCACGACTGCGATAAGACGGGTCTCGCACGTGTAACTTGTTTACATTGAAAAAGCATTACGGGAACACCCTTGCCATCATCTGTTGCAGAAAAGATCGGTGAATAGATTGTGAACTTTGAAATATCCCTATCATACAGGTAATATATATATATATATATATATATATATGTGTGTGTGTTGTATGTGTGTGGTGTGTGTGTGTGTGTGTGAAAATAAAATGGAAATTAATCCGACAGTGTGAATATGATAAATATGTAAACATCCTTTGTTTTTTCATTTTATCATATATATATATATATATACCAAGAAAATTTTGTACAGCCGTGTGGGAAATTTGGTGAGCAAAGAGTTAAATGTATACATTTACCAACCCCTCCACACGAGTAGGATGAGACCCAAGATCAATTTATTAAACGGAGTTTAACATGTTTGAATACAGAGTTTTCTTTCTCCTAGACTGGTTGCCTAACCAAGGTTAAAGAGCCTGGTCTGCCCTACAATTTATTCATAGTCGGAGGGAGAATAGTTGGATTCCTACCTTTCCCAAGGGTATTAGAGTTAAATGTGAAATGCAAACAGCATCGTCTAGGATTTGAACTCGGGTCGACGAGTCCATTTCCTACGACGATAGCCATTACACCACACACGTCTTCATACAGAAATATACATATTTACCAACCTCTCCGCATGAGTAAGATGTGACACATGGTCAAGCCTTGTTCAGGATTTGAACTCGGGTCGATGAGTCCATTTCCTATGACTCTAACCATCTATTAGAGTTATTATATATATATATATAATATATATATATATATATATATATATATATATATATATATGGTGATTCCTACTTCTTCACAGAATAAGGCCATTTCTACAAGTAGTTTGGCTGTGTGCGCAAGCAGATGGTCCAAGGATCCAGGTTTGTTTTTATGTACCCTATTACATGTGAATCTCTTCCGTCTTCCTCACGTATGCGATGATACGTGACTGGGCAGCCCAGCTCTCGATTGGCAAGCCCTGTCACACAGGTCGGTCAAATGTAGGTCAAATGTAGGTGTCCGTGACGTCCGTGACGTCCGTTATGTGCCTATGTAGAGACCGATTCAGGATGGGGTGCTCGATCCAACTTACATCAAACCCCTTACAGCTACCATCGGCCTGCCCTTTCAAGAGAAAGCGTAGCCAACCCCCACTTTGTTAATTGGTCCTCATCGCTATAACTGTCTTCCACAAGGGCCTCAATGTCTACCCCATATCAAGAAAGTTTGTCACGATTCCAGTTCGTCATTTGGGGTTTTCCAATCGCTCAGGATCGAGAATTGTCCGGACATTCCAGGTGGCTATTGTTAGCCTGATTTTCTTATTTTCGCCCTGCTAATAGAAACAGCCGTCAAACCGCATGTTGCTGGTCAGCTTGATAGGTGAACAGGTATTTGTTTAGGCCTACTTTTCTATACACTTCGCAGATGTCTGGGAGAACAGTGCTACACAAGGGGCTGCGCAGTCACTCACGACATCACCGAGGTCCGTTGCTGTTTAATCAATAATGCTGTGCTGTTAAATAGGTCACGAGCATCGCCATGTGAATGTTTCACAGTTATGTGCTTCCAGGCCATCAAATCTGCACACATCACCATTCCTCAATCACCGAGGGACTTGTAGAAATATCTGCACATGTTGACATGCTGTGCGCTTGTGCGACACGCACCGCATGCTCTCCTTCCTCAAAGTCTAGTATCAGTGACAAGCCGAGGCAAGATGACTGTAAGACTTTGAAGAACGCAGGTGAATGATCTAATGAAATTTACGGGTCCACCACTCCGGAAAAAAAAAGATTTTTCAATATATATAATATATATATATATATATATATATATATATATATTATATATATATACCAAGCGTGTTGCAAATAGTTTGATTGTAAAAATATACTACCGAACATCAACCGGGGAGAAAAAAAAATTTGAGTAAAAAGAAAAGACCAAGATAGTCGTACCAACAAAAAATAATCTATTGGTACAGTATTTGGCCAAAAGAAAAAACAATTTATATGTATATATATGTATATAAGATATATATATATTCATATAACCGCTAGGAGAATAGCTAATAAGTAAAAAGTGCTCAATACCTAAGTAGAGCAAATAATAAAGATAAATCTAATGAGTCAGACGAACCTACTATTAGTTTCGCTTATTGCTCTTCAGGGCTAAGATATTATATATATATATATATATATTATATATATATATATATATATATATATATATACTAGACAAAACGTGACCCGTTGGGTCACCCTTTAAGCTCTTGGTAGATAATTAAGATTAGACAAAAGTGAGTTTGCAAAGCGAATTATATCAAATATAATATATACAAATATAAATATGATCGGGGAATTAAAAAAAAAAAAAAAAAAACAATTAAATCATTTTCTAAGATTTCTAAGAAAGGGAGCGTTTGACCTAATTTAAATTAAGAGCCAAGCCCGGCAGGCTGTTTATGAAACGTAACATACAAATACGTTTCATAACTCTCCATTATATCTCTCTTTCCACGTTCACTGAGAAACTAACATATATAACGAGGAGGTAATCAAGGTATACTTAGAGAGGGTGAAAGTGACTGGCAGAATGTCAAGTGAGAGACGGGACTAATTAGAACCAATTAAAATGGAATTTTTTCAAACATAACTCAATCCTAAAACTAAGGAATAGTTTAGTATATCTTTCGTGTAATTAAACTAAACCGTAAAAAAAGCCTTTGGGAGACAAAAATTTACTCGCTTTAGATTTATATGGGCCCCAATTTTCGTCGAAATAAATTTATTATGGGATTACTGTATTGAGTTCTTCCTTTATTGATATATATATATATATATATATATATATATATATATATATATATATA
Source organism: Doryteuthis pealeii (assembly GCA_023376005.1). Classification (NCBI taxonomy): domain Eukaryota; kingdom Metazoa; phylum Mollusca; class Cephalopoda; order Myopsida; family Loliginidae; genus Doryteuthis; species Doryteuthis pealeii. Next base: position 46,441,045 of record CM042164.1, on the reverse strand, counting down.
TATATATTATAATGTTTTATCTAGTCGTGCAAGAAACTAACGAAGCAAAGGAAGTTGCTGCTAGCGATAGAAGATTGACTGTTTACTTTTCAATTTCTTTTTCTTTTTTTTTTTTCTTTTACTCTCAGTCCTTCTTTCTTTCTTTCTTTCTTTTTTCTTTCTTTAGAAAGAAGTAAGAAATTTCAAATGTTTTTAAAGCGAAGAGATCTGAGCCTTAACAGACGCTCATCTATTTATTTATCGTCCATCAATTCTCGCCTACTTCTCTTTGGAATGAGACTTGTGTTTATTAAAACATAACCCAGTTGAACCCATTGAAAACACCCACAATCGCATTCTCGCGCGTTCATTGGTCCACGGCTCTCACGTGATCGCATGAACACAAACTGAAGATTCGGTGTGCAGACGTGTTTGCCCGTGTGTTGCTTAAGTGAAAAGCCACACCTTTTTCTGTAGAGAGCGACACCCATCGACTCAGTTACTGCAGTAAGAAAACAACGAATTATAATGCAGGTAAAGATGTAAAAAGAGACAGTAAAAATAAAGGTGTGAGAAAAGGAAAGGTCAAACACACACACGCTCTCTCTCTCTCTCTCTCTCTCTCTCTCTCTCTCTCTCTCTCTCTCTTTATATATATATATATATATATATATATATATAATATATATAGTAAAGTATAAACTTATAAATCATAAGGATATAGTGTATATAGTAAAGTGTTCATTGTGCAACATAAATCTTAAAGCGAAAGACACATTAGATACAACTCAGTACAAACTTTTATAACAGTAACATATCACATTTACTATATATATATATATATATTATATATATATATATATATATATATATATAATAAGTTAAAAGAAAGGAAATGAATCCGACAGTATGAGTATGAAAAAGATGGAATGAAAACACCACACAATGCTGTTAAAGAGATTATGTTATAAATTGTTTTCTCTTTAACAGCATTGTGTGGTGTTTTCATTCCATCTTTTTCATACTCATATATATATATAAGAAACGCACATTTTAGAGTCTGCACTTGCACATTACCTGAAATGAGGTTCCATTTTTCTTATGTCTCTTGATGGTTCGTTGGTTGGTTGATTTTAACGGCATATCAACCCGTCTGGGGTTATGTCATGTCTAACAATTAGGAATTGATATATGTTGCGCATCTACATTTATACCTTTTTAGTAATTGTTTTAATAATGTTTTAATTGGGGTATTGATTTGTTTCATATCTATATTCTATGGTATAATTTTATATCCCTCAAAAAGGGACAGAATGTCCTCCATGTTGACATTTTCAAATAGATCTTTCATATTGTTTGCATTAAAATAACGATTTCTGATGTGAGCAAAAAACCTGCATTCCATGAATAAATGTTTAACAGTTAAAGGTGTTTGACATGTTTCACATTGTGGTTGTTGTTCTTGTTTGAGTATATAGGAGTGAGTTAGTCTTGTGTGACCAATGCGTAATCGGGACACAACGACTTGTTCCTTTCTAGACTTCCTTAAGGTTGGTCTCCAGTTTTCCAAAGTGGGTTTGATTAGGAAGAGTTTATTGTGGATGTTGCCATAGACTCTGTTTTTAGTGTTGAAATGCATAAGCATATATTGTTTAATCATATTGACTGATAAGTTTAAGGTCATCCACGAGTCGTAGGGTATGTCGATTTTTCACTTTTTTAAAAATATCAAATTGTCCATCTATGCGAAAGTTGTGTGTTAGTATACTGAATACTGATACCAAAAATTAGATCTTTTACTTGTACCATTGTTTGAGGAAATAGCATCAAAGATCGTCTACTAAAATGCTCTAAAAATCCTCGTTTTCGCAAAATTTAGTCTTTAGAAAACGAGGATTTTTAGTGCATGCCTGACATGCCTGATAAATACAATACTGGACAACCCCCCCCAACCCCCCCAAAAAAAACCCCCCAAAAAACAAACAAAGCAAACAAAAACAAAGCAAAACTGAGAGTTGATATAGAATTATGTGTTGATTGAAGAAATAGGAGAAGGCAGGGTGAAAGACTCACTCCATTTTATTGACTGAGTTAGTCTCCTCCTTCTGCAACTCAAAGGGAGGGGTGAGAGACAATGCGTTGATAATAGACTCTGTTTCTTAACAATACATTGCCCTAATGAAAAATGTATGACCGTTTGGAAAAAAACTGATTTTAAAAACTGGGGTACTTCAAAAGCATCGTGTAAGAGCGCAGTCTTCATACGGAGCGCATCCGTGTTTGCTGAGGGCCACAGGCGGTCCGTGGGTCGCATGTTTGACATGCCTGGTCTAGTTCATCTTATGGGGTGGCGTATTCCATTAAGCTGTAACCCAACAGTTATGCAACCATAATAGTTTCTGCGAAAGTCGATATTTCAGTTTCATCATTATCGGGCGATAAAGTTGTTATTTCTTCTACGCCTTCTTTGCCACCAGGTGGCGTCGTGAGTTTTCGATTTCATCGCAATTATTCAATAATGTAAATTGAATAATTACTTTCTCTTTAATTTTTTCCTCGGTCGAGGGTGGTGAGGGTGGCGAGAAGGTATGATTGTAAATAAACAATGTCAGATGATATAAATACAAGATGTGTCAAAAAAGTATCGAGATTTTTTGACACACCTTGTATTCTGAAAAAATGAACATTCCAGTCATTGTTTATTTCTATCTTGGTAAATACAGCTTCAAACTCGGCACTTTTGGGGAAACACATTGTATTCTGAAAAAAATTAACGTTCTATTCATTGTTCATCTTGGTAAATAGAGCTTCAATCTCGATACTTTTATCACACACCTTATATATATATATATATATATATATATATATATATATATTATACTAAAGCTGGGCGAATCAATGTTTATCTCCTAAAAGCTTTTTTACTGTTTAGTTTAATGACACGAAAGTAATACCAAATTATTCCTCAGTTTTAGGATTAAGTTATGTTTTTGAAAAAAATCCATTTTAAATGGTTCTAATGAGTCGTAACTTGCAATTAAGTCAAAAACTGACCCGTCTCTAACTTTACATTCTGCCTGTCACTTTCCCGCTCCGCTCTCTCTCTCTCTCTCTCTCTCTCTCTCTCTCTCTCTCTCTCTCTCTCTCTCTCTCTCTCTCTCTCCTCAGTGTGTGATATCTTGATTACCTCCTCGCTATATATGTTAGTTTCTCTGTGAGAATAAACGTGTCACGTTTTGTCTAGTACACACACACACACACATACACACGTATATATATATATATAGCCAAGGCTAAAGCGTTCGGTCTGCCCTACTATTTACCCATAGTTGTAGGGAGAGTGGTTGGATGCATACCTTTCCCAAGGGTATTAGCGCTCTGTGAAATGCAAACAGCCTTGTAGCGATTGTCCGCCCCTGTTGGGATGGACCTGTGTTCAAAAGGGTTATCTTCATTTACCGCCAGGTTTTCGCCAATAGGTGGTTGAGTATTTAAACTGCAGCCCAGGAAATTCTCACTCTCTTTCTCTCGGTCCAGCATGAACTAAACATGGGCTAGACGCTTGGTGTCTCTGTCACTTAAGTGGGAGGCTTTGCCCCAGCCCCCCCCAACTATCAGTAAGTGAATTATTCATGAATTCTTTCTTACTTCTTTAGGACTTTAGTCCTATCTTCTTGTATCTGTTTCTGTATCTATATTGTATCTTCTTATGTATGTCATCGTATTTGTTCATTCGTCCATATGCTCAGATAATAAAGTCTGTATTTGTTACGCACCTCTATAATCTAGATATAACCAAAACCCTTAAAAAGTATGGGGGGGCTGTAACGATTTTGTGACCATCCTTTAGTCTTCAAGCAAGGGCGCTTGTCCAGCGAAGATCCTTTGTGTTAAGCAGAGCGCGATCCTTGGTAAAGAATCCTTTGATTGTTCTTTAGTGCTGCCCAGTCTTGCAAGTCCTTCGTCAATGATTGCAAATGGACATTTGCAATCATTGACGAAGGACTTGCAAGACTCTCAGTATCAGTATTGCAAGTCTCTCAGTATCAGTGATTAAGTAGTCAACCAGCCACGCATTCGGCCTGTTGACTGGCTGAGGTTTAAACCATGTGACCTCGCTTAGTCTATAAATTTAAGTGGTGTATTGTAGCACACCTTATATACCAAAATAAAGAAAGGAGCACCTCTCGTGGTGTAATGGTTAGCAAGCTAGATTCGCAGACCATTGTTAATGAGTTCGATACTCATTGGGCGCCCCATGCTTCTGGCCTTGTGCCACATCTAAGCTAAGCTTAGTAAATAACTATATAGCAAAATAAAGAAAGGAGGACCTCTCGTGGTGTAATGGTTAGCAAGCTAGATTCGCAGACCATTGTTAATGAGTTCGATACTCATTGGGCGCCCCATACTTCTGGCCTTGTGCCACATCTAAGCTAAACTTAGTAAATAACTATATACCAAAATAAAGAAAGGAGCACCTCTCGTGGTGTAATGGTTAGCAAGCTAGATTCGCAGACCATTGTTAGTGAGTTCGATACTCATTGGGCGCCCCATGCTTCTGGCCTTGTGCCACATCTAAGCTAAGCTTAGTAAATAACTACATACCAAAATAATCCAACAGAAACAGCAATTTATGTCATTATAAACAGTTTTACCGCCAAGATAATTCGCATCAAGCAAATATTTTTTCTCTTAGAGTTTTTTTTTTTTCTTTCGTTTTTTTCTTTCTTATTTGCGTGGATTTAAAAATGCGGAATTTAAAAGAATAAAATTATTAAGTCAACAAAAAATATCTATCCTTGTTTTTTATTTATTTTATTCTTTTCTGCTAATTGATGTTAATAACGAAAGCTTTTCAAATTTAGGTCAAGTAGTTGTGCAAATAATTTACGATTTTCAATAGTTTTTTTTTTGTGCATAATTGAATAAGAAAGTTAATAATCACACAAAAAAAAATTCTAAATGAGATCATCCGTGACAAATCGTTTCAGCAGAATGAATAGAGAAACTCTTACGTACAATACTAAACAGAATTTGCTTCACTGAAATAAAAATCATAACTTGAAATCATCCGATAAAACTGACGCATAGCAAATTAGATAATAATAATAATAATAATAATAATAATAATAATAATAATAATATGGGAAAGTGATCCACTGGGAATTATGCAAAAAATTAAATTTTGACCATACAACAAAATGGTTATTGAGAATGAAACGCATAAAATTCTCTGGGACTTTGAGATAAAGACGGACCACCCTATCCCAGCCAGGAGACCCGACTTAGTTGATTAACAAAAAAAAAAAAAAAAAAAAGAAAGAAAAAAGGAAAGTGTCAACTGGTTGACTTTGCGGTTCCAGCAGATCATAGGATGAAGCTGAAGGAAAATGAATACCTAGAACTTGCCAGAGAATTGAAAAGTCTGTTGAATATGAGAGTGAAAGTGATACCAATTGTAGTTGGGGCACTTGGAACGATCCCAATAAACTTGGAAAAAAGACTGGAGGATCTGGAAATTAGTGAAAGAATCAAGACCATCCAGACTATTGCACTGCTGCAATCGGCTAGAATACTCACGAGAGTCCTGGAGACCTGAGGAGACTTGTTGTCACTCAGCCTCTAGTGAAATACCATCAGCTAACACTGATGTGAAAAACTCAAAAGGAGTGAAAATAATAATAATAATAATAATAATAATAATAATAATAATAATATACACCCGAGAGACGACATAGACAGACTCTATGTGCCAAGAAAAGAAGGAGGGATGTGTCTCGCCAACATTGAAGATTGTGTAGATGCGATAACCCGAGCACTTGAAGAATGTATTAATAAAAAGTAAGGAAAACCTAATTGCTGCAGCCAGAGAAAGCAACTGCAACATATTGACCAGCAGAAATACGTCAAAAACTAGAAAACAGAAATTGGAAGAAAAATAACTATATGGGTACTTCAAGCGACAAACTGCTGAGATTACACATGAGAAGAAATGGACATGGCTGAGAAGAGGAAACCTCATGAGAGAAACCGAATCTGTTATAATCGCGACACAAGACTGTAAGAAGTAAAGTTCTTATAATAAGTTGGAAGGCTCAGAGTAACCTTCCAACGTGGGTACATGTGTGTACATGAATTAATCCGGCAAAGAAGTTGTAAGATAATAACAAACATAGACTTTAATTCGTGAGCACGTGAGAAATACATACAAGACAGATATACATATACTCATTACAAGGTACAAGATAGATATACAGAACAGATACATAAACATATATAAATAATGTAGGACTCACGTCCTAAGGTTGTGATACAGAGTTTCTGCAGAAATGTCACTTACTGATAGTTGGTTGGGGGCAACGCCCCCCCCCCCACTTAAGTGTAAGAGGCACAAAGCGCCTAAACCATGTGAAGAGAGAATTAGCGCCTAAACCAGAGGAAGAGAGAATTAGAATTCCCCGGGGCTACTACTTAAATACTCAAGCCCTCTACTGGCGAAAACCTGGCGGCAAGAATAGATAACTCTTTTGGACCTCCACATTGATCCAAACAGGGGCAGACAATCGTTACAAGACAATGCCATAAAAACAAACTATATAAAATCAAAAATAGATAAGACGTAACAGAATAGCAAGTGCAGAATGCGTGGAGACAAAGTTAAAACGGTTAATCATATAAGCGAATGCAGCAAACTAACACAAAGGGGGTACAATACTAGGTACAACTTGGTGGAAAAGGTGATCCACTGGGAATTGTGCAAGAAATTCAATTTTTACCATACAACTAAATGGTATATATGCACAAACCTGAATCTGTCCTGTAGAATGAGACGCATAAAATTTCTCTTGGACTTGAGGTACAGACGAATCACCTAACCCCTCCCCCCCCCCCCCCCCCCCGGCTAGGAGACCAGACCTAGTGTTTAATTAACAAGAAGAAATCTTGTAACCCTGTATATTTTACCGTCCCGATGGATCACCGAGTGAAAGTGAAAGAAAGCGAAATGATAGACAGATACTTTGATCTTGTCAGAGAACTGAGAAAACTGTGGAACATGAAGGTGAATGTTGTATCGATTGCAATAGGTACCCTTGGGGGAACTGGAAATTAGAGGAAGAATCGAGACCATCCCAACCACAGCATTGTTAAGATCGGCTAGAATACTCAGATGAGTCCCTGGAGACCTTAGGAGACTCGCTGTTACTCAGCCTCCAGTGAACCATCAGCTTGGATGGATGTGAAAACCCTTAATAATAATAATGATAGTGAAATGAAATGTTGGGGTCAAAATGTTTTACATTCTGTTGCATAGGGGCCAAAGTCGAGTTGTAGTAGTAGTAGTCGTTAGTAGTAGTAGTCGTGGTTAGCTCGAATGAATAACATACGAAGTCGTATAGTCAAAAAAGGGTTGTTTATTTCTTTCTAGGCTCGTGGGTTTTTTTTTTCAGAGAGAAGGAGAGTGAGAGAGTAAGGCAGAGCTGTTCTATCTTAAATCACGTTCATGCGCGCTGTTCGTTGCTACCCTAGATATGTCACCACGGACCCCCAACAAACACGTCCAACCATCCTCGGTTCTGGCGAAAAAGAGGCCAAATTTTCTTTACTTCCGTCTGTGGTCCCAGGGGTGGGGAAAGGTCACATCCACTTCCGCTCCTCCGCAGAAACCAGGACTTCCGTTTTTATTTTTTTAAACTCTAGTTCCGGGGTCATTGGTCGGTCAATGGCTGCCCCCCCCCCCTGTTCCAAACTTTAACCTCTCTTTGTTCTTATTTCTTTTTCTTCTCTTTCTCCAGAAATCCGATTACCGTTTTCTTTTCAATCCCCAAATTCCCCGTAGACCATGATAATTACGCTACACATTGCCATAAATAGGCAGAGAATGTCACTTCAACTCTGTTCTTGAGAGCAACTTAAATTGAATGTCGAAAATATAAACAAAATCAACCATTCTAGTCTTTTGGCTTGAATATTCTTTACTTAGAATTATTCTTTTAAGATTTAATCTTAATCTTTGGTGCTTTAGAATTAGACAAGAATGTGCGTGTCTGCGTTCGCACACACGTGGTGCCTATATTTATACAGATCTATACAATTTATATATAAACATAGATAGTACTAACAGGCGGAGATAGATATAAACAAGCTGATATATATATATATATAATATATATATATATTATATATAGATAGAGAGAGAGAGAGAGAGAGAGAGAGAGAGAGAGATATGAACCGACTGGAGACAAATAGATAGATAGATAGATAGATAGGATATGAACCGACTGAGACAAATAGATAGATAGATAGGTATGAACAGAATGAGATAGATAGATAGATAGATATGAATTGACTGATAGATATGAATTGACTGATAGATAGATAGATAGATAGATATGAAAAGCCTGTGATAGATAGATAGATAGATAGATTTGAACGACTGAAACAGATAGATAGATAGATAGATAGATAGATAGATATGAATTGACTGATAGATAGATAGACAGATAGATAGATAGGTATGAACAGAATGAGAGATAGATAGATAGATAGATAGATAGATATGAAAAGCCTGTGATAGATAGATAGATAGATAGATATGAATTGGCTGATAGATAGATAGATAGATAGATAGATATGAAAAGCCTGTGATAGATAGATAGATAGATAGATAGATATGAAAAGCCTGTGATAGATAGATAGATAGATAGATAGATAGATTTGAACCGACTGAAATAAATAGATAGATAGATAGATAGATATGAATTGGCTGAGAGATAGATAGATAGATAGATAGATAGATAGATAGATATGAATTGGCTGAGAGATAGATAGATGCTGAAATAGAAACTGAATGAACTATCTAAACTCTTCTGGATTTCAACTTCATTTTTATGGCTTCGGTAAGTCTCTAATGGATAAAGTTTGATTGGTACAGTGAAAGAAGTTGTTGTTGTTGTTGTTGTTGCTGCTGCTGCTGCTGTGGTGGTTGTGGTGGTGGTTTATATGCTTTTTGTATCATTCTGCTAATTCAAATCTGCTAAAAAAAAAAAAAATCAAGTAAAAAAAAAAAAAAAAGTTTTAAGATTAGAAACGTCACATTATCAGTTTAATTTTTCACTTGCCAGACGGAAAGACAGAGCGGGGGGTTGGTGAGGGTATCTCTCTCTTTTTT
>CM042164.1:46422543-46431797 GCA_023376005.1 Doryteuthis pealeii | reverse complement strand
ATATCTAAAACGACTGAGGCCGTGGTTTGAGCAATGGCGATTTGTTTAAATAAAATTCAATCTATAGTATTTCAAGATATTTTCTGTAATTTTTGGTAAATATATTTGATAACTGAGATGTCAGTGTTATTTTCAGTTTTACATAATTCATACGACAATTTACCCATCGCACCCCGTATATCAAGTATTTTAAGTGGTGCGTGGTGTAATGGCTAGAGTCGTAGAAAATGGACTTATCGACCCGAGTTCAAATCCCGGACAAGGCCGTTTGCATTTCACATAGCGCTAATACACTTATTATTAATCAATATATTCTTCCTCCAGCTATGGGTAAGTCTGAGCTCTGTAACCTTGGCTAAGCAACAGTACTAGGAGAGGAAAAAAATCCTGCCCGTGCGGAGGCGTTGGTAAGTAATATATATATATATATATATATATATATAATATATATAATATTGAATAAAGTTGATTAATAATTAGAAAAGTGGGTGTCGATATACGGCTCCATATAACTAAAAAAATAACATATATGTTAGTGTTAAAAAAAATATAACACAAACAGGATATCCAGCAGTGATATTCTTTTCTCTTCTCTCTCTCTCTCTCTATATATATTATATATATATATATATATAATATATATATATATATAGAGAGAGAGAGAGAGAGAGAGAGAGAGAGAGAGAAAGAAATAAATGAACAAATAAAAGATATAGGTTTTAGAGGATGATACCCGAAAACTCACCACCGTCTGTCTGACTGTGAAAGGTTGGCTGAAAAGATTCAAAAGATATGTCATCCCTATGACATCAGGACAACTTCAGGAGTGACTCAACTCTTCGTAAACATCTCGTCCGAGTCAAGCCATCAACAGAATACAAATGACTAAAAATTGTATGTATTCCATCCCATGCAGCTGTGGCAAAGATACAAAGGTGAACACACTGAAAGTAAGACTAGAAGAACATCGTAAAGCAGTGTTCCGAGGAGAAATAGAAAAGTCGGGTATGGCTGACCATATATGGAATGAAAAGGGAAACCATCTGCCCTTATGGGATGAAGTTAGAATAATAGATAGAGAAGAACATTGGAAGAGAAGACGTCTCAAAGAATCAGCACATATGATAGGCTGTATTGGGCTGTTAAGTAGACCTAGCATAGAAATGAATACAATATGGGAACCCATAATTAAGAAGGCTAGATCAGATTGAAAAAAAAACAACAAAAAAAAACACAATATGAGTCTAGGTAAAAAATCATACATAAGTAAATAGGTAGATATTCTAGCCAAATGAAGACATTAAGTTTATAAGTTCCCAAAATTCACACTCAATTATCCAATTGGACACATGGCCTAGTGGATAAGGTAGTTAGGTTAAGACTGTTCTAAGTGACAGTTATCTCTGGATCCCGTGTTCAATCCTGAGTAGAGGCAGTTAGAAAAATAATTAACGCATCTCCTACTCCAGCTATGGTTAGCGGGATGAGAACAAGATACCCCCGTGGATTAAATAAAGGGTTAGGTTCAAAGTTCCGTGATGGCTCCCGATTACGACAAGAAAGTTCCTGAGTTCGAAAAGAAGGTTCCTGAGTCCGAGAAAGTTCCCGAGTCCGACAAGAAATACCTGAAGAAGGCCGGAGGGCATATCAGCCGAAACGTTGTACAAATAACAATGAAGATGGGGACAATAGTCCGAATAACGCAGATAATATTAGGTTTTTATTTATTTTCATTGGAACAATCTTTACAACCGAGCGGTTTCTTGCTATGGCATTCGTGAGGTAAAACGAAATAGTTTTTGAAAATCTAATTTATATATATATATATATTATATATATATATATATATTAGACAAAACGTGACCCGTTAGGTCGCCCATTGAGCTCTGGGTAGATAATTGGGATTAGGGAAAAGTGAGTTTGCGAAGCGAATTGATTTTTTAAAAATAAATATGGCCGGAGAATTTAAAAAGATATTCAAATCATTTTGTAAGATTTCTAAGAAAGGGAACGATTGATCTAATTTAGATTTATTAAGAGCCAAGATGTTGAAGCTACGGGTTGGCTACTTAATGAAACTTAACATACAATACGTCTCTCTCTCTCTCTCTCTCTCTCTCTCTCTCTCTCTCTCTCTCTCTCTCTCTCTCTCTCTCTCTCTCTCTCTCTCTCTCTCTCTCTCCTTTCACTGAAAAACTAACATAATGAGGAGGTAATCAAGATATACATAGAGAGGAAGAAAGTGACAGGCAGAATGTAAAGTAAGAGACGGGTTAGTTTTTGACTTAGTTGGAAATTACAACTATTAGAACCTATTAAAATGGAATTTTGTTTCAAACATAACTCAATCCTAAAACTAAGGAATATTTAGTATATATTTTAGGAAAAAAGCCTTTAGGAGACAAACATTGATTAGACTAGCTTTAGTATAATAATAGGTATTAAAAATCTTAACGACCGGGCAACGCCATGCCACCCTGACTACATGTGCACGAATGCTTGGCTAAGAACAGGATGTATTTGGGGGGCAAAGATCTTTTTTTGGCACGAGGCACAGACAAGTAGCAACATTGCTGGAATTTCTTTCCCATAACAGAATTTCGACCAGGAAAAGGCAAGAAATTTATGTTAATACAACTCACCCCAAGGACAAGGTAACGCCCGTCCATGGGAAGCTACAAATATCGCTAGGTACCACCAATGTTCACTGCGAAATTGACCCCCCCCCCCCCATGTTTAATACGATGAAACTTGCATAAAAGTTAATATCATTTGGAAATTTTTTTGTCCATTCGAAAGAAGAAACATTAAACAAACTTGTAATGATTTTTTTTTAATTCAGCTTACGGAAATAATGAAAGTTATTAACGAAAAACAATGTTTACATTTTTGCACCGTTAAATGAATTGAAATTTAACGTATTCAAAAACAAGTTATTAATAGAGGCTTTTTTAATTCTGTGAAAAATCAATTAATGGTCCAATTTTCAAGAAAATTTCAATAATTACTTACATTTTAATGTAAATATATTTGAAATAGTTTTTTCTTAAAATATATTAGGGGAAATATTTTTTAGAAGTTCTCCCCCCCCCTCTCTATTTTATTTTATGAAATATGAAAAAATAAACCGACAAAAAACGATTTTTACTTTTTTTTCTATAAAAATAAGAATTTGAATAATTAAATCTGAAGATTTTTATAAGTTTATGTGCGAGAGTTTTTTTAGTAAAAGAACCATGAATACAGAATTCTGCTAAAAAAAATATCAATAAAGAAACTGACAATGTCGTAAAAAAAACGGACTGTTTTACTTATTTTTCAAGATAACGATGAGTAATTTTCCCCAATCGGATAATTTGAACTTTGAATTAACTATTTTTCTTTGTAACAATTATTTATCTTCGTTATTTCTTTTTTGCAAGATTAAGAAAAAAGTCAAAAAATATTTAGGTTTCTTTCTTCAATATGGCCTAAACTGATCACGTGACGTATTTTGGTGGTACCCAAAGATCGCTTTTTAAAAGTTTACGAAAAAAATAATGCTTTCTCTCATTTTTCTTTGTTTCTGTCTATTTTCTTTACATTCTTAAAAACTCTTTGCCTATTTTAAACCGTCCACAGCGGCTCTCCACCACTACGATCCTACAACAAACCTCTGGTAGCGGCTCTCGCACATATCAATTACTGTCTCGGCAAGAAAATTCATCTCCAAGAAATAGTTGTGAACCTGGATATAAGAATTGAACCTTCCGAGCCCTGTCCGATCAAACATCAGGCCCTAGTACCTATATGATTGCCCCAACCCTATTGCCCTTATGGCAACCCCAACCCTTTTTATCATATATGTACTAGAATGCGGTGGCTGAGGTTCTTCATGTCCTGGGAATTACGTTAAACTCTATCTGATGGTGAGGTTCCTGTTTTGGAGGTCTGGGGGAATGTGGAGCACCCCTTCATTGCCATTGCTCCCAGGTCCTCCCTAACCCGAAATGGTAGTACCTTGTTAGGGTCTCATCTATCGGTTAAATAGAAAAACATGAGTTTAAAAGAAATTGAATACCCATCAAAAATAAATAAAACAAAACGTCTTCGGCATAAAATGACACAATGGGTTGACATGCCGTAAAACCAAACAACCGATTACTGGTTCTGGAAGAAAATTCCTGTCCAAGAAATAGTTGTGAACCTGGAAATAAAAGTTGAACCTTAAAAATATCTCTTGACTCTTTGTCACTTTCTCTTCCTTCGTTCCTTGTCAGTCTGATGACCAACAAGAAGGAAGGACCACGCGTATTGGGCTTAAAGAAGAATCAGGAACCACCCACTAACAACCATAACCCCATAGCTCCTTATCAACGATAATTTATCCTTTCACCAGCAGGATTTCTCTGGAGTTCTCTGACAGGAAGAACTACTATGCTCGGGAAAAGGGGCTTCCTTGCGACAAAAAGAACCTCATGGCAGTTCGCCAAAGACTGTGACTGGGAACACACAGTAATACTGGCTCAGGAAGAAAATTCCTCTCCAAGAAATATTTTTGAACCTGGAAATAAAAGATGAAACCTTGAAAGTATCCCTTGTCTTTTTCTCTTTTGCCTTCCTTCATTTTTTTTCAGCCTGACGACCAACAAGAAGGAAGGGACATGCGTATTGGAGTTAAAGAAAAAAAATAGCCACCCACTTAACCTTAACCCCATACACTCATTTAACCATTAAATCTTGAAAGTATCCCTTGTCAGTTGTCTCTTTTCCCTTCCTTCATTTCTTTTCAGCCTGATGACCAACAAATAGGAAGGACCGCGCGTATTGGGGTTAAAGAAGAAACAAGTAACTACCCACCTAAACCCTATACACTTTGCCTATATTGAAACGGTATTCACATAATCCAAATCGATTTTTGACTCCTTAAGAGTAAAAACAAAAAAATGCTTATGCTTTTTCATTGCATTAATTACTCTCTCACATCAACACAACCCAGTCATGTAAGTTGGGGACTTAGAATACACAGACTGCACTTCTGCTGAGGAGTAAGAAAGACTCCCCTCAATAGGGCCACCGTAATGCTTAATGATGGAATCTTGGTGGCTGAGCAGTCCATGACATTCAACACTCCACTTTGACCCTTAGGCTAGACGGGCGGTCTGAGAGACACCCTCCGATCAATCGGCTGGTCACGTCAAACCCTAGCACCTAACCTTATTGCCCCGACTCTTTTTATCATATATATCTAGAAGGCGGTGGGTGGGGTCTTAGAGTCCTGGGTATGATGTTAAACTCTATCTGTAGTGTAAAAATGCTAAAATTCATAGACCAAGTTTAGCTTGGCGGAGTTTCCCCAATGTAGGCTAATGTTTAGCACAGTGTTAAAGTATGTTCTTTGTCGCCGAGCCAAGGACGCAAACAAATTTTTTGCTGTTTTAATTGTTCGTTGTTCTCACGTGAGTGCAACGTGCCGTACCTTTTTGTAAGGTCGCTAGCTTTACTTAAACATAACGTCTACTACACCACCACCCCTCGATTAGAACTATTTTCTTCACTTAACAACAATATCGGAAAGTTGTAATGTCATGCTTTTGGTCAAAGTCAACGATGAAGAGGATATTATATTCGTGTATGGCAACGTAAGGGGAGAGGAACAACTTGCTGACCAGGATGTCGTAATGTCTACTTGATAGCCGAGGTTGAAGAAATGGTAACAAAACAATAGAATTAACAAATGGGGTGGAATGTACAACCAATGAAAAAAATGATTAGTTGAACAGAAAGAAAGAAAGAAAGAAAGAAATATTGGGTAATCTTGAACTTTAAGTGACTAAATTCCTACCATAAAATTCTACTTGCGCATTATTTGAAATTAACTTAATTGTTATTAAAAAGACATTTTATGATATTTTGGATTTAAAAATATGCTTTGAGAGTTAAGTCCTTTTAAGACTTAAATGAGAGTTAAGTCCCTTTGTTCTTTTTCCGAGAAGAAGCTTGTAAACAATGGCAGTCATCTTTGATTCAACGTAATTTTCACAGAGAAAACACGACGCTTTTCAAATCCATTTTAATGCATGTTTTTAACTCTAAAATATCATAAAATGTCTTTTTAATAACAATTAAGTTCATTTCAAATAATGTGCAAGTACAATTTTATGGTAGGAATTTAGTCACTTAAAGTTCAAGATTACCAAAATATGTTTATTTTCACACATTACATTTTTTTACAAAAAAAACAAAACACAAATAATTAATGTATTAATGGAAGATGATCACTAATTAGGACTGAGCTATTCTAGTAGTGACACCTCAGCTATTTTATAGGTTTTCAGATTTAAATTTGAAGAGATTGAAAGCAGTTTTAAAATGTTTTAAGAGAATCAAAGAGTAGTAGTACCTTAGGGTCCAATTCTATAAATCTAACCTCATGCATGAGTTAACACTGTTGACTAAATATCAAATTCCTTTAAAAAAAAACTAGTTTATAAAATAGAAGAAAACTGGACAGAAATGAGAGGATTTGTAAGCACAGAAAATATAACCTACTTAAAAAATTTATTTTGTTTTTTTGTTTGTTTTATAGCATATCAACCTCAAAAAAAAAAAAAAGAAAAGAAAGAGAGAAAAGAAAGAAAGAAAGAAAGAAAGAAAGAAAAGAAAGAAAGAAATATGTTATTTTTACACATTACATTTTTACAAAAAACACAAATAATTGATTAATGTATTAATGAGTGGAGGATGATCACTAATTAGGACTGAGCCTATTCTAGTTGTGATCACCTCAGCTATTTTATAGGTTTTCAGATTTAAATTTGAAGAGATTGAAAGAAGTTTTAAAATGTTTTAAAAGAATCAAATGTCTAAAATTTAATGTATTTTTTTTTAAAATATTTGTCTATTTTTTTGTGGTGGGAGGTTGTGTGTAAAAAGAAAAAAAATAGTAGATCACCTCGTCCTTTTTGGGGTGAGGCATGTGAACAATTCGGAGAGTATTCGATTCAGTCCGAGCCTCCATGAGGCATTTAGTCAATACATTTCTCTGGATTCACACTTAAATGTAACAATCACTTTATTAACAAAACACTTTAATTACACCCACTTGACACAACACATAAGTGTTATTAATACTTTTCATTTTTATGGGATTTCACTATTCCCATCATTGCAAGAATTGTAACTGAACTGTCCTCCTCATCATGTCGCGCAGTCAGCACAGATATCCATGACAATCTCTCGCCAACCTTCTCTATCATTCATTGTCCCAGGGAGGTCCTCTGCGCACCATTCAGTATCCTCGCAGAGTTGGTCAATGTAGGTCCTTGGTGGGCGTCTCACATTAGCATGTCCCTGTGTTGGCTTCCACCGAACGTCGCTTATGAGTTCGTCCTCTGCAGTGTCCAGCTGCTTCCTTGTGGGGTGCTGTTTCCACGACTTGTTCAAAACCGCACGCAGCATTCTCGTCTAGCTTATAAAAAAAACATTATTCTTTCAAACTAATCAAGTATTTATGCATTTCACATGTTAATAAAATCGTTATTGCTAGTTGTTTATTTCACAAATTGTTTCTTTTAATTTTTCTGATATTTTTTGACTGCTGATGAAAGGATCAATTATTATAAATATATATTTACCAACCCCTCCGCACGAACAGGATGCGACACAAGGTCAATTTATTAAGAGGGTTTAACAGGTTTGAATTCAGAGTTTACCTTCTCCTAGACTGGTACCTAGCCATGGTTAAAGAGCCCAGTCTTCCCTACTATTTACCCATAGCTGGAGGGAGAATTGGATTCATACCTTTCCCAAAGGTATGAGCGCCATGTGAAATGCAAACAGCTTCGTCCAGGAATTGAACTCGAATCGACAAGTCCATTTTCTGCGACTCTAACCATTAGACCACGCATATCCTTATCGTAAATAAGGAGTTTTGTGGTTAAGGTAGTTTGGTGAGTGGTTCCTTGTTTTTTCTTTAACCCCAATACGCATGGTCCTTCCTTTTTGTTGGTCGTCAGGCTGAAAAAGAATTAAGGGAGGGAAAAGAATAAAAGAGACAAGGGATACTTTCAAATTTAATGGTTAAATGAGTGTATGGGGTTAAGGTTGTTAAGTGGGTGGCTATTTTTTTCTTTAACTTCAATACGCGTGCTCCTTGCTGGTTGTCAGACTGAAAAGTGATGAAGGTATGGGAAAAGAGACAAAGAGACAAGGGATACTTTCAAGGTTTCAATTTTATTTCAGGTTCACAACTTTTTTTTTGAGGGAAGTAATAGTGTGTGTTCCCTGTAACGTCTTCGTCTAACAGTCGAGGATTTTTTTTGGTCCAGGAAAGTTGTTTCTGCACATGCCCGGATGGTTCTTCCTGTCTAAGGTCTGAAAGCTTTTTCGTTTTTGAGCATGTTCAGTAGCCTCGCAAGGTAATTCATTTCACCTCTCGCTACAAAATGAAGGAAGGAAGGAAGGGGGGAGGGAGAAAGCGAAAAGAGACAAAGAGACGAGGGATACTTTCAAGGTTTCATCTTTTATTTCCAGGTTCACAACTATTTTTTGGAGGGAATTTTCTTCCTGAGCCAGTAATAGTGTGTTCCCAGTAATGATCTTCGTCTAACTGTCGAGGTTTCTTTTTTGGCCCCCAGGAAGTCCCTAGTTGTTTCTGCGTATGCCGGATGGTTCTTCCTGTCTGGGGTCTCCCGGAAGATTGTTATTTTTTTTTTATTTATTTATTATGTGTTTTTTTTTGGTTTTATTTGTTATCTTAATTTTATTTTGTTTCATTGATTTTTATTTTATTTGGTTTGATTTATTATTTTTATTTTATTTATTTGGTTTTATTAATTTTTATTCTATTTGGTTTTATTTATATTTCAGTCCCAAAGAGAAATACACTTATACTTTTCACCTTTCTTATACTCTTTGAATCTTGTGATTCGAAATCGCATTACTGAAAACTTAAACATAAATTTCGCCGGCGGCCTAATCGTTTTATAATATTTCTTAAGGTGTTGAAATAAATGATAGTTAGTGTCTATCATTTGCTTAAACATGGTATAAACATAGATATTGAACAAATATCGACAAAGAGTTATAACAAATAGATTTTATTGTCTAAGCAAACTATAAAAGAAACAATACAAAACAGGATAGATGAATATCCTAAGGAAAAGAGATTTGTAGATAGTCTCCCGGCTATTAAATTGAGAATAAATGCTGTTTGGAAAAACCATCGCGTAAAAGGTAAGTGGAAAAGACAACTGGTGCGTGGAGCCTCTGTG